>VXBP01006396.1:456681-470193 GCA_013400115.1 Rhinopomastus cyanomelas | reverse complement strand
GACATGGATCCATCAACAACCACTCTTGGTGCAGCCATCAAGCCAGTTCTTTACCCATCTAGTGGTCCACCCATCAAACCCATGGTCCACCAACTTGGTGTGGGAACAGTGTCAAAGGCTTTGCTCAGATCCAGGTAAATGACATCAGTCGCTCGCCCCTCATCCATTAATGTTGTGACCTGTTCATAGAAGGCCACCAGATTCGTCAGGCAGGACTTGCCCTTGGTGAAGCCATGCTGATTGTTCCCAATCACCTCTTCACTATTCGTCTGTCTCAGCAGTGCCTTCAGGAGGATCTGCTCCATGATCTTACCAGGCACAGAGGTGAGACTGACTGGCCTGTAGGTTCATTCTTCTAGGAATGAACCAAAGCTGAAAGCTCCTTCACACCCGTAATGTACTAGTGATCTTCACAGCCTGCTCCTTCTGTGGCTGTTAGAACATAGTGTTACCTTGTTGGCTGCAGTGACAGTAGCCAAAATGCAGTGGTGTCTATTTTAAAGCATATATTGACTGAAACAGTGACAGAACATCACACATGGTGATCAAAATGCAGATGCTCTGTGCATTCTGTCAGCAAATAACTGGTTCCCAAATAATTGCGTGTGAAGCCTGAGGTTGCTGGTGAACCCAATAAATGTTCTGTGCATCTGTTTTATATTGTAGTAAATGTTCTGGGTTTCTTCCCTTGTTTCAAGGCTTTGATGAAGGGAAGTATTGAGAGTCTCACTTTATTTATATGATATGGTCAAGATGTATCGTTTTGGTATTTGGTTGCTACTGGAATTTTGATCATCTAAGTTAGAAGGTACCTCTAAAAGGTCAGTACTTTCTCAGGAAGTTTGCTGAGAGGGGAACTCTGTTCCTTCATTCTGGTCATTAGTAAAGACAGATGTTTTTACACATGGTTAGAGACCAGTTGAAAATGGTGTCTTTGGTTATGGATCTTTGAGCCCAGCAGCCCAACCACTGTATCACTCAGTTTGTAGTTCACTTACTTAGTTCATGTGTCACCAGTTGAGGTCTAAGAATATGTTGATATGATGTCTCAGAAGCTTGCTAAAGTCAACGTAAACAAAGTCCAGCATTACAGAAGTAATCACCTCACTGTGGAAAACAGCCTGGTTGATTCACTCTGTCTAAATCCATGCTGGATGGATGTGGCTTCTGGAAAGAAAATTTCAGGGTAAGTATTTCCTCTGAGGACCCAGGAAAATGCATTCTTTCCCATTCTATGGCTGTGTGTTTGTCCAGTTTGAGTAAGAGTTTTCCAACGTTTTCCTGTTAAAAACTCATCTAGAAATTCTGTTTTAACACATGTAGGTCTTCTGATATACCTGTTTTCTGTATGGATTGGTTTGGGATTTTGAAGAGGTTGTGCTTGAAGATCAGCAGGTTTTCATGCACCCTTTTGGCTTTCAGGGCTATGTTCTAGAAGTGGAATGAACTGACATTGAGACCTGAGAGTCTTCAGTTCTTGTTGCGTAGGGTTTTACAAGTGAATTTCTATTAAATAGATGGGAACGACTGTGAGACCTAGTCCTTGGTGAGCTATATCTGAGATTTTCATCAGCAGTGGTGATGAAATGAAGCATTGGAGATTCTAATGGCTTGTTCCCTGGAAGAAATAGGGTACCACATTTTATGTGCTGGACTTTCCCAGTTGCTTCATTTTTGGACCAAAAATCAGTAAGTTTCAAAGGAAGACACTTCTCTATGGCACTGATTTCTTTAGTCACTGAAACTTTCTGTCCTAAATGATGTTCATGAAATAGGGACCTGAGCAGAGGGTAGAGCCCTAGAAAAGGAGAGTAGTAAATGAACGGGTTCCTCAGTGTACTTGCGGCCAGCATGTCTCCTGTCTTGCCTGGCATAAGTGATTCTTGCCTGGTGTCTGCGTCTTTCATTGAGGGGCATCCAAAATTTAAAAAAAATAGTCTATATGGATGACAGGTTCTTTTGATTTGAGTTTTGTGGATTTGTGAAGTGAGGAGCAGAAAAGCAATGTATCTCTGTTGTAAGATAATTGGCAGTAAAGCTTATATTTTGTCTCAAAGTGAATTTCAGTGATGATTTGGCATAAACATGGGGAGAACTTATTTATTAGGAGCTGTGCAAGGAAGTGTTTTAAAAGGCAAGGAATAGGTGCATGTTCCAACACTCTTGAAAAAGAAAGCAACATCTGTGATGGCATTTTGTTGTTTCCCATGGCTGTCATGATTATGAAGTGATGATATAATTAACTTCCTGAAGAACTTCACAGAGGGAAAGCTTTTCAGTGATGTATCCACATTTGTAATCCCAAGAAGAGCCTTTTCTGTTCTTGTAGTCACTGTCTATCACTTCTGTCTTTACAGTTTATTGAAATCCCCTTTCTTAAATCTTGCTGGAAACAGCCCCA
This sequence comes from Rhinopomastus cyanomelas, assembly GCA_013400115.1. NCBI lineage: Eukaryota > Metazoa > Chordata > Aves > Bucerotiformes > Rhinopomastidae > Rhinopomastus > Rhinopomastus cyanomelas. Next base: position 467,792 of record VXBP01006396.1, on the reverse strand, counting down.
AATTCTTTGTCAGTCATAAAAATGATGGATTTTCATGAATGTATGTATGAAAATACCTTTTTTCCTTCTCCCTGTTGAGTCAGTTCTCTTGGGATTTTGGACAGAATGACTGAAAGACAAATTGGTTGCTTCACAAAGGTAATTAAGGCAGGATGTGGTGTAGGGGGTGAACTGTTAGGGGTTCTTTCCTACTAATGATCCGTTAATTAGTGAAGGGAGCTCAGCAAGTGTATGGGCCTCTCAGGAATTGCCTTTGAATGACATTTAAAACTGCTTTGGTTAAGAAGGTATCATTGCAGGAGGGAGAAGCCTTTTTCTTTTTTAAAAAATTTTTTTAGCATTTTTTCTGTCCGTACAGGGCAGCAAAATTTGCTAAACTGGTGCAAATATGTACATATAATTAGCACACAGCTCTTAAAGGTTATTTTAAAGTAAGCCAATGCACAATTGTGGTACCTTGCTCAGGATTTCAGTAACAATTCTGTTTGCAGCCCTCCTCAGTGCTGAAAGCAGTAAGCTCACTACATGGAGCAGATTAACTGCAGAGCTAGTGATACTTGCTACCAGTTCAAGCACTGCACATTGTGAACATGTTAATATTATTTTTAGGACTAGTCCGGAATACTTGCTTGAATATTTTTGTGGGAGTCAGCCTGAAGCTGGCAGGATTGATGCTCCTTTTTGGGGAAGGTAAACCAGCAGTGGGGTATCTCTGTATCATGTTCTTTTGTGTATTTCAGTACATTTGTGGCATGTGTCCTGTCCTCTGCATTATTGACTCTTCTGCTGTCCAGAGTTACACATGATAAATTGACTGTGTATGTGCAGGCCCTTGATAGCTGCTTAGGATAGAAAGAAAATAACGTAGGGAGTCTGAAACTGGTTGCTCATTCTTCAAGCTCCGTGCAGGTGTGGTCCCTAAGGTGAATTTTTCTCTTCTGTTTCAGGCACCATTTCTCCAATCAATGTCCTTCCACAGAAAGTAGCCAATGGATTACTCTGTTTTTTCCTCATTTAAATTGGGAGTTTTTTCCAATGCCAAAATGCTAATTAGAGTGCAGCTGTGGAGTAGTAGTTCTATTATTCTTTGAAATAATCTTATACCTTCTCATTGCAAACAGTAAATATTAACCTAAAAATTGAGGCAAAACATTTCTTAGAAACAAGCTAATGGATTGCCAGTGAGTTCTTGTATGCTGTGGTTGGTAGTTCACACATATAGACTTGAAGTTTGGAGACTACATCACAAATCTTCCTGTAATGTAGAAAATAATAAAAGTAACAAGTTTAGATTATGCTTTAAATGTATTTGCTATAGGGTTTTGACATTCAGGAAATGGGAAGCTGAAGCATCAAAGCCCCATCGTGTTTTAGAAAATTTGTAATTTTGAAGTTCTGAGCTATTCTTCCTTGTGTTGATTCTTCAGAAAAAGAGGGAGGAGCAGCAATAGAGCCACAGAAGACTGGGTCGCAAAGTACTGCAGTTGTCCTCTTACAGTTGCACAAATCTGAACCTCCTGCTGAAATATTAGGAGGTAGTCTGAGGAAATACAGTATCTGAAGGAAGAAAAAAAACCCTGTAGCACCAGAAGGTGCTTAGTGATATCTGAAATATTCTGGCTACAAACTCTAGCAACGAGGATTTTGAAGGAAGTGGAGCACCTCCCTTATGAGGACAGGCTGAGGGAGCTGAGTCCCTTTCAGTTGAAAGAGACTGAGGGGTGACAGGATATGTAGAGAAAAAAAATAATTGCACTACCTCTTTTCAGTGTGGTGGTCTCACTACCCAGCTCTGTTCAGTTGTAGCACTGATTGGCTAAACCACTATAAATATGAACTATTTATCAAGGGTAAATAAGTACTTTTCTAAAACGTGTGCATTTCAGTTTAGGTTTTTCTCTCTATTTGCATGGAAGTTAGTAACTGCAATCCTTACATATACTTTCAGTAGCTTCCTCTGAGTGTTTTCAATTTATCTAAGGAAGATACAGGTCTTGAAAAAAATAGACGGAAAAGGATTTTGGGGTACCAATTTAAAAACTGTTTTCAAAACTTAAATGCTTAAAAGTAAATGTTAGTTAATGTTTTGGACAATTACAGTTTTGTCTCTTAGTCTTTCAAAGAAAATAGCTTACATTCCTAATAAACGCCCTTGGTAATTATCAGGGATGCAGGAGTTGAGTCTAAATTATGAAAATGTTCAGTTACCGTCTGAAATCAAGGGGTTGGACTGCCCTCACTGAGAGGGAGAATAGTATTTTATTTTCCTTTTTCCACACCATTCTCTGTTTACCCTTATCTCCCTCTGCTCTGAACTTTGTAGTTCATTATAGGCTTCTGGGAATGCTGCCAGTGAGATGCTCCTGATTGATGGTTCTGAAGCCAAATGTTGGGGGTTCTTGCAATGTCTGTCAGCTTCAGTGCTGCTGTCTCCTGGGACTGCTTTCAATTTGTATCGTCCTGCAGCAGGCTGTAAACCTGTCTGCTTCCTGTTGTGCAGGAGTTAATGCAGACCTCAGAGCAGCAGGGGATTAGTGGCATGCATAAAGAAAAAGGTACTCGGGGACTCAAAGTCAGCCACAGAATCCTGTGGGGCTAGGACTTCAGGTAGTAACCTCGGCACATCAATCTGGATTAGATACGGGTTGGAGCTGGTTGCCAAGCATAAAATGATTTTGTGGTAGAGGAGAAAGATGGTTTAGTCATGTGCCTTTAGGAGTTCCCAGCAGGAAGAAACAGTAAGTAGAAAGTTCAGCAAGCGAAAATGAAAGCTGGTGTTGTTGACTGGCTTGCAGGTGTAATACTAATTAGAAGTCATAATGCTCCAAGAACAGAATTTATGGAGTCTTTATACAGTTTGCTCTGGAGGTGAGGACCTCTGATTCGTTACGTGAATTAAAAAATAAAGAGGTGAAGAACTAAAATGCAACAGATGCGTATTATTTCCTTGTAGGTTTAAGATTGTGCACAGCTGAAGTCTTCTGCCAGAAAGGTTTGTTTAAACTGTGTTTGGGGTGAGTGGAACAGATTTTGTCCAGGCATTTTGTTTTGTGTAAACGTGTTTGCACAGCCTTGCATCCTCTGTCAGAAGAGGCAGTTGGCTTCCAGGCAGTGCTTTGAGGTCTTTCATGCAAAAAAAATCGAAGTAAATGTCACCTCATTTGTAGTTACTTCTCAGACTAGTACTGGCTTCTGGCAAGGGTGGCCAAGTCATTTGCAAACTTCAGGTGAGGATCAAATCTGGCTCAGAAATAGTATACTGATTAAACTTCCTGGTGAAAACATGAGAGGTGTTGTCTTCAGAAACTTCCAGGAATCTGAGCTGATACATTCCTACTTTACCTAGCAGTGTTTCTGAAGGCTGGAAGAGTAACAGTGATTGTTACCATCTCTTCCTCTTCTCTTTGTACAGATGAGCTAAATTTTATCTTTGGAAATCCGTTGTTCCATTCTTAACTTCTTCCCCTCAGCGCTGCAGTCTTTAAGTGTATAAAGATTTTTGTATTCACTGTTTGAGTCTATAGTGTGTTTAGTCAAGTTTCCAGAGCGTTAAATGATTGAGTAGGTTATAACCATGCTTATCTGTTTTGTGCAGTTTCACACTCAGCTTTTTAATATTTTAATATTCCACTTTATTTTTTGAAATCTTTTACTTTAATAAGTGCTTCGTTTTATGTTCCAATTCTAGTAGTTTAAGCATTTAAAAAGTACAAATATAAAAATGTAGCTTATTTTAGCTAATCTAAAGGCAGCAACCTTGAGCTGTTTTGGGCTGTACTTATATAGCTAATTCTCTTTCTAAATTACTTTTGCAAGATGTTTTCTTCAGTGAGTTTTTAACTGACGTGTGAGGTCAGTTGGAATTCCCTCCAGTTACAAACGTTAACAGTCATCCATGTGTCCTTATGATGTAGGTCGGAGAACACAAAGTTTGCATTTAAAAAGTAAAAAGTTCTGAAGACTGTTTTCCAGAACATATCTTCTATACCTGCTTTATGAAGTGTATAGCCTTTATAAAATGTGTAGTGTATTCAAAAATCATTTTCTCAGAAAGACCTTGTTTTGAGCCTGTGGGTACCAAGCACAGGTCAGAAAATATTCTCCAAAGAGTGTAGCTTCTTAGCAATTTAAATAAGAATTTATGTTTCTTAATGTTAAATATTAATACTAGTAATATCATAAACCCTCTTGCATCTCAGGGGACAGCAAGATTACTGGGTCAAAAGGATGTGTTTTCTCCCTTACAGGCATTACACCTTTATGAAAGCTTCAGCTGAAGGGATTCTTGCATATTTATTGGCATTTCTTCAAGGAATGGGGCTTTTTTCCCCACTCTTGAGTCTCTCTACTTATTATAAAGGTTTTGGCACTGTAATTATTTAATGAGTATAGAATGTTTAAGAGTGTGATTATGAATATATTTTTACAAAACAGAAATGTTCATAATTCTAATGCAAAAAGTATTGTAATTATCTCAGGTTTTGTGCAATTTCTGGGGAGGTTCTTAAGAAAGCACTGAGAAGAAGACTCCTGCTGTTTAATACAAAGAGGCAATAGGACATACAGTTTCATTTCATTTTTACCTTCATCAAATGAAGATGTCTGTAGTCTTTGTTTCAGTATATGCAGCAATAAGTGAAGAAAACAGTCAAAAACTTTACTCTTGCTTTAAAGAAGTATTAATTTGCTTTTTTTGTACATGGCACAGTCTAGTAGAGGATTTTATTTTATTTTATTCGTTATCCTTGTGCTTTGACTTTGCAGTCAAGTATTGGCGTTGCAAGTGAGGGTGTGTTGTAGAAATCTGCTAATGCAACTACAGTTCCTGATCTATTAAAGTCTATCTGCAGAATAACAAAGCCTATTTCCTGGTTGCAAATAATGTGCTTATCTATGTTATGTTTAATTGATGTGTTACTTATCCTATTAGATAAGATTTGTGTTGCTGCTGTTAAATTGTATTAGACCCAGTGTGGGTTTAAGAAATCGGTATCTTAACTGTTTGGTCTGCTTAGACAACACCAGCCACTGAGCTCCTGTGAAAATAGTTTCACCAAGACATGCTGTGAAAGTTCTAAGCATGAATGCTGATGCAGAACATGTACAGCAGCTAAAAAGTTGCTCCTTTATAGAGGCTTGTGTGGATTTTCTGTGTAAACAAGCATTTTCCAAGTTTATAGTAGGAGAAGTAATTCTGTGGTCTTCAAACTAATGATCAGAGGTTCTTGAACCCTTATGGGGCAGCTGAAGCCTTGGAACTTAGATGAGTTTGTACTTGTGGTAGGATCAAATGAAGGCAACAAAATTTCTGTATTTTTTTTAGCAGACCCTGCTGTTAGGCTATTAATTTCAACAGTGGACCTTACAGCTGGACCATTAGTTTTGCTTCTGTAGTCACCTTAAAGAGAGAGCTCAGACATTTGTATGGGGCAGTTGAAGTGCCACAGGAAGGCTTTGCAAACTCTCTCACAGAACTTAGTCTTGCGTGTAAAATTAGTGTGTTGTCCAAGTACCACTAGTAAATATTTTATATAAGTTTATATATAAACAATTGGTGTGTTTTCAGCCTATAGCAGCTGGACTATGTTTGCTACACAGTGGCCTCTATATGGAAAATACAGAAAGATCAATATCTTCACCAAGAGCTGTTTAGTGATCCATAAATCAGAAGGAATTGAAAGTGATTGCTGCAAATCTCAGCCTGCAAGCCATTGACAGTGATGGTTTGAGAGCTATTGACAGTGGCTTGCTGCAAAAGTCTCTTACAGTCTTCAAAGGTGATTTTAATGAAAGCAGGCATCCAGTTGACTATTTGGTGGGAATTTTAAGGTCAATATTTGGTACATGCTTGCAATAAATGTTGGAAAACTTTATGTTTGATATTGAATTAGGCTTTTGATAAATTGTAAACAGTGTCAAAGGCAGGTGTGTCCTGGAGGCTTCCTGCTTGTAGTTACAGTTCCAGGTCAAGAGTAGGTCACAGGCTCTTTTGTAAAAATAGAGGGATCCTTCTATCCAGCTGCTCTGCATGGCATTATTTGGATTCTCTTTATACTTCCAGCTAAGTTTCTCCTTGATGTCCTCTGTCAACTCTGCCTCTCTAGCCACAAGCAGTTTTTCCTTGCAGCTACGAGGACTAAACCCCAGGAGCATTAGTGGTGTGTATGTCATGTGCCACCAAATCTTAGTACGAGGACTAGTTCTGTGAATATTATTGTGAATCTTATGTCTCTGCCTGGATGGACTTGTTCTCAACAGAAAACTTTCCAGGCATCTCTGTCAGCCGAGGAGCCATAAGTTTATTGAAAACATGAGGTTGGAAGGCATCTCAGTAGAGAGTCTGTTCCAAGCCTTGGCCAGACTTAGAGAAGTGCTGACTTTTCTCACCAAGTGTGTAGCCTGTTCCACTGTTTGATAACCATTTTGGTGAAGAAGAGAACCTCCTCTGGTGCAGCTTGCAACTGTTTCCACTAGTCCTGTCACTTGCCACCAGGGAGAAGAGACTGTCTCCTTCCTCGCGCCATTTACATCCCGACCACAATCCATATTGTCCTGCTCCAAATCTGTAGTGCTTATGTCACAAAGCAAAAATAAGTTGTAACTCACTGATACGTCTCTCACCTGGGGTAGATGGAGCAGCAATTCTACCTCCTTTTTTGCTGCAACATTTTGAGATAAGGGAACTGGGCCTGTTGCAGTGCCTTCATTTGTCCATAAAACTGTGTGTTGCTGGGATAGTTGAATAAAGAGTAATACTTGTGGTGTCTGTTGAATGGTCTGGCTGATGTGGTATTTGATAGCTGATCAAATGCTGGGACTGGAGTGTTGTCAAAAAATACAGGAGGCGATAGAAGATTGTATCTTGTTGAGTTAGGTGTACTGGAACGGTATTCTAGAATGGCAGTAAAAATTGAGGCAGTTGCAGGCTTTACCCAATGAGAAACCTTTTAGTCAGACGAGTCCCATAACAGAAAGGGTGACTTGTCTCTGGCTGAAACCTCTGCCCCTACATGCTTTTGGGCTGCGTAAGATTGTTCAGTGGTTAAAATCAGATTTTGTTTCTGTCTTCAGAGTGACTTTATAAATTTAAGCTATTCTTAAAGGTAGAAAATTCACGGAACATAAAATCATGTGAAGAGAGAGTTTGCTTTAAATATGAAAGAGTGTTACATCTATAAATAGTGTTTATTTGGATATGTGTAGTACTGCTGTCACCTGAAATGTTTTGACTCAATTACAGTTCTTGTACTGTTCTTTTCCAGGTTTTGAACGTTTAAAAATCACAAATGCGTTACTACTACTTTACATAATTTGCCTGTTTGCTTTCTTCTTTTCTTCTTAGGTGTCTTGGCTTTTTAATCCAACAAGGAGTGAAATAACAAGTCTAGATAGTGGAAATATAGATGACATTTTAAGTGAGTACTTTTTTTTCGTTGTATGTCTATAGTCACTTAGCTGTGGATCCTGCAATATTGTTAAATGACTGCATGCCTTGGCTTTCAATGTGTGAATTGCAGTCAGCATACAGGTATTAAATACCTGTGATAAAAATTAGCTGTCTGAACTAAAGTATCACCCAAGAAATTCCTCAATGGGGATTTAAAGTGTCTAAGAAAAATGCCTTGTATCTTGTTTCAGATGGGAATGCTTGACATAAGCAAAAGCAGTCAAAAGAGCATTTTAAAGTTCTGGAAAAAAATAGCAACTTAAGCCCATGGTGATTTGCCTTAAGTATGTTGCTTGTTCAGCTCTACTTTCCCTTCAGTTAAGCATTCTCATGATTCTAGTGGCTCAAGGAAACCCATAAATTAAACAAATATTTAGTCTTTGCTAAAACCTCTTCATTTTGAAAATATTCAGTTACCCTCTATCTGGTTGTCTTAACAGGAAAAATATTACTACATTGTTTCTGATATATTGCAAAAAAGAATCTTTATACCCTTACTTTATCAGAATGAGAATCTGCCTACTCTTCACAGTTGTCTTATACAGCATCTTGTCTTTCCCAGGCTTGAAATAATTTCTGTTTGTAACTGCTTTGTGACTTTGTCAATAGTGCAAATTCACCTAGTAACATTTCTAGTTTATAAAGCTGTGGTTGACAGTCTATAGTTCCAGTATTTATTTCAAAGTTTTTTCAATGTCCAAGCCACTACTAATACTAAGACTTGATTTACAGCATGGCTGTTACTGTGTGAAGATCACAATGTATTTTGAGGCAGGAGATCTGTCCTTCCAGCTCTGACATATATTTCTTTTTTACTTTTGTATGAGAAATATAATGTGTAGAAGCATTATTTCTCTAGCTCCTCATGTTAGTATTCCTCTTGTTTTGAGTGACACTTGGCATTTTCCTTTTTTTTTGTGACTATTTCTCTGCTACCTTTTACCTTACTATCCAGCTTCTTAACAAGTAAGGCAGGTAAGGACTGACCAGAACAGGTTGTACAGGCAGGTTACACTTTAGTTGCTCATCTAATCCAAACAGTTGATGCTTTAGCTTTTAATTGTTTTAATAATTAAGATGTTGCCTAGGTTATTCATAAAATATATACTAGGATACAGCTTCTAGCTTTGAATGCCTTAATTTTAATTACTTTTTGCTTCCTGTCACAGAATCACAGAATGTCAGGGGTTGTTACTGTAATTATTTATTTTATGTCGTAATACCTTAAGTATTAATGTTTTTTAATGAATAATATATGCATAAACACAGTAAAATACTTTACTGAAGTCCTCTTTCATCACTTTCTCTGTTCATTGTATTTCATGTGAGTTTTATCCTAGCAGTTTTCTATCAGTCAGGCTAATACATATGATGAATAATCTAGATATGCCTCCACAAAATCTATAAAAGTATATTTTTATAATCTCAGATCAAAGAACTAAAAGCTTTCCCTCAATGTGACATTGGTTTTGTTCTTTTTCTTTCCTCTCAGACAATGCAGATGTTGCTTTAGTTAATTTTTATGCTGATTGGTAAGTTACACAAGTTTTTTTCTCTGTCTAGACTTTGAAAGTATTAGTGATAATGTTGTTCGTGCACTTGTTTTTTGCTCATTGGTTTGATCTGATGTTTTATTTTTTTTTAAATTCCCAATGACTTCCCATTCTACCATCTTTTGGTTTATTTGGGACACCTATCAGAGTAGGAAAACTTCTGTAGTAGTATGGAATAACATTCTGTGATGGAATAATTTAGGTGGAAAATACCTTCTAGAAGCATTATGTCCAGCCATTAACCAAACTGTCCCAAGCCCACTGCTAAACCATGTCCCTCAACTCCAGATCTATATGAGTGTCAAAAACCAGGGATGGTGATCCAACTCTGTCCTTTGACAGCCTGTTCCAAGGTCTGATGACCTTTTCCATTAAGTTTTTCCTGATGTCTAACCTAAACCTACCTTGGTACAACTTAAGGCCATCTCCTCTTATCCTGTTGCTTCTGAGAGGAGACCAACCACCACCTTTCTACAACCTCCTTTCAGACAGTTGTAAACAACGTTAAAGTCTCCCCTTGGCTGCTTTTTCTTCAGACAAAACAGCCCCGGCTCTGTCAGATGCTCCTCATAAGGCTTGTTCTCCAGACCATAAAAAAAATTCTACTGTGATTCAGATGTAATTGATTATTTTCTTTCCTCTTAGCAAGACAGATTTAATTCACTTTTTGCTGCTTAATGCAGTCCAAAATATTTCACTTGTCCATTTTCTTCTGTATTGATTCCATGGGTGTCTCCTAGAAAGAAAAAGGCTTGGAATTACACTAAAAATCAATTCCTTCTCTAACTTACAGGACCTTCCAGGTGAACAACTAGAGAAATTATAATTGAGGAATGAAATCTAAGCAATTGGATAAAGAAGGCGTTTTGGGGACAGATTGGTTAAACATTGCAAAAGGCATACATAGAGGGAACTATTTGTTTGAAATTATAATTTAAAAGACCCAAACATCTTGCATACAACACTATAGTTAGAATTAATTTAAGCATTATACCCCATTTCTTTTTAAATTGTGTAAGTAATTTTAAATACTCTGGTCTGCTTCACCATTAATGATTTAAATTAATCTTTAGTGAGGAAGAAAACAGAAAAACATTCAGAGAAGTAAAATTTAACATGCAAATTAATACAGAAAATGAGCTTTAAAAATATGTAATTTTCTCTATTCCTTGATTAAAGTCATCTTAGCTATCAATTTGTTTATGTATAGATTTTAAGTAGTACTTAGCTTTATAATGTAAATGTTTTTCTCCCTGCTATTCTGCTTTGTGAGCATGAAATACTAGTCTAAGAATCAAAATTTGTGTTGATGATTTGAACTCTTATTCCTTTCGCATCCCCCTGTATGTCTAAGTATCAGGTTTGTACACATAAATATAATAAGTACATTTAATACACTGAAATTTGGGGTCTGTGTTGCCGTTGAAAAATAATAGTCAGATTTTGTAAAGGACAAACTGCAGGAGGCTAAAAATTCATGTTCTAATATTTGTGCGATAAAGGGAAGCTACCAGTATTTTAACTTGTGATATAACAAGTGTTCTGTTTTAGTACCTTATTAGCACAGCTGCTTCTGCAGATCCTCACTGTTAGCAGATCCTATGTGGAATAGATTTGCTCTGAATTTAAGGATTTGCATATTCTTGCAAGTTGACTCACATTACCGTAGGCCTTAATTTTATATCATTAGAGCCTTAATTGTGATCAATACATGTATGCATTCAGTAATAAGCCCTCAACATAGTATACTGCCAGCCTATTCACTTTTGAATGTGCAGGAATCAAGGGATGAAGAAAAGTGAGAGACAAGGAAGTGAGGAAGCTATATATATATATATATAACATGTACACACTACCTAAATGTAGCATATGGTTATGCTTTTCAGAGTTGGGTTTCTTTCAGAAGATGACCTTAAGTCCTGTCTGTATTTTGAGAGCAATACCTGCCTCTTCACTTGAGCATTTGTTGTTCTGGATTTAACAACACTCTTAAGCTATCACTGTTCAGTTTAAGCAGGGCTTCAGTGCAGGCTGTTTGATTGCAAGTCTGCTCTGACAAAATCTATAGTGGCCATAAAAGTGTTCAATTTAAAGTTCTGCCCTGTGTTTAG
>VXBP01006396.1:405273-456651 GCA_013400115.1 Rhinopomastus cyanomelas | reverse complement strand
AGAATGGGAATAAACTAATTTTATTGACAGAATACTGAGCTTGTGTGTGCTGATGTTACCCTAAACACCAAACCATCTTTACAATCCTACAGCCTTTTCTGACTGGAAGAAAGGAGTCATGGGATTCTCTGTGTTCATTGTGCTGTAATAGTATCTGTCAAATTTTACCTAATGGGCAATAATACAGTAAACAATACTTATAACTTCTGTTGTTGGCCTGTAGCAAGATGTCTCTGATAGTTCATGAAATTGATGGATAATATTTGAATCTCAGCAATTCAAGTAACTGCTTCTTCTGTGTTCTAAAAAATACTTCCTCAGGGATAAGCACAGATAGGAAAAATGAACAGACATTCTGAATAGAATATATAACCTAAAGGCTATATATTATTATTATTAACGGCCTTTCTTAAGCAGATAAAGCAGGGGGATACTATATGCTCTTTTAGAATTTTTCTTTTTTTAACTAATTTGAGTTACTCTTTGAACCTGTTTTTATCCAATGTATTGCTGAGATGATTACAAGATGATGTGCTGTCCCAGTAGCTTTTCTTTCTGTTTTTTACTTCTCATTCAAAGATTGAAATGCTCCTTTGGTCATCAGTTAAATGCTGTTAAATATTTCAGTTGCGTATCTTAAAGTTATGATTTTTCTTACATCCACAGGTGCCGCTTCAGCCAAATGCTACATCCTATTTTTGAGGAAGCTTCTAACGTTATTAAGGAAGAGTATCCAGATAAGAATCAAGTGGTGTTTGCTAGAGTAGACTGTGATCAACATTGTAAGTACATCCTAACTTAAGTTTCTTTGTCAGTATCCTGTCAGTAAGTTACTCATTGTATATTCTAGTGTAGCTTTACCTGCCTCATCATTTAGCATAGAGCTACTTCTGTATCAGTGGATCTCCCCTACCAAATGAGGGAAATCTCCAGTGCTGCTTTGCCATTGCATCCTTAAACATTTATATTGGTTCAGCCAATGTCATTTAACAGGGGAAAACAGGGCTTTTTGAGGTGTCAGAGAAGCACTAGTGCAACAAATGGTGTAGGTCCTCACAAGTAAGAAGAAGAAACATTTCATTGTCAGCATCAACACTGTGTTCTGCTGAGGTCTTCCTTTCAGCTGGAAGTCATGGTGGACTGTAAGGTGCCTTTTGCACCGGCAGGAGAGCTTTAGAGCTCTCCTGCTTTGTTGTTTGTACACATCATCCATTTGAGGTATTTCTCCTGCTCAGAAATGACAAGAAAATGTCATGCCAAAACATAGTAATTTTATACTGCTATTTATTTACTGTTTATTCCTGGAGTTGCTTTTTCATCCCATAAGTAAATTTTAGGGAACATCTGCTGCATAGTGAAATATATAGCACTGAGATTATTATTCTGGTGTTTTTTATAGTACAGGATCAACTGGGTTGTTTTATATTGCTGGAAGAAACAGCTATTGCATGCGTTATTTCTTTTCAGAGGCTTGTGATTCCCAGCAGCAGAACTTCAGTTCTAATCAATGCTTCATAGAATATTTTGAATTTACAAAAATTAATTTGTAACAAAAATCACAGCTGGAAATGTGAGGAAGCACTGGACCAAGTCATTAGTTTGTATCTGCCGCATATCCTCGAGACTTACTGACCTAATAGTTGTGTTTTAGTTTGCTGTACAAGGTATATGAAGAGACAAATTTACAGGACAGGGAAGAAGAAAGTCAGTTACACATCTGTGAAAAGTAGCAAATTTAATTTATGTTCTTCTTTCGTATTCTATGACTCTAATTTTTTTTTGTATTAGAGAGAACTTTTTCCTATAATGAGGATTCTTGTCTTGTGTTTTTATTATTACTTAGAGATTTAGACGTTCAGTTCACTTGAGCATCTTCCCCTGACGCTTTGTGCTCTTACTTGTGCCCAACAATTAGAGCACTTGTCATGAGATCTTGAAAAAATAATTCCAAGCATTAAAGAAACTTCTAAATGACCAAACAGTATCATCTTAGTATCTGAAATGTAAAATAAGCTAACTCCTCAAACCACCTGGAGTTGCCAAGGAGAGATTGTTTTGTCTGTTCCCAAAAATCGGTCAGATCAGTTAAAGTCTTTGATCACTGTGATGTAGCCCCCCCTTATAGCCTTAACTAGGAAGGAGACATGACAGGATTCGCTGAGGGTGTGTGCACAGCTTTGAAGCATTCAGCTGCCTTCCTGCGTTGCAGTGGTAGGGATGTGCTGGGGAACTGATGCACAAATCTGAACACAGCTGTTCTTGAAGAGCAGTTACGTTAGACACACTGTTGTAGGATCCTGTCCTGTGAGAGCATCTAGAGCCTTGAATGTGATGTGTAATGGTGCACTTCTGTAACTGCCTGGAGCATTTACTGAGCAGCAGCAGAATGGAGGAATGTGGCCGCATTCTTCACAGAGCTGCAGAAATCACCGTGAGATACAGTGTAGTATCCCTGACTTCTAAGTCCAGTGGTGGTTTTTTTCTTTGCCATTATAATGTTGCCTCTTAAGTGAGTATTTTCCTACTTTTGTCCTCAAAAACCTTTTCTAAAATCATAAATTTGGGGATTGTTGTGTTTGGGGTTTTTTTCTGTTGGTTTTGGTAGGTTTGGGGTTTTTTTGTTTGGTTACCTGGTTCCCAGTTCCCTAAAACTTAGCAACGTTTTTCAGCTTTTTCTTCCTTTTACACACTTGGTGATTTTTCTGCTTCCAGTCATCTGTCTATGAGATGTGCTCGGGAGATTTTAACCAAAAATCATGGCATTAAGTATTGAAATTTGCTATCCTTACAAGTCAGTTTTCAAGTAAGGCAATTAGTTTGTTTGGAGGAGCATAGTGAAGACAAAGTCTGGCATGTATGTGGTCATTCCTGGTGTTTTCTTACTGAGGTTTTGTCAGTCTTTGTTCTGAAGTCTACTGCAGGATCTACACAAGTAAACTGCCTTTGATTTTTGCAGCTGTGAAACATAAATGCTTTCAGTTTATTGTTACCTTTAAACAAGGCTTAGTGTTTAACAGTCTGGTCAGCTGATCTTTCTGGTGTGTCAAGACATTTGACAAACCTCTAAAGTTCTCAAAAAAGACTGTAATAAAATCACCCCTTGGGCTTTATTGTTAAGGTTTACATTAATGACTGAAGTTCTTTTTTTTTACTGCAGCTTTTGTTGCTTGATTAACTCAGAGAGGCTTTGGGCTGCTGGATGTCATAGCAGTTATGTGCCTAAGAAAACTGTCCTGTCCCACTCCCCTCAGTATTTGAAACACTTCAGAAGTTAGCATTAGAGGATGAGATTAAGCAACAGAATTAATCTCATCAGAGCTTGTTAAGGAGGGCTGAGTCCTGAGTGGAGAAGACATTACAGCAGAGATTGTTTTCATTCCTCTGGGAGTAGGTGTAGTTGGCTAAGTAGGATGAGGCAGCCAAGAATTTTGATCTTTCTTTTTATTACTGAAATACATAAGTATTGTGTATTTACTCTTTTATGTCCTTAAATTAAGATGATTAACATGGCTTCTACTGCAGAAGCTGTAAAATGTAAAAATTAAAAATAAAAAAAATAGAATGTGACCGACCAAGTCTTTCCCCCCAGTTTCTGTTGCCTTTTGGAATTAAAATAGCAAAGCTGTGTATGTCATTCCTGCTTTCTGGAGTTCATTTGCTGAGTGGCAAGCAACGGTATGCAGTTCATGGCACACAGTTATTTGCTATGTTTTAAAACAAACAGACAGAAAAAAACCTTACAAGTTTAAAGGGGTTTTTTTTATGTTTTAAAACTTAATTTTAAGTATTTGAACATGAGTTTTTATGTATGTAATAGCAGGTTTCTAGTAAGAGGGTGAATGTTACTGTATTATCCACTTGGGCCTGCCGTGGTAGTTTACTAAACGTTGCAGTCAGAATTGTCTTTATGTTCCCTTTTTACCTGTTTTCATGTGATACTTATTTTAGCAACACTAGAAAGCATATGCCAATGTTTTGGTGTCTGTTATTTTTCATACCACTAGCAGTTCACTATTATGATGGTATTCTAGAGACCGTGCATTATTTGCATTACAAATGATCTGTTTCTTTTTGAAGCCAAGACTCTGTAGGGAATCCAAATAGCTGATTTCAGGCCACTCAAAAACAGCTTTCAGTATGGTCAGCCAGGCATAGATACTTTCCATTTAATGCACTATTATTGAAGCACACTGCAGGGCCCAACAGCTCACACCACCTTCTGAGGGTAAGGCAAATTAAAGAGAATTATTGATGCACTGCCAAATGTTTGATGCTTAATGACAAAACCATCATACTGTCTACTTGCATAGCCAGTATAAAGATATTTTTCTGGGAAGTGATACATTCCAATGTGATTAAATACAGAATTTAAATATTAACACTATATCAAGCCTCTTTATGTTTTATACCAGTTTCTAATATTGTAGAAGATATGATTTAACTTACACATTTCAGTTAAAATTCAGGTTGTTTTTAAGATAGCATGGAACATAAAATACTAGTAAATCTGATTAAGTGGGTACTCAAAGCAGGTACTCTTTCAGTTTCCATGATCTCATATTTTATAACTTAGAAATACATGAGTTCTGAGACTTTGTTTGCTGTTAAAAATATCTGGTGGTTTTAGATTTAGTAATTCACTTACCTTAGAAATTGTGGGTCTCCATTCTAAGTGTAGTAGCTACTAAAAGAAACTTTCCATATAAAAGTGTAGATCTTTTCTGCATTGACATTATTAAGAAGGTTTTGCTGTAGTGATGGGTTGGGTTTTTTTTCTCTTGCTGGTGGGTTTTTTGGTGAGTTTTTAATCCTTTGTGTTGAGCAGCAGTGTTGGAAACTCGCTTCCTGAGTTGGAAACTCACAAGAAATAGGCATGGATTGCCTATTTCTGTTCTCTGTGTGTGAATATTGTGATACAGAAGAGCTTGTGCTTCTGGAGGAGCGTTTTTATTTTGAACACTTTGTATGAATTGAATATTAGGAGCGGGGGTATGGAATTGTTATAAATGACAGTACATATCGGTGGCTTAATTCTACTGCACCATTATTTCATTTGGTTTCAGAGTTACAAAGGAAAAAAGAAATAAAGCTGGTTTGGATAAACCTGTGTGCTTCAAAACAGAAACCAGTGTCTTACAGATGATGGGTTAGAGGTGTTTTGCTGGTCAGGCTGACTGTTTAGTCAACTGTTGTTCCTTGAAAACATCCATGAGTGGTTTGCTTATTCACTGCTGTGAGCTGCAGATCTCTAGGTCTGGACATTCCTATAAGGTGTGCTGGCATTAGTCTTCAGACTGCAGATTGTATGGCTTCTGTGCCTTTGGTAAGCAAAATATTGCAATTACAAGTTTGGAGGTTCATAAATGAACTACAAATGAAACCGTAAACAAGCACAAGAATTTCTCTGCATTTCTGCCACTTTGCCTGGAAGGAAATAATCGACCTGAAAGTTGTCTTTGGATTAAAATAAGAAGTGGAAGTGATTTGGGAAGTTGTTGATGGCTCTCCTCAGGAGAGCCATTTTGTTAGCTTGTCAGAAAAGGTTATGGGATGCCTACTGATGAGGCCCCGCTAAGAGCCGGCATGGCTGTTGTGAATGCTCCTTTGCAGCAGAAGGTGGTGGTCTAGATTTGCTGTTACCCAGCTTCTTATTAGCAGAGCTTGATATAGAGCATTGATTGTTTTTCTTGTACCTGTTTTGGTCCATCATACACGTCACCAGTAGCACAGTCATCAGGGTGGGATGCCTAGTTTAGATGGTCCCCCAAGCTGCTTTCTAATTCTGCTTCCAGTGAATATTCACAGGCCTTACAATTGTGTGCAAGTGTCACAAGAGGAGTTGTATAACTGGGGAGAATTAATGATGAATCATGAAATACTTAACAATAGGGTGAATGTAGTTCTCTGTGGGAAAGTAGGAGGCGAAAAGGCCTTTTTAAGTGAACCTGAGAGAAGAAAGCTTGCAGAATTATAAGTAAAAAGGGTACTTATCAAAGACAGATTTCATTTCTTATCTGTAGCGTGTCCTGGCGGGTAGCCTGAGGGACTTCAAAGATGTGATTGATCTCAACAGAGCAAGCAGAATATTCATTTGCTAGTCCCAGCTTCAAATATATAGCTGAAGATCGTTACCTTTTGAATTGAAAGGTGTTGTGCAAGGGTGAGGGAAGAGTTAAGATGATTTGACATAAAAAGGGGTTAGTGTTAGACCCAGAAAATTCAAGCTACGTGTATATGGAGCTATGCACCTCTGATTACCGTCATGTAAATACAAATTTGGAGATGCAGTAGCTTAGGATTGTGTTAGCTCTTCCACAGACAACTGAAAGACCATCCTTAGAGAAAGGAACACTATGAGGATAGCATAAATATAGTATAATCTTAATTACATTGTCAGTGGGCACATTACTTCAGCAGAGTGCTTCAGTGCAGTTTTTCAGCATATTCTTGATTGTATATTTAGAAAAACAGAAGCTGAAGTTTTCTGGGAACCAAGTCACAGGCTGTGTTGCTTGCCTGAAGCTGTAGACTGTAGAATACATGGGTGTAAATGTGAGGCTTTATGTAAAAGTTTCTTTCAAAGCCACAAGAAAAGCTGCTCTCACGTCTCCGTTGCAAGAGGCTGCTTTGTTTCTCTTCTGTAGTTCAGGAGAATTATCAGTACAATGCCCGTATGAAGAGAACTGTGTGAAGACATTCCTGTTGGAGTTGGTGGAATGAGTAACAGAAAATAGCCTGAGCGCTTTGGAAGTGGTTGTTGCATGCCAACAGGAATAGGTGCAAAGCAGGGAGGAGAGATTAATTTTAATTCAGTACTCATGGCTCTGCTTGAAATTTCTAATTTGTAAAAGACTGGAAGATAATCAGGGGCCTTTGAGCAACCTGCTCTAGTGGGAGGTGTGTCTGCCCATGGTAGGAGAGTTGAAACTAGGTGATATGGAGTCCCTTCCAACCTGAACCTTTCTGTGATACTGAAGTCACTTCCGATAACTGAAGTCACTTGTCGATAACTTCCTATCGTAACTGGAGTGAAACCGCTCTGGTAGCGCAGACACCAGGCTTGTGATTTAACGGTTAATTGAGCAAAATGCAAACTGAAGGTTTATGCCTTATGGGTACATCAGTACCTAAAGAAAATATAAGATTGTAGCTGGGAGACTTGTTCTTTAGGTAGGTCACCCTTAATTCATTTCAAATACCTTTTCTTATCAGAAAAGGGCAGTGAGAATGTCTGGAAATATTTTAAAATTTAATCTAGGATTTACTATAACTAATGCGATCTGTGAATAAGTTCAAACAATATTCCATGTGTTTGCATTCTGTATTTCCAATTTTAAAAGGAGTATAATTTTGTAGTTGCTCTGCTTATGCTAACTCTACCTGTATCAAATACCAGCACTTAATGAAGCATTTAGGATTTACTCTATTTGACTTTTGAATGAATTCAAACAATTTTTCATGTACTTGCATTTTATGTTTTGTAAAAATATGGTTTTCAAATACTTACTTGTGTAGGACTGTCATCTCTCTGTGTTAGTTCAAATGCCAGTGTTCATGGAATCTCAATGTAATTTATGAAGAGCATGCAAGTTCTGACTTAGGAAATGATGTTTGAATTCAGTCTTGACAGTGGGCATTTTATTACCATTAAATTTTGGCACTGCTTCAGCACTTGATGAAGATTCACATCCCTAGGGACTGCAGCCTCCATCTTGGAGAACCTTTAAGAACCGTGAATGCCCATTCCACCACCCGTGCATCCTCCTGAAGGTTATTTGTTGTGAGACACAGTGTAGTTTTGGTGTTGTCTTGCTGGGGATTTCTGTAACAGTAACAGTCTTTAATCCCAATACGTTAGTTGTAGTCCTCCATGTCTCTTACCAGACCCTGGTGGAGTTTTGATAGGCTGATGTGCCATCAGAACAAAAGTCCTCCTATCAACAGGAAAGGAGGGCAGCAAATGCCTTGTTTGCTGACATTTGGCTTCCACAGAGCAAATGGTGATTTCCTCCCCAGGTCTGCTTGTCATTTCCTTGCACGTGGCTCCTGGGTACTTTAGCTAAAAAGGGATGGAAAACAGTATGAATGTAATACTTGTTAAGGCTGAATATATTGGTATCCTCCCTTGAGAAATCTGTATGAGTTTGAGGTAAAAGTACTCTGAATTGAGGACATAAAATGACTTACTCTTAATTTTAACTGTAATTAGTGCAGTAAAAAACTCCTTGGGGATAATTAGGAACCAGATCAAGTTCTTCCTTAGTCAAAATTCATAGGCTGAATTCTGTGATACTTTATAGTGATGCAAAGCTTGTTAGGAACTGGGCTTTAGCTGGTGAAGCTTTTGCACTTATTGGTTTGAGGAATGTTAAAGAACATGTTTGTAGAAGTCTGTTTCTTATTCCTTGGCTGTGCACACTTTGTTTTCAGTTCTCAGACTTGTTTAAGTTGTGTAGCTGGTACAGAGGTTGTTCTCAGCAACCAAAACTCCAGAAAATTAGTAGTGGTTTAACAGCAGTCAGAACCACTGATGCAGCAGGGAATTCACTTTTTTTTTATTCTCTCTTAGAAGTCTGAAATAGAGTGACAGCTTTCTCTTTTATGGGTGCAGTTCCAAAGGGGAAGACTTCCTTCTAGTTGCACAGGTTTACAACCGTGAAGTGTATGTTAGCTGCCCTGTATTAGCAGTTTGCCCATGACAACTGCTTCTAAATAGTAGTTTTCACAGAACTTGTGTCTTGTCTTTTGAAAAATAGAACTGCAAGATTAAAAGCGTATCTGCTTTGTGGTAAATACCTAACTGAGAAGAAAGGGCATTCTTGTCAGAAGAGGTTAGGTATTGTGTCATTTAGCTCTGTGCCAGGTATGCTGATGGCCCTCATTTGGTTTCCTTCCAGCAGTGAGCCAGTTTGGGTCACTTTGACTTCTAAGGAGTCAGAGAAAAGTACCAGGACACCCATTAAACGCACACTTGTTATGCTTTTCTCTGACTGAATGTAACTTCTCTGTCTCCAGAGGATAAATTTGTCTGTTGAAGTGTCTCCTTTTTTCCTGGAGAGACAAAGGGAAAAGAGGAAGTAGAGAAGGGAAAGGAAAAAGGGAGAAGGGGTGAGGCTGACTGGAATGACTAACTTCAAAGGATTAAGCAGCTCTGGAAAGTGGGCAGACTGTTTGTATTTTGGGATTTAGTTGGATTGAAGTGCAGATGTGATTGAGTTTTAGGTAAACAGCATCCCACTCTTAATAGTGACACCCAGTTGTCACAGGAGCTGTGAGAATTATTTTCTTTCTAAATAAGTTTCCAGGTATGGGGAAAAAAAGGAGGGCACAATAAAAGTAAACAAAAGGGAAATCTACTTGGCATCATGTGTTCTATCTGTAGTGTTTTTAGTCTGTTTTTTTCCTAAGAGTCCAAATGGTTACCTGTTTCTCCAGTCCTTCATCATAAAAATGCTGTGAAGCTTTTTGCTGAGCTTCAACCGCATCTGAAAGAGGAAAGCACCTTCAGAGCTATAAAGTACTTAGCAACTGCTTTAAGCACATTTCTGGATGCTGGAGATGCACGAAGTCCACTTCTGCACTGTAACAAAGGCTGCTGTAAAAACTGGAGGCTGATGGACCTGGCTTGGCATGATGTGAACCACTTGCTATTTACCTCTGACCTTCCCCATCGATGTGTAGCAGGGAACTAGCTGCAACACCTATGTAGCTTATTGTGTCCCAGTGATTAACCAAAGTGGAAGAGGGACAAAGGAAGCTTGTAATCTAGCCAGACATAGTGAGGAACCAGATTCTTGCCTTGGTGGTAGTTGAAGATAAGGGGCACAGGACACATATTTGTGAGAAAGTGGGCTTTCTAGCTTCTGCTTGGTTTTCTTCCTTTCTGCACATCTAATCTTGCTGTAAAACCTCTTTCTGTTTTTATTCTTATGAATGTGTAAGTCTCGTAATTAAATAACAGATCAGTTCTTTAACTCTGAGTTATGTAAAAGGGGCATTAACTAGTGGTTTTGTGCTAGATAGATGCAAATATGCGTTACTTTGTTGTCTGAAGTTCAGTGTGGTGCAGGTGTAGAATGCAGCTGGGCTGCATGTATAGATGAAAGTGAAGAACTGTCTTGAAGGGAAGGCAGATAGTGGTTGACAAGAGAAGTGCTTGCATTAATTTAGAAACATGAACTGTTTGAATAAACACAGAATTTCAGACTGTAAAACCAGTCTTCTGACCTTCATAGGCTTCCAAAATTATTTTGCAAAGGTTTTGCGTTCTCTAAAATTGAAAATGTGACAATTATTCTTCCAGCACTGTAATTAAGATGAAAGTCTATCAAATGTAAAGACAAATAGAGGATGATTTATTGTTAACATTTTTTCGTGCACTAATTAACTGAGATGTATCAGGCTTTCAAAGGTTCTCATGTTCTTGTTACGCTCTTAAATTTGCCTTCCTAGCTGTTTGTAGGAAGTGGGCTACATGGTTAAAGCTCACTGAGTTGAACCTGTACTTACTCCAGCTTTTGGTCAGGATTATTTTAATGAAGATCAGTACATATGAGAAATACGTTAGCTGCTCTGTTCTCTGTACGTGTGTCTGGGTTTCTTTAGTTCTTTTAAAGAACTGCTGCTTCAGAGGTGTATCCACATACTGATACGTTAGATGCGATGTTCGGTGTATTCCTGTGTTTAGCAGCATTTTGGTGTTATTTTCTTAATTTCTTTTTAGCGGATATAGCTCAGAGGTACAGGATAAGCAAATACCCAACTTTGAAACTTTTCCGGAATGGAATGATGATGAAGAGAGAATACAGGGGCCAGAGATCTGTAACAGCAATAGCAGACTATATAAGGCAGCAGAAGAGTAACCCTGTTCGGGAGGTCCAGGATTTGGAGGAAATTAGTTCTCTTGATGTAAGTACTAAATGTATTAGTTCTAAATATTTTCCCTTCCTCCCCCTCCCCGAGATGTTGCACAGGTGAAGTAGAATGTATGTATAGTACATGTATTTTTCATTCCGAAATGTTGTGAGTGGTTTTTCTGTAAACTGAGTGGAAAACTGGGTAATTTGCAGTATTCTAAATTATTCCAATATAATCACTTCCGGCTGTCTTAATTTCGTTACATATTTCCACTACCAAATTATTTAATTGTAATTGCTTGAAAAGAATGATATGTTATGTTGGACAAGGTACTTCTGATATTCCCCATGAAAAAAATATTAACAAGGTTGCTTCTGAATACTGAAGGGGCAGAAAAGAGATTACTTCTGCACAGTTAGTGACTGCTGAATGAATGGTACTTCTAGTTTTAATATCCTTAGGGAATAATTATAATTTTTGATGATTTAAGTTATACTTTTAACTGTTTTTTTTACAGCGCAGCAGAAGAAATATTGTTGGATACTTTGAGCAGAAAGACTCTGACAATTACAGAACCTTTGAAAGAGTAGCGAATATTTTGCATGATGATTGTGTATTCCTGTCTGCCTTTGGGTAAGTTTTAAAATTTGTTGATTGCATTACCTCATTATTGAAATTCTGTTAATGGGTTGTATACAGTTTAATTGGAAGGACTTCTTTAATACTTTCTGTGTGGCCTAGCTGAAGAGACTAGATCTGAGTGAAGGACAGGAGGAGAAAACTCCTCCTAGCCTTAATATTTGCTGTTAAATCCAACTTCTTTTTTAACTTTTTTTTTAAAAACTATATTCTTCTTCAGTGTAATTGAAATGTTACTGCAAAAGTTTTAGGGGGAAAACACTTAGATAATTGTGTCCCAAAAACCTGCATCTTTGAAGGACTAAGTAGAAGGATCAAGTAGAAGTTTCAAAACTTTTTGGCAAAAATGTTACCATCTTTGCAGACTGTTTTCTTATAATTTCTTAATTTTTTTTAAACTGTGACCACTTTTGCTGGGGTTTTTTTTTCCCCTTCTTTTTGTAGGGTTTTTCCCCTGCTTATTTTTTTCCTGTAAAGTAAATTCATTAATTGCTTTCTCGTTTCATCTTGGTGTCTGGGAGATGACTTTGTTCCAAAGTGCCTGGGTCCATTCCATTTAAATTCTGTGTCTCTGTGTGTGCACACAGAACAATTTAGAAAGGCAATTGCACTAATGAACTATGTAGTGTGACTCCAGAACCACAACTTCCAGAAATTCAAATTTCCCCTTGTTACACAGGTTTACAGTAATATTTTTGTTTCAAAGGATCTTTGCTAGAAGAAGACTAAATTGAGAGTAATTCCCTTTTTAAGAAGCGTAATGAAACACAGCTATAGATTTTCTAAGCACTGTTGAATGTGGCAGCACCACATTAATTTGCAGTGATTGGGCATTAATGTGAATGCAGCGATTTGCAGTTTACCCTCAGTGATAAGTTCAGGAACTTGCATGGGCAGTGCTGCCTTTTATACCGTACACAGTTGTCCTAAGAGTGTTTTGTTTAATTTGTTGTAGTGAAGAATAACAGAGAGACTTAAAGAATGTATTAAGGTAGAAAATTTGTTGTCAGTCACAGACTCCTCTTCCAATACATTTTGTAAAAATAAGGCTGAGGGTGTGGGAGAGTATTTGTAATGCACATGGGCTTCCTTACCTTCAATTCCTTATTACCTGTGCTGTGACTATCTATGCAGCCTTGGCTGTGGAAGAGTAAATTCTCTTACTCTTGTAAATTATTCTTGTAAATCTGTGGTCTGTAGGTCTATCACTTACTTGCAATGCATGGCCATTAGCCTCAGATGTTTTCTTATGCGTCCATGCTTATTCTCAAGGCAGCCAGTCTGAGTCATTAGAATTTTTTAAATTATTTTTTGCCATATTGTATGATTTTTCTTTTTAAAAATGATTAGTGAGACAACAGTCTCTTAAGATTCTCTCTCTGATTGTTTGAGTCTTCTCATCTTTGGGTTTCTGTTTGTCAACTTTGTGTAATTAGAGAGTCACCACTCGGTGTTTGTTGTTGGACAGTGTTTGTTGTATTTCATTGTTGGACACTGTTGTTGAAGTAGTTGCTGTGGGGGATTTATTTTTATGTTTTTTCCATAGATCTAAGAAATAAGAAACATAATGGAACAGATCAGAGTTTGAATATTTGTGACATGCCCATGGAACTACTGATTGCACAGTGGGCTTGTCATTATTCTTTTCGCCAGACTCTCAATTCCTTTCTGGCCTGGAGCTGTTGGTGTTTTAAAGTGTAGCCTTCCAGACAGCAGTCTTGGAAAACAAGTGTTCTCATCTCTTGAGTGGCTGTGGCTCTCAAGATTCCTAGAAAATGATATTTGAAAAGATTTCTGAAGGAGATACTGGCCATGTAACATTATTTTCTGTTCAGATTATATATAGGAAACTGTTTCATGGAGAGCTGGCAGTGATCAGTCAGACTCTTCTGAATGAGCATCCAGACAGCCCTTGAGAGAGATGTTTAGTTTTGCTATGGATATAGTTCAACAGGTGTACAGTTTGGGATGTATATGATAACTTGAGCTGTCATGCTCAAACTTTTAGGAAGCTAAAGTAAACTCAAGACTTTCAATCTGTCAGGGGGGAAAAAAAAATTAATCTACTTCTGTCAAGGCTTCTGTTCCCTGGCTTTCCAAAATTATTCCTCCATTCAGCAAACACCACAAATAGTGAAGTGCATTGGTGATCCTTAGTTGCAGATCATCTTGATGCTTAAAAATACTAAGTCAGCTGATCCTCACAGTTCTGTTAAGATTTGAGGCAACCTCAAAATTAGCGAGAGAAGATTTGTAAGCAGAAGATAGGAGGGAATACTGATGAAGAGATATTTAGAGGTAGATCTTTAGAACTAGAGGGGGATAAATCTGAAATGTTTGTGGACACGGAAGAGAGTGGCCCTGTGCTATTGAGCCATGACAAAGGCAGCCAAATACAGAAAACCAAAGAAAACAGCCAAAAAATACTTTATCTTAAAAGTCTATGGTGAACCATCAGTAAAAGAAAGATACTGAGGAGCTGGATCCAGAGGAGCAACAAGACTGGTGAAGGGACTGGAAGGAAAGTCTTAGGAGAGGCTGAGGGAGCTGGCTTTGTTTATAGCCTGGAGGAGACTCATGCAGTACCTTACCACTCTCTGTGACTACCTGAAAGGAAAGTGTATACAGGTGGTGGTCAGGCTCTTCTCCCAGACAACTACTGATAGTACAAGAGGGCATGGACTGAAGCTGTGCCAGGAGAGGTTTAGGCTGGATATTGGGAAGTACTTCTTGACAGAAAGGGTGGTTAGACGCAGAAATGAACTGCCCAGGAAGGTGGCGGAGTCGCCATCCCTGGAGGCATTGAAGAAAAGATTGGATGTGGCACTTGGTGCCATTGTCTAGGTGATTGCGGTGATGTTAGGTCATAAGCTGGACTTGATGATCTTGGAGTCTTTTCTAGCCTGGGTACTTCTGTGATTCTGTAATCCATGAGAGAGAGTGATGAATATAAGAAGTCTTTCAATTTTATATAAAGCAAATAGTGCTTTATGTGAAGCAAATATGGGATGGAGAGATGTGTTGCTTGGTTTCAAGAGGCTCACCTTTACACTGCTGCTTCAAGAAGCAAAGATGCAAACTGAAGTGTTTCCATTTTAGTAGTTGTTTTTAAAAAATGTATCTTCAAGTATTTGGGATTTTTGCTTTGAGTTATCTGAAACAAATAATTCACAACTGCAGCTACTAAAGTGGAAGAACACAAAAAAGGGCCTTTTGGGTTCTACCACAGGCTTACCCTAGAGCATGTATTTCATTTTAGATTACAATCAGTTTACCAAGCAGTGATTGGGCAGGTAGGTTCTATGCCTTCTCCCTTTTCCTTATTTGATGAATGACTGTCTGGGCTGCAAGTGGTTTATCTCAGTGATAATAGTCACAAAGTAGCCTAATTTCACATTATGGGAACAACAATGTCAGGACTACAAAAGGGCATGTTAAAGTGCTGGTCTCTAAACTGGTGCAGATACTGGTAGGAGTAACATACTATGCAAGATTCATACGTGCTAAGAAAAGGATAATTGGGTTAAATGAAAACTCAGAATTAACCCTTATGGAGTTGGGGGTTTTTTTCACTCTCCAAATTGTTCAGACCCCTGGAAGATTTACCTAATCTCGCAATGAGATAAATTGAGATTATTTGTTTTGTACTCTTCTTTTTTCCTCCCCTTACACGTCTTAACCACTCTTCCCCAATGCTTGTATTGAATCCACAGAAGAGATGCTGTAAGTGGAGACTCTGGAACACTTAGCTGATGTTTCACATAAGCTGGCATGCTTCCTGTATAGCCTCTGCTAAAAAGAAAAGAAAATAGTTTGTTTTATTCTCTTGTGGCATTTGCAGCCAGTCAGTTCTGTGTTGCCAGCATTGAGTTCTGCTGGGACACCAAAGTGTGGGAGAGAAGTGGGGAGGCCCCTTTCGATGTCTGAAGGTGTTGCAAAGGGGTTTTTTTTGTTGAGAGCTTTGTTGGTTGGTTTTTTGTTCCTGTGTTGGATGCATAGTTGACTGCATTAGATTGAATAAGAAACATACCCACCCCAAGCATTCCAGAGGCAGGGCAGGAATTCCCTCCTGTAACAGGAAGCTGAATGTCAGAGAGGAACTACATGTGTTCTCCAGCTACATGTGTCCCAAATTGGCTGATGTCAGAAACTGCATGCTGTGTTTTGGGCACTCTAGCTCTGTTTTGAGGGATAAGGTGGAAGGTAAATTTGCTTTCCATTTTTATTAGGGTAGGTAAGATGTGTGTTTGTAATCAATGGAAAAGGGAGACTGAGAACAAGAATCCAGTTCTGCTCTTCCTGGATCAAGAAGGGTAGAGTGAGTCCAGCACAGAGCCACTAAGATGATCAGGAGGTTGGAACATCTTCCTTATGAGGACAGGCTGAGAGCTGGGGCTGTTTATCCTGCAGATGGGGAGACTGAGGGTAGACCTGATCAGTGCCTACAGATATCTAAAGGATGAGCGTCAAGAGGGAAGTGGCAGTGCTCTTCTCAGTGGTGCCCAGCAATAGGACAAGGGGCAGTAGGCACAAACTGGAACATAGGAGCTTCAGTTTAAACATAAGGAGAAAGCTTTTCACAGTGGGAGTGACAGAGTCCTGGCACAGGCTGCCCAGAGAGGCTGTGAAGTCTCCTTGAGAAATATTCAAACCCCACCCAGATGTGTTCCTGTGTGATCTGCTCTAGGGGATCCTGCTCTAGTTGAGGAATTGGACTAGATGGTCTCTAGAGATCTCTTCCAACCTCTGCTGTTCTACAATTCTCTCCTTCAGTAAGAAGAAATATTTCTATTTTTAAACTTAAGTGATTATATTCATTCACGTTTTTCCCTGATGGTCTCTCATCCAAAATTGTACCAGCATTCAGCACTTAAGCTACATGCTGTTAGTCTGCACTCCTAATTGCAGAGATACATCTTACTGACTCCCTTAATGCCTCTCATGTAGCCAGGCCAAGTTCCACAGAGTCACTTTACAGCTTACTCCGAAGATCAAGCGTTTTAATTCTCAAATTTAGAGGGGGAAAAAAAAGTTAAGAAAGGACAGCAAATTAAAATATGATTTTTGGTATCTCAGTTATTTTATTTGTCTGTACCAAGACATGCTTACTGGTTGGTTTGTTGTAGGGCTATTTCAAAAGCAGAGAGATTTAGCGGAGACAATGTAATCTACAAGCCACCAGGGGTAAGTGTGACTATGTGTTTTATTCTGCTTATTATCATTCTTTGTGATTATGAACTAACAGATCATTCTGTGTGTTACTGCATCTCAGATCTGAAGTTTATTTTGTTACTAAATAGTGTGAGAAATAGGGTCACAGGAACTAGTGGTTCTGACTAGGTGAAAAATATCCTGGTCTCATTTGTTGCCAGTTAAGGGCACAAAACTGAAATATGTTGCTTTAAATCCAGAAATGTAATTTTTTCCCCTTAGAAGCACAGTCAGCCCATCCTGTGTATAAATACTTTGTATTCTCTGCAAGTCTTTAAAATCTGTGAAGTTCAACAGCTGGTGCACTTCATCTTTTTCAGAGCAAGTGACAATCACTGAGTGATTTTCTGACTGCCACTTGTCTGTCTTGCATGTCTCAGCCCACAAGGGCTAAAAGCTGTTCTCTTCATTTACAGAAAAAAAAATTAGTGAAATTAACTGCATGTTAACAAACTGCCACAACCCTTTTACTTTGGCAAAAATTCAGTACAGAAGAAAATCTGAAAGAATTGCTGCTTAGAAATGTAATTAATATCTCAAAAGCTGCTCTGTTTTCCAAATTTAATGTATGAAAAGAATTGGTTACGAAAGTGAAATACATTTTTAAAATACCTAAGAGGAGAGGGACTTTCAAAACTCCTGTGAAGCTAGGATTTATTAGATGTAATTTCTGTGGCACTTCTCAGTTACGATGTCCTTAACCATGGCCACAGCTTACAAAATCATGCTTTGCTTCATCTTAAACGAAACTGCAATCACATTAAAGGATGACAGCACCAAATTGTGAGTTATGACGACTAGCAAGTAAAGGAAAGCGATCATTTATCCATGTCTCTATGGCAAAGCAAATGTAAAATATCAGCTTTAAGTCCCACAGGACATTGTGAGGTTTTTACTGAGGGTTTGTAGTCATCAGCATGAAGAAGCTTAGTACCTGCATCTAGCTGATGTCTAAATGGGTTTTTTAGGTATGGACCTACTATTTCTTAACCTGATGGAAATCCAAATAGCTGTTGTTTGAAGCATCCCTAGTTTGGAAACAACGTGTCACTTTAGTTGTTCTCAAGTTGTCTTCAAAAGTGGAGTTGACTGCATAAATGGCATACGCAGTACCCCTCTTCCCGTTGTACTTGTGTGACATAGTTAGTAGAGATGCTGCATGCACGGTGACTGAACGTGGGGACGCGCTTGGCTTTCGGTATTTCTGTGGATATTGTTACTCTAATGCTGGGTAGGTAACCTTCTTTGTAGGTAGCAATGTCATTTGCACTGTTCCTCAACCAGGGTATTTTTCTCTTCAACAGGAAAATGCTCCTGATATGGTGTACTTAGGCTCGCTAACCAATTTTGATCTGATTTATGCGTGGACACAAGATAAATGTGTACCACTAGTTCGAGAAATTACATTTGAAAACGGGGAGGTAAGGATTTCCTACCATTCTACTTCTGATGTTTCTTCCTCAAAACCAGAATGTGTGTCTTGAGGTCTCTAATCCGTGCAAAAGAACTTTCTGCATGCTTTAGTTTTGGCAGAAAATAGCCATCAGGTGATGTCTTTTCATTCTTCTGGAGCTTTCGGTTAGACTCAAAGCTCACAGGAGGCAGATTTATAGTAGTTTGACACACTACCAAAGAAAGAGGTAATAATTTTGCATGCAGATCACACAAGAAGTGTCTGGTGATTTGTGTCATGTGGACACTTGGGCACTGAGAATACACTTGTCTGTGAGCACATACGCGTGCGTGACACCTTGGATGGCTTGTGTTATTCACCTAAAGTAAGAACGTATTATTTATACAGATGTTGATTTGAGATCCAAGTGCTTTTTGACCTTGAAAAAATGCTTCTAGTCAGGGTAGAAAATACCCATATCAGCATGTCCCTGATAGTTTGAAAGAGGAAAATAGTTGTGAAATATCCTTAAGTTGTAATCAGCTTTTAAAATCCAATGTTAAAGTTATTGGTAGAAAAATGTTACTGTGTTAACCCCTCCAAAGCATTATCTCACGGGTAAGCATAGTAAATGGTGGCTGACCATCTATGGGTGTTGTCAGTCTGGTGTTTAAGCACTGGTACCTTAATCTCTGTAGCTTCACATCTTCCTTCCTTCTGGCGTCTTAACTGTCATTTGTAAGATGGAATTTGGGAGTTTGCTTTTAAACATTTCTTCCTGTTAGTTTTTTTTTTGATGTTTCCCTGTTTTCTTTTGTTGCTTACTCCTCTTGCTTGACCCTATGTTACTTCTTTTTCATAACGAAGAGAAAAAAAATCTCGATAAAATTGTTATGTATGCAGTATCTCAAAAGGAGTATTTGTAAATAGCCACAGCTTTTTTACATGGGTGTGTAGCGAGAGAAGAGGGGAGATTTAGCTTAGACATCAGGAAACAATTCTTTCCTGTGGGGGTGGTGAGATTCTGGAAGAGGTTGCCCAAGGAGGTTGCGACTGCCCCATCCCTGGAAGTGTTCAAGGCCAGGTTGGGTGGGGCCCTGAGTAACTTGATCTAGTGAAGGTGTCCCTGCCTCTGCAGGGGGATTCGGAACTAGGTGATCTTTAAGGTCCCTCCCAACCCTGGCCATTCTATTATTTTGTGATTCTACCATCTGCTAGAAATTCTAGTGATGTTTGTAACCAACTGCAGTGTGTTGTCCACACTGGATTAGAAACCAAGGCATCAGTCATACAATTCATTCTCAGTCTGCACTCTCAATTTTTGGCGTGCTGAATCCACAGTGCACGTAACACTGCTGGTGTGGGCACGCATAGCATGTCGGGTTACGTTGGACAGGGCTGGGTGTGCCAAATGCTTTAAGAACAGTCTCCCAGTTAGTGCTGCCAACCTTTATTGGACAGATGTTAACATCTTTCCAAGCGTGCACTAGATTCCCAGTGTACTTCTCCCATAGTGAAATTGGATTCTGAGCCAGGGTTCACCACTGTCAGTTTGTACCACACGGTGTCATGGTTTTTCTGGTGGTTCTCTCAGCCCTCGATTCCTGTTTACTTAGGCAGCTATTTACAATTTCTATGTGCCATTTGTCCAAGCAAAATAAAATTATTTTTTTGTTTTAAATTTCAGTGCTGCCAGTACCCAAACATTTAAATACACCAAAACTTAGTAATTCTGCCTACTGGCATCATACAGTATTTAAATAGACTCGGTGCATTCTGTAATCTATTACAGGGTAGAAATATGCATTGCTGCGACACAGGGTATTCAAAGAACCATAGAAAATACTTATAAATAAGGACAAAAATTTCTAGCACAGTCAGTTGTAAAAATCAAAAATTTTAATGGCCAGGATGCTGTCTTGGCCTCCTGGGCACACTGCTGGCTCATGTTCAGCCAGTCCTCTGCTAACAAACCCACATCCTCCCTGCCTGGCAGGTCTCCAGCCACACCTCCCCAAGTCTGTAGCACTGCAGGGGGTTTTTCTGGCCAAAGTGCAGGAGCCAACATTTGGCCTGATTGAAATTCATGTAACTGGCCATGGCCCTGCCATCCAGGCAATCTAGATCCTGCTGCACCACTTGTGATCGGCCACTGACTGGATTTAACTCCATTGACCACAACAATTCAGACTCAGCCATCTGTCCAGTTCTTTATCGAGCAAAGTGTGTACCGATCCATGTACGTAAACCAAACTAGAACTGAGTCTAGAATCTACCCCCAGCTTTTCATAGTCTTTAATTTCATGCTGTCAGGACTTTGTTGCCCTTTCTATTAAGAAGTTGTTTTCTCAGAATTGAGCTACTTCTTAGGAGTAAGTGCTCCAGTGCAAACGTATCCTTCCCCAAAATTTTGGCGCTTTATGTGATAGAGGAGGGAAACATGGCTGAGGGTATCACATGGGTGTCCTAGGTGAATGGTCAGCAGCTACCTTCAGTCCTGCTCTTTCAGCTGTATGCAAAGTTAGGGATCTCATGGATTTGAAAATTGCTGGAATCACTTATGTAAGTGCCCCTACAAAGACTATTGGACAAGACATTTGTTATTGTTTTTTTCTCTGCAGGAACTGACAGAAGAAGGGCTTCCTTTTCTCATACTTTTCCACATGAAAGATGACTTGGAGAGTCTAGAGAAATTCCAACAGGAGGTTGCACGACAGTTAATCAGTGAAAAAGGTTTGTAGTAACTCCTACCACTTCGTGGTTTTACTGCTGTACTTTTTGTTTTTTAAGACAAACTCAGTAGAGTGAATGCAAAGACCATACAGAATCCTAGTTCTAAAAATTCTTAAGACTAAAGGGCTTTATGTACTTTTGAGAGTGAGGACCATCTCCTCTGGAAATTATTAAAATAGATTAAAAATTTTAGTAAGTAACTTGTTTTAGAAATCCTGTCTGAATGACTTAATGCAGTTTGAGAGGACATTAAACAAAACTTGAGCTTCTGTTGTAGCCAAACACTTTAAGAATATTCCCTGCTTTGGTGGTGCTGATTATTTAAATCTACTTTCAGGTTTTGCTTGTTGTATCTATCTGATAGCTCCATCTTTGTAGGAATTATGAAAATGGTTAGGATGTCAAGATAACACAAAAATGTTAACAGGGATTTTTTTTTTTGTCTGCTCACCATTTTAAGGTACAATAAACTTCCTCCATGCTGACTGTGATAAATTCAGGCACCCACTCCTCCACATTCAGAAGACTCCAGCAGACTGCCCTGTTATTGCCATCGATAGCTTTAGGCATATGTATGTCTTTCCAGACTTCAGTGATTTGTCGTAAGTATTTTTCTTTGTGCATTTTAATTTGAGTCGAACAAAGGAAGACACTGGTTGTATTTTAACTAGTACTGCCTGGGGAGATGAATAAATCTGCTGCATAAGGCTGCCTGTGTGTTTCACTATCAGAGCCTAAGAGCACTGTGAATTGGTGAGAAGTCATTGTTTAAATAGAATTACATTGCCTCATGCAGAAGAAAATCTCACATTAAGTTTTTAGATGGTGCTCTTAATTTACTTCTAAGAGTAACTATTCCCCACAGTAATTAGGCATTTGGCACCTTGCATGGTATTTTTAGTGGTGATCTAGATATATTGACTTTAAAAGGTTTCAAACACTGCGTGGAATGTGTAAGTTTTGCAATGATTACTGTAAATGCACCTCGTAAGAATTGCTAGCCTGCTGGTTTGGTTTTGCCTGGTGTGCGATTCCAGCCTTTCTGCATTAGTCTCTACATTTGTAAGGAAAGCTGGCAGAGGAATCCTTAGTGTGTGGCTTTCTGAAATGGAAAATGGCTGATCATTGAGAAGTTAAAATGGGAGAAGCGTTGGGGCGCTTAGGCCTCTTCTCATCAGCCTGTCTGTGGTGTACTACCTTGGAAGCAGATGCTGAGCAAATGTTGAAGATGCATAAACATTATCTTCAGGGGCTTTCATCATTAAGACAAGCGCTCTTTGCCTTCAAGTACTGTGTTAAGCTCCAGGTTCTGTCTCAAAGGAGTTATCTCCCTGTAGAATGCTTGTTAGATGCCCAGGCTTTGAGATGTGGATTTTTGCCCATTCATACTCCAGTTATTTAAATTTTGGTAGAGCTGAAGTTTCAAAGCTCTGACGTGCAATGTGAAGTGAACCCCATGCCTAACCCACCATTCCAGGAGGCATTTTCCTACTTGAAAGGTTGACATTTGAAACAGGGTCCAAACCTAACTTATTTCATAATTCTCCACAGGCTTATTCTTAAATGGTACTCTGATGTGTCTCAACGAGCCCTTCTCAAATATCTACAGCTATATATATTGAAACTCAGATAGTCACTCTTTTCCTCCCTACGTTCCTATTTCTTTGGAAGACCATGTTCATTGCACGTGCCAGTACTTAAAAAAGTAATGGGATATTTGCATTTTGAAAACTCTTCTATTGTCACTTTTGAAACAGCCTTAGAATCAAACAATATTTTACAGGGGGTAATAAAGATGTTTACGTTAGATTGTCATGTTACGTTTCTCACACGTTCCGTTTCTGTGAAACGCTGTCAGAATAATAACAGCTACTGCCTTGTCTGTGCATCAGTTGTTACACAGAAATGAAGATGAGAGAGAGCTGTCAAGGCTGTGCACAGTTGCTTCATGATAGTTACCCAACCTCACTCAGGAGATTGAGCTGGTACTTAGCAATACCTAACAGAGAGTTTAGAAACAAGAGCCTGGAGCTCCTGGGGTGACACTGTTTTGTGTGTGTGGTTTGGATTTTTGGTCTGGTTTTACTAATAGTAAAAGATCTAATTCCTGAGACTCCGATGAACCTACAAGGATTTCTGCCAGTTTAGTAACTTCTCAGGACTCTTTTGACAAACTGTCTCTTGTAATCTCAGTGCTGCCACCAATCACTACGGTCTAGATGATGGTACTTTTAAAACTGGCCCTCTAAAATACTTTGATCTGCCCATGAAGTGGCTGAAGAAATGTTTTGTGCTCTTGCTTTGGCCGCTTAGCCCTAGTTATTCTGTTGTTCCAGGTCAGAAATGAGAGCAAGGAGTGTTCAACACATGGGTTGTAGCTTTTAAGCAAGAGTTGGCTGAGCTAGACAAGGCTGTAGGCAACAAAAGCCCTTGGCACGCCAATAGAGGAGAGGGCTTGGAGCGGAATGACTCCTGCAGACCTAGAGCAGGGCAGGAGGCCAAGGTAAAGCAGGGAGCGGTAATTCTGCTGTCCCTACAGCTGAACTGGAATGGACACCCTTCCCTCAGTCAGTACTAAATTCTGATCTCATTTGGTAAGGGAAGAGACCGCTATAACACTGAAGAGTTACAGGCATTGCTTTAGTGATCCTCTCTGATTCTGTATTGTGCTGTGATCAGACACAGTTTTTTAGTGATCTGAAATACTGCCCACAGCCCGTCTGACCACACTGTCCCTCTTGCCTAAACCTAGTAACTCATTTGATTAAAGACTCCCTACAAATCTTGTCTCCCCTCATACAGTGCCCTTTGATTGCACACATGATGCTCACATTACAGTTTTTCTTTCCTTTTATACTTACTAGATCAACTCTTCATTTTAAGCTTTTTCATCTTTGACATTGCACAAATAAAATTGGATGCCGTAGTTTAGCACATTTGCTGTGGGTGATCTCAAATTAGATTTGCATTGATATCCTCTTAGTGCTTACCTCTAGTGTATCTGCAGTTGCTCAGGCACTAGAGCCTTTCAGAGATGTTTTGTCAATACCACTACCCAACTGTCATTTGTATCTGTAAACTGTGCATTTGGAACCTGCTGTTCCCTCTTCCACGGCGGTTAGTGGGGAGCTGAAGCAAGCACACAATGAAGTTATTGGCTGGTACAGCTCAGTGGGAGTTATTGAAAAGATGAAATACTTGCTGTGTTCTCAAGAGACAGTGGGAAGAAAAAGCAGCTGGTAGGATACCGTAACAAACCCTTCAGCTTCCTGTCCTCTATTTAATCACCTAAAAGCAGACGCAGTGAGCCAGATAAACAGAAGCTGGCAACTCTGCACTGGAAGTCTTGTGTGCGTGGACTTAACTTGTAATAAACATGTGGATGTTTCTTTTGGGTTTGTTCCAGAGTTCCAGGTAAACTGAAGCAATTTGTACTAGATTTGCATTCTGGAAAATTGCATAGAGAGTTCCATCATGGCCCTGATCCAACTGATGTAGCACCTGGACAGGTAAGGTGACAACAAATGCATCTGACTTGGCTATTTAATATAGGCCTTTTTAAACATCTTTTCAGAGCTGTACCCACTAGAATGTGTGGATTTACTACTCGAGTTTTCTGTTCATAAAAGCACAATGTTGCCTTCTGTTAAAGAAGGTCCAGAGGAAGCCACAAAACCAAAAATTATCAGAGGGCTGGAAGCCTTCTGCTCAAGGGACAGGCTGAGTTGAGGTTGTTCAGCCTGGAGAAGACCGCTGGGAGACCTTATTGTGACCTTTCAGTACTTAAAGGGGCTCATTGGAAAGATGAGGACAGATGTTTTAGCAGAATCTCTTGAGACTGGAAAAGGGGTGATAGTTTCAAAATAAAGAGATTTCATGTAAAGGAAGAAATTTTTTTACACTGAGGATGGTGAGGCCATGGCCCAGATTGCCCAGAGAGATGGTAGATGCCTCATCCCTGGAAACATTCAAGGTCACATAGGATGGGGCTCTGAGCTACCACATCTACTTGGAGATTGCCTAGAGCTGCACATTCACTCTTGTCCCCTTTCAAATGCACCACAAACCTGGAAGGTCACTGTCCCACTCTGGTATGGCTTCCTGCCATCCTGTGGAAGATGTATGTGTGATGGAAACAACAGCTGTGAGCTGCTGCCTTAGGTCATGTCTGCCCCTTGAACTCCATGTTTGCTTGTGGGCTTGACCACTTCTTTTAGTTTCCGTAGCAAATGATCCCTAATATAATTAGGCAGTGATGTCCCTTTAGTCCTGGTGTATCTCAAAAGGAAACACAGAACACCAAACCAGGTGTTCCAGGAGACTCAAACACACAGTAGGATGCATCTGAAATACTTTCAAGTCACTTGTGCAGAAGATTGTTTGATGACTGTTACCTTTTGAGAGGAGGCAATAAAAGAGAGATCCTTAATTAACTAGTGTCTGTGTGTGTGTGTTCCACCTACCTGAGACTTACAATGTACCTTCCAAAAACAACAGACTCAATTTGTGAGACTGCTGGACGTCCATGCACTCACAAAATTAATGTTAGAAGCTCATTTAATAGAGGTAATTGATTACTAAGAAGAGTCTAACGAGCGATTGTACTGTTTGCTCTTTTTCAGCCAATTCAGGATTTAGCAAGCAGCCCACCCGAGAGCTCCTTCCAGAAACTGGCCCCCAGTGAACATAGGTACACCTTATTGAGGGAAAAAGATGAACTTTAAAAACTTGAAATGATCATGCAAGCCTTTCAGACAGCAGCGTTGACTTCTGTGTGGTGGAAATAGTAAACCTATATTTTCATAATTCTATGTGTATTTTTATTTTGAATAAACTGAAAAATAATTTTTTTTTCTCCCCAGGCTTGTAAATACATTTGTTTGGTGGGTCCTTCTGTCCAGCATCTTTCACACGTTCCTAATGCTATAGTCAATCTCAGAGACCCATCCAGACTCTTGATCTAACTGTTCTGTAAAACTTTTATAATCCAAGTGAAGGTATCCTTGCCGGAGACATGCTGTTAACTTGCACTACCCCATTAAATAGGACTTTTGGGTTGTTTTCTGTGTAACCTCAGTAGTTCATGCTTTTTCTTCTCCTCCTCCATGTGAACAGCTATTCTGGGAATCCATTTCTTTGTCAAATTTTCCTCCAACTTGCAAGGGTCTTCTCTTCTGGATACTTGGGAGGGGAATAAATTAAAGTTTTACAGAATCTCGTGTGGTGCTTTTCTGGGTGTAAAAGTCTTAAGCAATTCTGACTGTTAAAATACCAAGCAAGGAACATTTTTTTGTGGTGATGGTTGTGCTTTGAATGAAAGGGCTGTACTGACCTCCTCTGATTTCCTGGGATTACTGTTCCATCATCCATGCGGTTGATAAAAGAACAACTGGAATCCCTTCAAAGCAGAGGAGGACAGGGGGTGGACTGCCTTCTTAGTTTTGTCTACCTTTATTAATCATTGTGTCACTGTTAGTTTTATACATTTTAAAATGTATAACTATTATTACACTTATTATTATGACTTTCTGGCAGACGTTTACTTCTGAACAACCATTGGAAATTTTCTCTTGCTCTTTTCGTGTGGCTTGTGCCTTATTTATTGTCTGTTCTTTGGCTTCTGCTCTGACGAAGGGATTACCACTTTCCTTGTGGACTTGTGTGTTGTGCATCATACCAGAACGGGGGCTTTTCTCAGTGAATCTTCAGGCTGCTTGATGAGATGAACACGCTGTACAAACTTACAAACTGTAAGAAGGCAAAAGCATCTGTTAACGTGGGGAGCGTTGCTGGAGACAAGGCAGTACTGCATTTCTGGTCATACAACCCTCAGGGTAGGACCTGTACCAAGTAGGATGTGGCTTTAAGGCTTTGTCTTACCTGCAGGTGATGCTGCAGAACTTTGGGAGTTATTTTACTTAATTCCTGCATGGTACCTGCAGGTACTCAACCCGCAATGTTCCTCTTTTCCCTTGGGATTCCTATTTCTAAACGGTGTTTTGTAGAAGACATCTACACTTTCAGGAGTGAGATGCTACCTCATCATGAACTTGGCTGGTGTTTCCAGCTAGAAAGTAAAAGATTACTCCTCCCTGCCATTCCTTAATGCAAAGGTTTGCTTTTCTGAGTAAGAACTTGTTCCCAGAGCTTTGGCATCTCAGCCATATGTGGGCCATTAGATGTAATAGTTCTGTAACAGTTATACATTCAGGCCATTTCATTGTGTGTCCATTGAAGTTGAACCTCATTATGCCAGGTTCTTGATGACTGTTGACCTGCGTTGTACCAACTTGCAAGAGATTGTTCTGTTTGCAGGTTGAACAGCTGAAATCTGGGGCAGCTTCCCTAAGGTGATTCTCAGCATCAGTTGAGCATTTAAGTACCTAGGGAAAGAGCATTTGGGTAGACAGCAAGCACTAGACAGAAGGGGAGATGTGCTTCAAAAGGAGTCTTCTCTCAGCTCTGACGTTCTACACCAGTGGTTTTAACCGTTTGATGCTCAGCTGAGCCCTCCCTTCAGTGCTTGAGGCTTTCTGGGGAAGCTGTCAATATTTATGTTATCCCCATATGGAACAAAACCATTCCACACTCTCTAACTGAAAGGAAGGAGTCTATGTCTGATACAGGGTACGAGTGTGGTGCACTGGGTGCGTGCAGCGCATTAGCAACTCGTTCACTTCATGCTCTGTTTCAATAGCTGCAGCACATGTTTGGTAACTCAGTAAAGGATTGTTCAACCTCGGTCGTGCAATTTTAATATTAAAAGTTGGGAGGGATTAGTCTTACTTGCTTGAAAGCAAATAAACCCCCGTGTTCTCAGTAAATAGTACAAGTCTCATAGGCAAAAAACGTTTATTTGGTCTGAGAGAATTATTTATGTTTTACACTTATTCTGGTTGACATGGCCAGCAGTGTAAATGCTGGTTCTGTTAGCCAGGTGCCCATGTTTCTTCACATATGTAAACAACCCACCTATTTTTTAAAAAAAAATCAGAGCTTAAGTAGTAATCACTCAAGCCTAGCGGGTACATGATGTTTTGAAATTGCTTCTCTAAAGACACAGGGAGAACAGTTTTGTGCTCGACGTTTCATCAAATGAGGGCACGCTAAGCTGGGACTGGAATTCAGTTTCATGAATTTAGATTGTCTTGGCATTGGAGGAGAAGGGTGGAGCCCACAATGTCTCTGATGTGGCTGCTGCCAGTTAAATGCACAAAGTCTCAAACGCAAGGCAGGGAAGCAGATACCTCTTAAATCACACTGAGACTCAACCAGTTTCTGATTAAGAACAGTTTTTTCTTAATTTCTTCCTTTAAATATAGAAATTATGTATCAGAGGGATGAAGGGTCTTGGTAGAAGTTGTTACACGTTCATTAGGTGTGTTTACATCCCAGGTAGCTGCAGTTGAAGAAAAGCACTTTTTGTCTGAGAGGAGCAAATGAGCTGAATTACTTCGGTGGTGTTTTCCACTCCAGCTGATTTTACAGATGCAGGCTCTGGCTTGTAACACATGCAGTTTTGACAATGTTTGC
Organism: Rhinopomastus cyanomelas; assembly: GCA_013400115.1. NCBI lineage: Eukaryota > Metazoa > Chordata > Aves > Bucerotiformes > Rhinopomastidae > Rhinopomastus > Rhinopomastus cyanomelas. The sequence goes on along the minus strand of VXBP01006396.1, from coordinate 428,285 downwards.
AATTACTTGTGAAAACTATTCTTGCATCTGTTGCTTCCCTGAGCCTCAGACCTACTTAAAATAGACACTGTGCTCTGATCAATAGCAATTTCCATCATATTTTATAAGTAATACAGAAGAACTGTTCAGGAAAAGATATTTGTGCTGTAAATAACAATTCCTTGCAGTGTGCAGAGGCACAAACCTCCATCACGTGTCGTTAGCAGATGCTTATTTCCAGTGATGATACCTAAGTACTGGTTCAAGGAATTCTGTAGTGTTTGTCCTTGTCTAGGATTCCTTGGTAAACACCAGTTTCAGTGTTCACCTAACAAAACTGGATTCAAGCAGAGCTCTGAATATACTAACAGTCTAAAAAACTTTTAAAAGCATCTTCCCAGCCTCAATTTCTGTTCCCCCAGACAGTAGCAGCAAATAGTGTGGGAACTATGAACTGTCTTGGAAGGATGGAGGTAGGGCCATGTGCTGAGCAGTGACAAAAGTATGACTGAAAGTGATAAACACACATGTAACACTTCCAAATTTAACAATTAAAGGTTCAGAAGCAAAATGCTTCTCCAGCAAAGTAAGGATGGTAACTAACAGGCACCTGCTTATAAACATACAGCAAAAACACTAGCAGCATGTCCCCCCACACAGGCTCCACAGCATGTCCCAAACTCCTCTGGAGTTCCTTTGCAGTGCAGGCAGAACCAGTAGCATCAGGACTGTCAGTCAGGTGGGCAGCTGGGCCAGACAAGCAGGGCTTTACATGCTGTAAACTGAATCAGATGGATACTTTCATCATCTGGGGCTGCCACTGGCCTCACTGCCTTTGGCCTGGTGCCTAATGCCACCCTTGAGGGATAACAAACTGTACTGACTCAGCCTGGCTGTGGCCCCACCTTCCCCCCCCCCAAGAGTGCTCTTTGTGGCAGGAGATGAGGAGGAAGGGCAGTATCTAGCACTAAGTGCTACTTCAATAAGCTGAGGCTTCAGGCTCGGTGCCAGAGCTTGGCACATCCTTTGGTGTGGTGTTCCTGGGACAAGCGATGGGGTTAGGAGCTTCTCCAGTAGCAGTCCCGTGGGGTGGCTGCTTAAATTCTTAACTATGCTTTGAACAAGATGAGTTTACAGATCTATCGATTGTTTTAAAATATCTAAAAAAAAGGGGAAAAGCTTATTGTGTTGCTATCTGGTTTGGCTGATGGAGACAGATGTGGGCTCTTCGTAAGGAGGTTCGTCCACATTGCTCACCGACCAGTTTCGTCTTGGGGCAGGTAGCGCTTTCCTGTGCATTACTGAACAAGCACGGTCAGTCTCATCCTGGGTGCATAGCCAAGAGGAATTTAGGGTTCCAGATAAAGTAAATCTGAAGATAGAGGGAGCTTATTTCCTCCCCCTTTAGTGTAGAGAGCTACACTAAAAGCTTCAGCTTCATGGGAAAGCACCAGGGTTTTCCAAAAATCTCTGTATTGTCTGCGAGCCTCTCCGTGCAAATTTGGCACAGAGCACCTGTCGCCCAGCGTTACCGCTGTGTGGACAGCTCACCTAAGAATGTTTTCTAAAAGGTTTTGCATATAATTTTCAAAGGACTGATGTCACCACATTCTGCCATTACTCTTTCATCCCTCCCAAGGTGACAGTCCTGTTGTCAGAGTTCACATAACTCAGCCTCATGTTTGAAGCACAAGGCTGCAGGTCTGTCATTAGCGTGGCTACCATACCTTTGTTCCTAGACACTGTGAATCTCTACTTCAGCTGGATTTTTTGGCACTTTGGCTAGAAAGCTCTGGACAGCTGGAAGAGACCTGCTCAATCATTTTTTGTTTTCTTTTTTGTATCAGTTTTCCACCTGTGAAACCCAAAATACCACCACCAAGTGCAGCTGCAATTCCTGCCACTTTGAAGCCTGCAAGGAGACCAATAGGACCCCCCACCACTCCACCAATGACTGCACCTGCCACAGGCAGAGCTGCCAGCTTGTATTTTGCAGCCTGTAAAGGGAAAAAAAAATTAATTAGAATACTTGCCCATAGTGATGTGCATTTTCCCCTCATTGCTCTTGGCAACGACTTGAATGCTCAGTGATAGATAAACATGACAAATTAGTACTTTAAAGCAGATGATCTACCGTCCCGTGTGTATGACAGAACGTACTAAATACAACTAAAAACCGAGTGCTCTCACGTGTGCGGCTGTGAGCCGGGTCCTTTCGCACGGCTCTGGCTGAGGATGTACCTGGTCTCCATCATGAAATCAAGCGAGAGACTGGGAAAGTGCTCAGACCTTTTGGCAATGTGCCTGAATTGATGTTTGTGGCTTAGCAGCAGCTACCTAGAACGGGACTGCAATTGCACGTTGGTATCAGCCTGTTGTTTTACGCTGCTTTGGTTCTCATGAGCCAGTCACAGAATGTCTTTGTGGGAAACCAACGCGGCATCAAAATAGCATTAAAAAAAGGAAAAAAAACCATTTGTATTTCCTAGTAGCCTGGATATGATAGAGAATTACAAGAGGGATTGATTTTTTTTTCCCCCTGCTACCTGTGGGTCATTTCTTCCTTATTTCCTTAATTGCTGGCTCCCTCAGCATTAAAGACGGCAGATCAATGGGGTTAATACCAAGGATTGCTGGCAGGCAGAGTACCATTGATTCAGCAGCGGGAGCAGATCCCTACCTTCCCCAAGTTTTTGGTTCCCTCTTCAACATTCACAGCAGCACAGCTGACACGGTCTTCAATCCTGTCAATCTTCTCCTGCTGAGACTAGATGCAAAGGAATTATGAGTGAGGTAACCTGCTGGGAAGCAGCAGTGAGCCAATACCCACCATTTTAATGCCTGTAATCAGGGCCCCGCGGCCGCTTTCATCTGCCACACACTGCAGCCGGGCAGCCTTAATGGCGGTTCATTAATCACATCTGATCAACTCTGCGCAAACGGCAGACTGACTTGACGAAAACATGAAGTATAACGTAACGATACGGTGAGGGGATTGTACAGGGTGGTGCTGCAGGCAGAGAAAACAACCCAAAACACGAGTTTCAAATCTTGTCCGTGAATAGGTGCTCTGGCATTCCCAAGGAAAAAATCCTCCAAACCAGCCTTTTTGTCTCCTGCTGAGTTTTAGGGTCAAAAAAGGAGTCGGTAAAGATCATTCAGACGATCAGTATCCAACACTCAAAGCTGTACCAAGACATCTAAACAGTGTTTAATTGTGCCATTATAAAACGCTGACTTAACTTTACTGATAAGAGTAGTGACAGTACTGAAAATATATCTGATGCTGCTCTGCATTTTATGGTTTGATTTCACAAAACCATTCTATTCTTTCTCCAAATGCTGTCACATTCCACAGCAGTCTCTATTGGAGAACACCAGAGCAGAAGATTTTGGTTTGGTTTGTTCCTCTCTTAATCTCAGCAATACCTGAGCTGGTTTATGTCAAAAAAATAATGAGATGGCTAATCTTCAGCTTAAAATAAAAGGCATTCCTCTTTCTAATTCCGTATCCTGAATCCACCAGCTCTAGTATCTTCATTTACTGTCCAGTTCACACAACTCCTATCCGATGGCTGTGTGTGAAATCCAGGCAGGCCTGGGAGCAGGAACTCTTCCTTTCTAGCTAAACCTACTAACAGTCAGGCTACTGAATCGAACTTCTCACAGTCCTTCTCCAGCCTAATGAAGGAGCCCTGATGGAGTTTTTGCTCCATGTAGAAGCATCAGCAGAAGAGCTAAAAGCTGGCTTATCTGTCCCAGCTAGCCCAACATCAAGGAGATTAGAGAATTTCTCTAGGCCATGACAATCTCTGACACAGGAAGAACTAAATATTGGGAACTGAGTGTGAAGGATGAAGTTTTGGCAGCTTTGTGAGAGCAAAAAAAGGGCATGATAAAGGTGAGGGAAAACTCCATTTTTCTCCTGAATACTCCTGACTAAGCCAGAAAAAGTTTCTCAGAAACACTCAACCCTGGGCAGTGAAGACTGCTGTCACCAACACTATTAGAAGTGGTAAAAATGAACGGGGCCTGGCTAGAAGCCTGTACTCATCGCTGTCTCCTAAGGTTTAGCTAGAACGTCAGTATCTGCTCTGGCCACAAAAACTCAGGAGCAACTACCAACACTAGTGCTGAAACAGAAGACTACTCAAAAACACCACTTACAGAACCTGAACCCACAGGAGAGCCAACAGCAATACTTGCAGCAAGAAGTGACTGACATAGGGAAGGAAGAGCTGTAACTTTCTAACCATAAAGGGCACACATACACTAATGCTTGTGAACGTTCCTCTTCTCTTGAAGGTAACCTCCCACCTTACTGCTAGACAGCCTGTTGTAAACTGTACATGCATCACCTATGATGATATGTTTAGGAAGTATCTAAGTACTGTTTTTGAAACTACAGGTAATTTACAGTAGGTCCCAAGCAGCAAAGACAGCACTTCCATTCAGGCAGCTCAGCTCCCTGTGGGCAAACAGCTCTGCCTCTGGCACTTGCCTGAGGTTCCTAACACTGACTAGGACTTTGTGGTGTTGAGTATCAGACTGAATAAATGCAGTTGGTGTTATTCTGTCACTTTGATCAGATGATACAAGCTCAGTCTGAGTTCGTACTGTGGGCAGCAGTACTGCTCACCTTTTCCCCCCACCCCCAACTACCCTACCTCTTTCTGTACAGCGGATGCAGAATTATTACTTACACTGACTAAGACAGAGAACTCGGTCACCAACTGGCTCAGCTGAACCAAGTCCTACAAATAAAAAAAACCAGATGTCATTTTGTAATAGCTGCTGAAAACAAGAGCTCCACGTGGCAGGAAGGGACTCCCAACATACCTCTTCTAAAGAATCCCAGGACTCAGCTGCATTTTCTTCCTGAGGTATTTCGGGAAGGCGGGTAGAGATCTGGATGAAACTTTGTGAGCCATCCTTCATGTCTGTGTTGTAGAGAGTTTCTGAATGAGAAACACAATGTTTATAGCTAAATGCACAGAATCAGAATGTAGGTGATGTGCAGAGTTTCTCATTCTTCATGTTTCTTTAGTATAAACTGATATTTAACCTAATTCAAGTGAAGCAACAACCTTGAAAAGTATGATACAAGGAAAAGTCACTCACAGAACCAGGAAAGTAACTGTCAAAGGAATGGATTCATCACTGTTGTACACTTTTGCACTCAGTTCTGAGACTGGTGTGAAATTACACTCCAATTCCAGGTCCATTAATTAATTTGGTAGCAAGCAAGCTAAGAAAACTTGCCTTTGGGACAAAAACCTTTTCATTTACATAGGACACATAAAAACACTGGGCTTCCCAAACAGGACAGGCAGTTCCTGTGCAATTGATTATTATGCTACTTAGGACTAAACGAAGTTGGAGGGAAAAGTTTTCAAAATAAACCCAGTGAAAAGCATGTAACCTGCTGCCCAGTGCTGAATAACAGAGCTGTGGGGATGGCAAACATTTGCTGCTCACAAGTGTAAGGCAGATACACTCAAGGATCTTCCCTTCTAAATCCCCTGGACTGGAAGCAGAAGACATTAGCACCAAATATGGTGGGAAAAGGGGAACGAGAGCTAGGCAGGCACATGGGGAGAGGAGCTCTAATGAACAAAGAACAATCAATACACATCTCTTCCAAGTCAAGCAAGCCCAGCCTTGAGCCACTCGGGATCTAAGTAGTATGTGCATATGTATGAAAAATTAATGGGGTGGATAAGAAAGAACCGTAACAAAAGACCTTGGTTTGTCATAGCAATGAGTAAGGAATAGCTTGCGAGTATGAAAGGCAGACTGGAGAAGATATGTGTGTAAACACGAGGGAAATACTGCTTCAAACCTTCAGTTTCTGAAGAAAGACACTTGAAGTAGCATCTCTGAAGAAAGGTACTTTATTAGGCCACTGCTATTTCCTTTCTTGGGAGGGTAGTGTGAAGAAAAAGCTTATGATGGGGAACCCTGGTTAGATCTGTCTAACAATACTGAAGTGTAAATATTGCATTAAGCTTTTTCTTAGTAACAATAAATGTGCCATGGTACTATAATAACTGTTACTACCACAGATACCAACAACTGACAACAAAAATAATCTTATTCATTAAAATAAGCAGTGATAGTGCATGTTTATTCATGGAATTAATTTCAGATAAAATAAAAATTATACATTTTCGTAATGTTTCTCCATTTCTCAACGTTCTTACCAGAATATCTCAAAATACACTAAGAACCTAATCTCCTTACTCCCAAATGAACAGAAGTTTAAAGTCAATGAAGATAAAATGCAGCCATAAGTAAGTAGAGTAGCACAGTTAAGAATGACAGAGTAAGCAGCTGGGGGTTTTACTTTGGGCTTGTATTGCTTTCTCCTTATTTCTACTTCTTTTCCTTTAAGAATTCAAACATGGAATGCACTTCACCTTCTACAGTCATCACCTGTTCTTCCAGAACATATTTTTGATATTTAACATCAGATTAATTAATGTTAAATGCTCAGGTCTAAAATACTTCTGTTCCCTTTTCAACATAATTCCTTATCTAAAAGCATGCAATTTTGGAGAAACCAATTCTGCTCCATATTCTGACATTTGATGATGGTTTTGAGTATTTTATTCCACTTCAATTCTTCACAGTGCTATTTCAAAATCAAGTTTCTTCTGCCAAGAAAAGCATACTCTTCCCTAGTCAGCCTCATGATGCTAAGTTGGTGGAGATTAAAATAATTCATAATTCAAAAGAAAAAAAAAAAGACCAAAAAGCTCACTAAGCACAACTGCTTCCTCACAAAGTATGTTCCCTGCTCTGCTCAGTCCTCAGCAATCTGTGCACCATACTGACAAAAGTACATACCTGACACTGATGTTTTGCATGACACACGCTGAAGAGAACATAACATTGTCAGCAGATTGACACTGTTTTAATTTTTTTTTAAATTAAGTTTAAAAATAGCTGAACACCAGTGGGGGGAAACTCCTCAAGAAAATTCTTTATTCCAAAGAACTAAAGCAAATAACAAGGTATGAGCAGCTGAAATCGCATTTGGGTTGGACGTGCAAGTAAGAAATTTATATTCACTAGCTCATGTTTTATCAAGGCTAAGCAATTTTAATAGAACTGAGAATGGAAGTGGCTCTCCTAGTTCACTTACAGCCTCTCCACAGAAATGCAGTAATTCAAAACACCTCTGCATATTTCACAGAGGAGCTTCACACTTCATTACACTCAAGATAAAAATCTAAAGCTCTGGAGGATTCAATATGTTGCTTAAAAGATTGTAGTAATTTTAAGAGTGAAGTCTCACCTTTTGTTAATATTTGTCGAAAATGCAATTAAATTCCTTTTCTATTGGCCCTGGCTGAGGCTGGTGAAAGGGGAGAAGGCACTACCTGCTGTCACTGACTTCTCCCTTCTAAATGGGCCATTTGAATTTGTAAACTCCTTCCTTCTCTGCCAGATGGGAAGCAACCTGCTACAAAGAATGGGCATAGTGAAGCTCCTTTGATTAAGATCAGCAGCCGAGATTTGCTTTCGGGACTGTAGCCTCTAAGCACAAAAGAGCAGGCAATGTATTGCATCCGTGCTAGCAATTCTACAGAGCTGCTTCCACAGGCAGGCCAACTTAAAAAAATATCTGTTTAATTGTATTTAGCTGTCTGCCTGCCTGTAGGTTTCACTTTAAATGTGGTGAATTATTTCCATATCCTTGAGCAGGAGCGTGTCATCCCAGTAATATTTTTCTCTTCTTCTCATCCCAATCTTCGGATCAATTTCTTGTCTTTCTGAAGTGCTGTTATGCTCAATGTCCTCCGTACTTTAAAGGTGTTTCAGATTAAAAAAGCAGTCCTGTTCTTTGAAATGGGAGCTAGACTTTAATTTACCACCCCTGCAGCTGTTAGAAAAGCAATAAGCCAGGACAAGGCCTTTCCAATGAAATGCCAGAACGTATTGAGGACAACTGCGGAAAGGTACGAAGAGATACTTTAAATTTAATTCTGATCATAACAGAGAAGGGCTCACAAAGAGCCTAAAAGTAATGGCTAACAGGAACGAAGGACAGGACTGAGTACCAGTTCACAATTCTAAAACTCAGACTGAGACACAATGAGATACCAAGACAATTGGCAAACTGATTAGTAGAAACTATAGGGATGAAGTTCCTAAAGGATGAAGGACTGCAGAAGAGCTGCATCAGAAGTCTTTATACAACTAGGCAGCTGTAATCAGGGATCTGATACAATTAACTTGAAAAAGAAAGGACAAAAACAAAGGATAGGCTGAAACATGAAAAGATGAAAAACATTTAGATTAGCTACTCAAGACCTGAGGGTTTGACTAAATCCACTTTAAGGCAGTCAAGAGACAGCCTCTGAAAGTCCAAGTATATTTTAGAGAACTTGAATAAGAAGATGCCAGAGGTCTGCAAGAGAAAAGATTCAGCTATCTTCCTATTTTGGAGGGAAAGGAGAATGCGGCAAACAGCGAGACTTGGAAATCCACGAAGGTGTAAGGACAGACTACTGGAAAATCAGCTACAAGATGCTGAACATCTGAAAAAGTCAAGATGCATATGTCAGAAGCCAATTCAGTCTTTTTTATTGCCCTGGTAAGAATAAAGTGATTTGTTATGGTGAGGGTGCTGAGGCACTGGAACAGGTTGCCCACACAAACTGTGAATGCCCTGTCTCTGGAAGCGTTCAACAAGGCCAGGCTGGGTGGGGCTTCAAGCAACCTGGTCTAGTGAGAAGTGTCCCTACCCATGGCAGCGGGGTTGGAATAGATGATCTCTCCAACCCAAACCATTCTGTGGTTCTACATGTGATACACCTTGATTTCACGAGGCTTTCTGATACCACTGCACACGATGTTCTCAAAAGCAAGCCTGTACTTCAGATCTACTTTTCTCTCCATTACATCATTGGACTAGCTAGTTTGTTAATCACACTTGAAGAGGTCTTACAGTGCTTTATGTAGCAACAAGAACGGTCATCAAATCAAATCTGGCAGCAGGTTCTTTTACAATGCCACTGACTGAAAATACTCTCTCCGTTTCCAGACACACGAAATGTTCCATTTGAAATAATACTACTGCTGCTGCAACAATCAAGCTAATTACTGCTGTGCGGAAGGACTTAATCCTCGTGTCACCAACTTTCTTCAGAAAACACTTGCTTTTATCAGGGCATAAAGGTTTCCCCTGAAGACAGAAGAATGAGGAATGAAAGACATTTTGTACAGACAGAAGGGAAAAGCCAGCAAACATGACTGATGTGTAGCATGTTACACAGTTTTAAAAATCATTTCCTTACACGGATTTATACTGGTTTTTCCTTTCTTGTCAATTACCAAGTTAAAAAGCTACACGAAGAGATGTTCTCCTTTATATAGAGACCGGCTCCTCTCTCCCATGTATGTGGGGTATTATACTACCTCTCATATAAAAATTACTCCCTTCTTGATGTTGCAAGCACTAATTCACTGAAAATGGCCTAAAGATTACTCACACAAAATCAGATCATTTGCAGAGAGGGAAAAAAAGGTCAAGCTACCATGAAAGTAAGACTTGTCCTTCCTGTGAACAATCTCCTATTTCAAAGATCCAAGGCTATGGAACCTTTCTCATGTAAGGCCACAGCTACTTAATTTCTTAGGTTAATCGGAGCATTATCCACCTATCAAAATGCAGTCACAGGTCATGAGAAAAGTGTGGCATATGTAGGGTAGGGAAAGAAAGCCACATTTTGATTGTTATTCAACTGAAATCTCATTTGTTTACCTCATTACATCTGGTCAGAGAAACTGCAGACTGGATACAATGATAATAGGTGCAATAGATAGAGAAATGACATCCTGTTACCTCCTCCTAAAGTTATAGATCTGGTTAACGAAGCATCCTCCTGTCCTTCACATTGCCTTTTCAGTTCTTCAGCAGATTCTGAATGGAGCTGCAGGAAGTCTTTTATGGCAAATGAAGCTTCATCTTTAATGGGGCTTATCATTCTCTGCAGAACTGGGATGTCTTCCTGACGCACTCGCAAACAGAGTTTCTCCATCTCTCTCATGTTGGCACGGAGTTGCTGTAATAGTCATAAGAGTTATTTTGGAGCTTATTGCATAAAAGCACCAGACACCTTCATAATTAATAATCATTAAATGTGCCATTTTCAAGTTTAAATAAGCAAAAACCAAAAAAACCCTCAAAAGTCCCACATTTCAAGTAAACCCTGTGTCCCAGGTCATTCATTTTCTTTTCCAAGCTGCACTGTTGGACTGCAGTTGGTTCTCCCGTCAAAGATGCCCCCAGCTGCTGCAAAAGCCCCCAGAAACACAGAGCACCAAACCTGGGTCTCCCAGACTCTTATTTTCTGACCTGGTGCTATTCCCTGATGTTTTTATAATGCTCTTGCAGAACAGTCACCCCACAGAAAATACAGTGAGGGGCTTGTCCTCACTTTAGGTAGCTCAGTCCCGAGATGATCCCTTCCGAGTGAAAGATCCACCTCCTACATTTCCTAAGGCGATGACAGCCCTGCACCCAGCAGCGATACTGAGCAAGAGGCTAATTTAGTCACCTCAGCCAGAGCTCACCCCTGTCCATAGAAGAAGGTGACGGTACTTCCTACTCAGGTGCCACCACATCATAGCTCACCAAGTCTGTTGTATTTTTAGTATTTGCTGGGGTGCTTTATTCAGTTCTCTATTAAAAAAAGTAATGGGGGTGACAGTTCCCAATAGAGCAGTCCCTGAACAGTGTAGTGAGGTGTCACCAGACACATGCAGAGTCCTTTTGGATGGGGCCAACCTTCCATGGAGGAAACCAAACCATCCACCGAAGAGAGTAAGAACCAGAGATCAAACAGTACCTCCTGTCTTCTCTGACGAATTTATCAACACTATCAGCCAATCAATGATGTCAATTTTGTACATTATCTATTTCTCCAAGTAGTCAGTTTGGGTTCTTTGGGGTTTCAATTAAATGATTTAGCTAACTAGTTCACTGTAATCACTCAAGTTATTTTGGTAATCAGTTTGGGCCTTTACCAAAGTATTTATCCAGGTTGCAGCAAGTGAAAAGAATCTCCAATAAAGTAAGTGATTGCTTCTCAAAATTAGCTTGATTTTTTAATAATAAGCAACTGTGGTGATCATAGGGCTTCAAGATACAACCAACTGCAGCTCTCAATACCCCAAAATTATCATTTTCATTTTCTAAAGTCAACTTTGGGGGCGAAGAAGAAAGATTACTTTTTTTTGGCCGTATTTATGTTCTTCTTTCAGAAGAAAGACAAATCTATTTTTGTGATTTAAGTATCAAATATAATAAACCAGAATTACGTCTTTCGTTATAACACTTCTAGAGCAAAAATAGAAGGATTTTTGGTTTATTGCCTAGGCTTTTTAAATCTAAAAATGCACACAACCTTTCATTTTCTACAAATTAAAAGAAGAGATTTATAGTTTAAATTACACCACTTATCATTTTAGGACAGAAATTTATGTAATTATAAAAAACCAATACTGTAATAAAAATAATATTAATTGCATTACATTATAAGTAGATTACATTAAATTTGAAGACTATTATGTAATAAATTCTATTATTTACTGCACTATGTACTTAGTGTTTTGAATATTGCTCTTACAGCAGAACATAAGACTGGATTAACACCAATGAATGGTTAAAAAGTAAGAGGTTTTCTTCAGTAACACAGGGCAGGTACCAGTGCTACCTCAGAAAGGCTGTATCGCTCACCTGGAAAAGCAGGAACCAGCTGTAAATGCTATGGATATATAAATTACTGCCACTTCTTTTCATCATCATCATCTTAGTGGAACAGAGTTTCATTTCTGGGTACAGCCTAAAATCTTTCCAAATGCTTCCCCTTCTGAATCCAATCTTACAGATCACAGAATCATTCAGATTGGAAAGGACCTCTAAGATCATCTAGTCCGATATTATCTAGTCACTTGGCAAGAAAAGTAACACAAAATTATGTTTTCTTGTATGGGAACTCCTGAGTTTCAAATACACCAAACTCAGCCAAAAGGCAAAGAGTTTTTCTTTATAATATTTACAATTTGGGTCTGTTAGCTTCCAAACCCAAACAACAGCCTTTGTTTCAAACGGCTTTCTCACAAAAACTGAAGGAAAATAAAGCTGGTAGAACCCTTGGAAAGTCACCCCCTCAGAGCACGATCTGCTCTCTCTTACTGCTGACCATTGTTTATCTGAGCTGATCTTTGCAGGACTTTGTTATCAAATGCTGCAACCTTCTTGAAATCATACTGCAAGAATTCATGTAACATTTTCTTTCCTCAGTTCAACTCACATATTTCTCATCCTTTCTGTTCAAAACAAAGTCAGGCCCTGTCCTCTTTGCAACCATCTCTCCTATGTTTGCAAAGTGACAGCTCTCACCGCCTGCTGTTCACTGGACAAAATGACTACGTAGTCCGCCTTTCCACATAAGCTGTATTTTCTCTGTTTCTGAACCATTTTTACTACTCTCCCTGACCATCCCCTTATACCCTATATACAGCAACTGCAGCATTTTTTTTCCCCTCTCACGATGAATCCCATCAAGGCAGTCCTCGGGTGCTACAACAAAATACAGCCGTTTCATTGAAACAAGCTTAAATCTTGCAATAACTAACTAACTGTATATGTGGGCAAAGCCTCACATATTCATTCAGGCCCTAACGTTTTAGTAAGTCCATGGACTGTCCCTAAGAATGACCACCTACACCACCACGTCTGTGAAAACCAGCACAGAGTACATGAGAGCTTTCTTCTCAGCATCTTGAAATGGCATCTTCACCCTCTATTCAAAGTTTTCCCGTTTCTTCACTCTCCTTTTCAGGAGTTCTTAGTGTGGCATCCCATTGCCAGAAAGAACAGGTATATACATTTATGCTTATCTATACTTCTATTATAATTTTGACCATCATCAAAAAGTAGAACAGAAGTAATTATTCTGGGTAAACTGAAAATTCAAGAAAATGGCTAATTAGGTGCACACGGATTAAATGTAGAGTGGCTGTGCATATATTTGTCTAAAACCTGTGGCGGATGCCTTGGGTCAATATTGACTTAGGGATTCCTAATGTATTTTTACAACATCTAATTTTGAGAGCAAAGTGTGAGCTTCAGAGAACATTTGGTATCACACTAATTAATCTGGTTTCTTTGCAAACAAACAGATCACAAGTCCATTGGTAAACATTTAAACAGCTTACAGCAAACACATTCTACATGTCATATAATTTATTATCAAGTACTCCAGACTCCTAACTATTTAATTAAAACAATGAGCTAGTTTACTCTTCTTGCATGAACCCAGACACTTATTTTGCTCCTTGGGTATGAGAATGTGAACCACTTTAATGCATAACTTGTATCCAGACCTAAAAGCAATGAGCATTAAATAAAATATACACAAAATTATTTGGGCTGAAAGTAGAAATGTCAAACTTCAAGACAAACATAAATGTTTCTAGAGACAAATATGAAGTTTTGTTACTAAAGCACTTGATGTATTTCAAAACAGCATCTTCAACATGATTACTTTTTCTCTAAACAAATGATACTGATAACAAAGAGTTCTAAGAGAAGGCTTTTCTACCCCTCAGATGGGAAAGCAGATTCAAGGACAGACACACAAACAGCAAACCACACCTGTTAGAATGCCACTGCTTTATAGGAATTTCACCTTTGGATCACTCTTTTGGTATTAACAAGTAACTTACATTCTGATTTTAAAAAACATAGTGAAAAACCAAAATAAACTCCAATAATAAAAAAACCCAAGTGGATTCCATATAGATCTTTTTATCATTCACAGTAATAAGGGTCATTAACATCTCAAGAAAGTGACCAACTCCAGGTCTGTCTAGTGTCTAATAGGGTTGTTCAATGAGCATTAAGTTCTTCTTTCTGAGGTTGTTTTTTTCAATATTCAGTCTGGTGTGATTTCCCACAGGAGTCAGTCAGGCATTGCACCAAACACAGGAATTTACAGCACTAGAATCAGTAGCTTAGGGCTGAGCTAGCACTGATGGCAAAGCCTGCTTGTCTAGGTGCAGCAGAGGTCACAAAAGGTTTGTTCTAGTAACAGTCACAACCCTTCCCTGAACAACAGCTATGAAAGCAACATGAGATGCCTCTCCTGCTGGCAAAGATCTGTGGTCTGAGGGGAATGAAGAAAGACTACAAGGCCTTTGGATGTTAGTATGAGAGTCTAGGGCACAAATTGTATTCTCTTCATTACTTCCATTTTGGGGTGAGGACATGGGCTGGAATAGGAGGACTCAGGCCATTAGTGCCTGGCTGCGAGACTGGTGTTACAGGCAGGGCTTTGGGTTCTTTGATAATGACTGGTTCTGTAAGACACCAGATCTGACAGGTACACATGGGAAAGGTTTATCTCAGAGGGGGAAAAGGGTCCTGGGGCAGGAATTGGCAGGGCTCATTCAGAGGGCTTTAAACTAGATTCATGCTTGACCAACCTGACAGCCTTTTATGAGGGCATAACCAGGTGGACAGATGATGGCAGAGCAGTGGCTGTGGTCTACCTTGACATCAGTAAGGCATTTGACACAGTCTCCCACAGCATCCTTGCAGCCAAACTGAGGCAGTGTGGTCTAGATGATCGGGTAGTGAGTTAGATGGTGAAATGGCTGCAGGATAGAAGCCAGAGAGCAGTGCTCAATGGGACAGAGTCTAGTTGGAGGCCTGTATCTAGTGAAGTCTCCCAAGGGTCGGTACTGGGACCAGTCCTATCCAATCTACTCATTAATGACTTGGATGAGGGATTAGAGTGCACTGTCAGCAAGTTTGCTGATGACACAAAGCTGAGTGGTGTCGCCAACACTCCTGCAGACTGTGCTGTCTCTCAGTGGGACCTGGACAGGCTGGAGAGCTGGGCAGAGACAAATTTAATGAAGTATAACAAGGGTAAGAGTTCTTGCATCTGGGAAAGAACAACCCCAGGTACCAGTATAGGCTGGGGACTGACCCACTGTAAAGCGGTGTAGGAGAAAAGGACATGGGGTCCTGGTGGACAGCAAGATGATCATAAGCCAGCCATGTGCTCTTGCGGCCAAGAGGGCTAACAGCATCTTGGGGTGGATCAGAATGGGGGTGGTTAGCAGATCGAGAGAGGTTCTTCTCCCCCTCTACTCACATCTGCAGTACTGTGTTCAGTTTTGGGCCTCTCAGTTCAAGAACGACACAAAGCTGCTGGAGGGAGTCCAGTGTAGGACAATGAGGATGATGAAGGAAGTAGAACACTTCCCTTATGAGGAAAGGCTGAAGGAGCTGGGTCTCTTTAGGTTGGAGAAGACTGAGGGGTGACCTCATTAATGTCTATAAATATGTGAAGGGTGGGTGTCAAGAAGATGGAGACAGGCTCTTCTCAATGTCATCTAATGATAGGACAAGGGGCAATGGGTGTAAGCTGGAAGATAGGAGGTTCCATATAAATATCAGAGGAAACGTCTTCATAGTGAGGGTGATGAAGCACTGGAACAGGCTGCCCAGGGGGGTTGTGAAGTCTCCTTCTCTGGAGATATTTAAAACCCACCTGGATGTGTTCCTGTGCAATTTGGTCTAGGTGATCCTGCTGTGGCAGGGGGATTGGGCTAGATCTTTCAAGGTCCCTTCCAATCCCTAATGTTCTGTGATGTTGTGATCTGTCCCCACATTGTTGCCAGCAGAGTATGTTCAAAACACTAGATACTCTATCAAACACTAGATGCTCTATCTTCATCAAATTTTGCAATGCAAATTTGGTCTGGGTTTTTCCATACTGATAATCTTTGGCCATCTGCTGTCCAGCAGTATGAAGGCTGATGGCTGGCATTAGCTTTTGCATTGTTTTCACCAAGACACATACCTTTATGGAAACAGATGTTTGGCAAGTTATAGTCTACTATACCAGAAGTCACTGAGACAATGCCACGCTGACAAATGTGTCTGGTATTTCCTCCTTTAACGATACTACTCATTCAACGAGAGATCTGCACACCACACTAGTAGCCCAGATATTGCGTGTTTGCTCTGAAACCCTGCTTTAAAAGTAACAGCATCTCTTACAGCAATTCCTGTCTTTTAATTCAGCAATGTAAGACAATAGTTTGCAAAATACCAGAGTCTCCAAACTTCTGTTTGTTCAATAATACTGAAACATTTCTGACTGTATTTGCCTCACACAACACAATTAGTAAATCCATGACTTTAAATGAAGTGAAGCAACACCATATACTGTCCAATACACAGTTCTGTGAAGATCCATCCTTGAGGTAACTACTTGCATGTAATTTAATTCCATTATCCTAGTCCAATAATATTCCAGTATGATTCCTTTTAATATTCTTACCTGAACTGTTCGTCCTGCATTAATGTGCTCTTCGTGCAATCTGTCCCACAGCCTGCATCTCTGATACTAAAATAAAGAAAAAATACTCCATGTAACTGCTATTTTTAACATCTGGCTACACAGAAAAAAAATGGATCTTCAATAAATAATCACTTCCATTTTCCAAAATTGACAATAACGAAGCTGAGTCACAGGCAAATTAGAGAGGTAAATGGCAAAGCATTTTGTGAATAATTTTGTACAATGTATTTTACAGAGTTGCAGGTAACCAGGGATTCGGTATTGGTTTTTAAGAACAAAGACATTGCAACATCCTGATACTGCTGTGGCTTAGTGGTCAGTAAAATTAAGGGCAGAAGGAGGAAAAAGGAACAGAATAGGGAGTCAGCAGTACTGGTCATACAGGATAACAAGTTACCCGATATCACTGACAAAGAAAACTACATTCATTATACAACACTACTGTCTACATCCACATTTACCACTTCTCTATAGTATAAACAGTTACATGAACCATCAGGACAAATTTGCAATCTGCATGAGGATCCACTAGTTTCGATGGGAAGTTCCATGGCACAGAGATGAGAGTCATCAGCAGAGAGCAAGTTCTGTGAAAGAACTGCATACTGTCTCATATAAATCTTTCCAGCATTAAAATAAATCCATCATTGCTAGTGGCACTTGGCATAGAGACATTATCATGAAAGAGTGTAGTCAAATAATAATGACATGATTCCTGAACACATGCTGAAACCACCAAAGAGTGCATTTACAAAGCTAGACAGTATTAGAACGTTGTTCTTAATAGTTTAAATAAAGAGACAAAATATTTACTGTGATTTACCATGTAAAGTTTACCATGTAAAGTTTAACCTTTCAATTTCTTAACGATTTGTTACCAAAAACCCCCTTTATCTACAGCCTACATCTCTCCATTATTGTCATCATTACAGAGTCCACACTAATGAGGATCACAAGTTACTCAGCTTCCTAAGATAACACAGAAATCTGAAATTACTTCTTATTTTCCGAGAAAAAGGTTTCTTCATTACAGGATTTTGTAGTGCTATGGAAGAGAAAGTTTACTGTTCAATTAAGTCAGATTAAAGTGATTTTTCTAGGAAACTAACAACTTCTGCATAAATTATTAAGACATTAAAATTACTGTCATTGTTCTTTAAAATAAAATGGACAACAAAACAACAAAACTCCCTTTAAGTTATCTCTGGAAGAGAACTGAAACAGGAATTTGTGAGAGTGGAACACATGGGGCTTTGGGAAAAATTATCTTCTCAGTTTTACCTTACTGTAACATATTGTCCACATACCAAATAACAAAAATATTCTGTTTTCCAGTAAAGAACAACAAGAATTCCTCAGGAAGCCTTCACTGCTCCTTGTAATTTATATTAAAAATGCCAATTTACATATTTAGAAGTTGCTTTAAAATTCCTGGTATGCTAGAATTGGGGTTGTTCAGCCTGAAGGCGGCTCTGACTGCAGCTTTTCAGTACACAAAGAGGGTTCAGGAGAAAGACAGAGATACTATATTAAGTACTGACAGGACAAGGGACAACACTTTGAAACGAAAAGAAGATTAAGTTATGATTTGACAGAAGGAATTTTTCACAATTAAGGTGGTGAGACACTGGAACAGGTTGCCCAGACAGGCTGTGGATGTTCCATCCCTGGAAGTGTTCAAGACCAGGTTGAATGGAGTTCTAGGAGAAGATTTCCCTGACCATGGCAGGGGGGATGAATTAGATGGTCTTTAAAGGTCCCTTTGAGCAAAACATAAAATTTAAGTCTTCAGATTGTCGTATGGAACGCTGGACTCTCAAATCACTGAGAAGCCATGACAATGGATTTATGGTGGCCACTTCCCCCAAAAAGGTGTACTCAAGGTCAAATTTCATTATATATTGATTTTATAGTTTCTTCAAACAGTGATTTAGTAGATTAATTGTTTGGACTATCTCTGGAACCTAAGGTTTAAATCAATATTTATGAAATGAGGTTAGAGATATTGGCTTCATCATAAGTAAATAATTTTGCTGCTCCTAGCAAATTGACATAATTAGTGATTTTTGCTTAAAAGTAGCCTGTAAAATAAACATGATCAGATTTTACCAAATTATCCTTTTACCTTCAGCGATGTTTCGTTTACATGGCTAAAAGTTAATTTTACAGAAAGTATTTTAGGGAAAACTGTTTAAGCTGCTGATGCTGACAGTTCCTAAAGTACACTAACACATTCATTATGGCTAAAATGCAGGTAAAAAATATAAAATGCAAACTGTCATGGAAGCACTTCAGTCCAAATATTACTAGTGTTCTGATAATCTGAAAGACCTCAGAGTCTCGTCTGTCATAGTGGTATTCTCACCTTCTCATAATCTATCAACAGACTACACTTTGAAATAGTTTTAGGTCTTACAGACAGAAAAGTATTTTAAAAAAAACCTGTCACGTTTTAAGAACATTACACGGAGTGTGGACTCCTAAAAGGATCTGGCATTTAGGGAATGTTTTTATACTCAAAGGTATTACTTTTCATACGTATTTCTATCTTATATTTTTTGTCAATACACAATTTCTGGAGGCTTCAGTACTGCTGAATACCTCTGGTACAGGAACCAACTGTTGATTTAAGGGTTGGTTACTTGTTTCTAATAATTTCATTCATTACTAAGTCAAATATTGAATCTGCCAGGATTTACGCTGTCTAAGGATGCAGACATGTTTAACAATATACCAAAACAAGAAAGGTAAAACTGTATCAGTAACATTCCTACCACTTCTTGCATTCATAAAAGTGTTATCTTGTAAATTACTCACAACAGTTGGCAGCAACCCACTGTGACTGGAAGACTGCTATGCTGCTTTCCCCAGAATAAACCATTCACACTAAACAGCAAGGTTTGTCACTCAAGATTGACTAGTTACTACACATCTGAAGGTTTTCATACACAATGTTTTATCAGACTACACAGAAGCTTCATTTTAAGCCAAATTTAAACGAAATAATTTCATAATTAACTTCTCATCTAAATCTTTATAGAATCACAGAATCTCAAAGGTTGGAAAACATCTCTAAGGTCATCAAGTCCAATCAATTTTCCAGCGTGGCTGCTTCCGTATTGCAAAAAGAACTACATTAGTTACAAGTGACCACTAACCTTCTCAATATTAATTTTGTGTTTTCTTAACCTTTCCAAATCTGTTGGAATTGCCACTTTAATGAATTTCTGAATGGCAGGCTCAATTCGACGGAGTTTAACTTTTTCATCATCTTCTGTCATCCTAAAAGTAGCTTGCAGGTCAACACTTATCCAGTATAACTTCACCAAGGTAAAAACCCCTAAAAAACAAAGAATTACAAATGTATTAAAAGAAAGCAAAATAATGTAGTCTTTCCAAAAATCACATTTATTCCCAAACCTCATTTAAGCAATATTAACGACTTAAAATCTTGATACAGTACTTGCATTTATGTATATTATTTCCATTTATTTGCAGGATCTGGGAATAATTTTTCATTAATAAAACTTTATGCTAACAAAAGAAAGCTAAAAAATTAAGGCAGAAGCAAATGATGAATGCAAACCTCTGTAAACCTTCCTACTAGATCCTTTGCTTGATGAGACTTCCAGTTTTGCCAATTTACATTCTGAGCCACCTTAAAAAAACTAAAATATCTTGGAAGACAACAAAATAAAATTAAATTTCAAAGTCCATTTCCTAGAAAGATGGATGAGCTTCTGAAGAAGATTTACAGTCCACATTGCACTTGTCCTATACTGAAAATGACACCAGCATCCCCTAAAAAGGGGTTGCTGAAGTATTTGCAGGAGCAGTGGGTGCATGAGGAGCCTGGATTCTTGTTCCCTGCATACGCATAGAACATAACTTTGGAGGTTGGTTCCTCTGAAAGAAAGATATGTAGAACTGCATCGAATCACATTTATCTACAGAGCGTATGAGCAATACAAAGGAGTTCCATTATGCTGAATGCACACAAGGGGAAAGACTGCGGTTTTAATACTGTATAAACAGGGGTTACTGAAATGAGATTTTTCTCTCTACTCCTTTTGTTTTTTTTTCCTTCCTGAAGAACACAATGCTAACAGATACCTCTCCTCTTTTATCTATCCTACCCAACAAAGAGACTAAAATCTGCAAAACCATTTACCAAGAGTTACGGAAGTCAATCATCAAGGTTTCACTGACAGACATTTTCCTTTTTCAGAACCACAGAAGGAAATAATTTCATCAACTGAGTTTGCAGTCATTACTAAATCATACCCACTCTAAATTACAGAGACATAGTTAATCCAGCAGTCTCACAAATCCCCTTCTAACCCAAAATACGTATTAACAGTAGTTCTTTGTCCAAAACTTCAGGTAAACACTTGGTGAGGGCCTTGCATTTTGTGGAATGTAAAATGAACTTTGATCCTCTTGTCTCAATTTATTATTTCCACCACTCCAGAAACAGCAGCTTAACTGCAAGAGGGTACGCGTGCCTTGGTCACTGCAGTCCCTAACACTTTTGAAAGAGCCACTCGTATCTCACACTCAAACACTCTTTTGAGCTTAGAGCAGATGTTTTGTTGCTATGAGCAAGAGCTAAAAAGCATCATACTCCAACTGTAGTACTTGCTCTCAGAACACACATTTAATTTCCTGTTTATACACTAATCCATGGGTTTATGAGCTAGAATGAATTAAAAATTAGTTCATTAAAGCTATTTGGAGGCCATGTCATGCCTTTCTTCAATCCTGAATCATCCTGAAGAAGGGATGACATGAATTCTTTGAACACACTGCACAACACAAACTCATGGGAGGCTGCAGCTCCTTCTGTCCTAGAACTAATACAACAGCGACTAAGCTAAATCCATCATAATTTTGTCCTCAGCCTTTAATGATACATAGAGATTGGCAAGAGTCAACTGATGGTTTAAATTACTTACAGACTGGACCACTGCTGAAAGCAGAATTGGTATAACCAGCAGCCTATTTCTTGAGTAGGCCTCAATAGCTTTAAATTCAAAAGTTTGCCTCATGCAGGGCTCTGGACAGTAATTTTCTTCCAGTTAAAAATCCCTGGGCAGCCAACTAGCTTTCATGACAGTGTCTACGAATCTCTTTAAGGAACTGGTAGCTAAAATTCACTGCACAGTATCAGAAACTAAGAAAGAAATAGAAAAACTCCCTCCATCAGGTCTCCTGCTTAATGCTCTCCCAAACAGTACAGTATCTTTTGCAACAGCAATTCTAGGCCATAAATTATCAATAAGCAAATATGGAAAGTCTCATATCACTGTAATGTCTGGCTTTTGAACCATCACAGAACACCGGGACTGGTTAGGTTGGGAGAGATTCTCATACACTATCAGGCACAGGATGAATTAGATCTGGCTGCACAAGCCCTGGTCCAGACAAGTTCTAACACCTCTACAGATGGATGCTCCACACACTTACTAGACCACTTGGTTCATCACGTTAAAAACAAACCTAAAACAAAAAGACTTTTGCTGTAGCTAAAGCAGACTGTGTCCATTGCCTCTGATGCACCTCCAGGAGATGCCTGGCTCTATACATTCCTACCCACAGCAGGTACATCTCCCCTTTCTTGACCTTAAGGCTGAATGAATCCACCTCTACACATACGTAATGTGCTCCAGCCCCTCACAACACACAGGTCCTTTTCTGCAAGGCTGCTACCTGTGAAGTCTTCTCACAGCCTTTTCTAGTCATCAGATATTCCAATCCATACACAAGGCTTTCTTCTTGTCTTTGCTGGAATTTACATCAGCTCATTTCTCCACCTCATCAGCCACCCTAGGCAGCATATCAACCACTCTCCATAGGCAAGTAAAAGCCACTATCCACTTCAGCTTTTTAAGCAGGTCTGTGCACATGTGGATCACCTGACAAAACAAACTGGATCCAGACAAGGTAAGGGCATATGACTAACTTTTGAGATGTTAAACAGGCATTCTGCATTAGTTTACATGTTCAAGCCAGCTGCAATAGGGCAGAAAATACCTAATGACTAACACACCAACATTTTCTGAACAAAGCTAAACTGGTGGAGCAACTCTGCAGTAGACCAATACCTGCCACAACACAGTTCAACCTGCCATCAGAGCCCTAATGCTGACTTTTCTGTATTACTGAGCAACTCCTTGGGTCCCACCCCAAAATACCAGAGGTCACAAACGGCTGCTGCCCTTCCTGTACCTCACTCCTGGAAACAGTGAGGTCTCTGCCAAGTAGAAACACAAGAACACAGTGAGGTTCCAAGCCTCAAGGCTTCAGGTAGACTATACCAGTTTGTTTTTCCTGGCATGCATTTAAAAGCCTCAGGACAGGTCAGGCTAAACAATTCGTCACATAGTTTTTTGGACTAAATAACAAGGAAATTAATAACAATCCAAGCAGGTGTCACAAGCTGAGGTTCAGTTCAGCTGTCGGCCAGGCTGTGCCTCCCCAGTACCTGACCTACCCCTCACCAAGAGAGGGCCTTCGCGCCCTCCCGAGGTCATCCACACGCCTGGGAACTTCAAACACACGGCCTGGGGCATCTGCAGAAAACTGGGACGGCTCCCCCGCCGTGCCGGCCAGACATGGAGCAGGCGCAGCCGAGAGACA
>VXBP01006396.1:351552-405252 GCA_013400115.1 Rhinopomastus cyanomelas | reverse complement strand
AGGCGGGGGGCCCCGGCGCTCCGCGCCCCGCCGCAGGCCGCAGACTCGCGGGACGCACCGGGGACCCACCGGGGACCCACCGGGGACCCGCCACGGCCTGGCCTGGCCCGGTACTGGCCCGCTCGGGGCGCCATGCGAAACCGAAAGCAGCGAAGCCACCCGCTGCCATCACAGCACCGCGGCAGCCCCGACCCCTCAGCCCTAATAAACTGTGTAAATCCCGCTCCTCTGCCCCCTCCCGGTGTGCGGCTTCCCCACCCCATGTCCCCCTGCCGGACCCCTGCGCCAGTCCCTCACCATGTGGCGGCTGCGTCCGAGACGAGGCCAGCTGCCAGCGGCGGCCCCGGGACGTTGTTTGGGAGCCAGCGCGCAGGGCTGAGCCCCGCGGGCGCGGCCCAGCTCCCGCCCCACACAGCCCGCACCCCGCCTTGCCGCGCTCCCGGCCATCGCCCTCGCGTTGGTTTCCCTCACGGTGGGTGGCGGCAGGTGCAGAAAGGCACGAGGCGGAGAAGGAGAAGGAGAAGGAGAAAGAAGGAGAAGGAGAAGGAAGCTTGCCTGGCTAGGGAGGGAGAGCCGGCAGTTAGGGGTGGGAGCCCCACGCGAAAGAAAGGTTAAATCTCTTCAGAAAGAGCGACTAAGAGTCCTGTCCTGGGCTGCATCAGGAGAAGCCTGTTCAGCAGGTCGACGAAGGCGATTCTACTGCTTTGCTCTGGTGAGGCCTCACCTGGAATATTTGGGTCAACTCTGGGGTCTTCAGCACAAGAAGGACATGGACCTGTTGGAGAAGTTCCAGAAGGGACTGCAAAAGTTACCAGAGAGCTGGAACCCCTCTGCTCTGGGGACAGGCTGAGAGAGTTGGGGTTGTTCAGCCTAGAGAAAAGAAAGCTCTGTGGAGACTTTACTGTGGCCTTTAAGTGCTTAAAGGGGATTTTATAAGAAAGCTGGGGACAGACTTTTTATGAAGACCTGTTGAATAAGGACAAGGAATGATCGGTTTAGACTAAAAGAGGTGAGATTTCAACTAGAAATAAGGAGGAATTTCTTTACACTGAGAGTCATGAAACACTGGCCTAGGTTGCCCAGAGAGGTTGTTGGTGGTCCATCCCTGGAACCCTTCTGGGACAGGTTGGACAGGGCTCTGAGCGACCTGTGCTAGCTGAAGATGTCATTACTCACTGCAGAGGGAAACTGGACTACATTGTCTTGATATGTCCATGCCAGTAAAAAATACTGTATGATTTAGGAACTTTTCCTATATTCCCTACTACCACGGAGCTGATGAGGCTCACCCCTCAATAACCATCACTATTTCTAACACCATTCAGAAATGAGTGTAATGAGTGTTTTACACTGATGGCTGAGTTATCTCTTCTGGCTGGCAGACATGCCAGCAACTTTGGGACAGGTAGAACAGAACCTCCACAGAGCAGCCTGGTGTCACACTTCTGATCATTTTATCACTTCTGAGTAAAAGTTAAAAAGTACCTGGCAATGTCTGTAGAGCAGCTATGTTATGCTGCTGTTAGAAGACAACATTTTTAACAGAACCCAATAGACCTAAGATCTCCAAAGTATTAAAGACAAATTTAAGGTGATTTTAATGCTTTGAAGAAGATGTACATTATCTATTAATCTTCTTTTTCTGGTTCAACTAAACAGCAAAATTAATTTTTTGCTAAAATTCGTTGCAGTCCTGTAAGTTTTGTGGAAATTTATAAGTCACAGGGTTTGCAATAAAGCTAAGTTTATTTCCATAGCAAAGGAACAGGAGGCAAAAAGCTCAGCTGTTACCCATTCTTGTTAGCCCCTTTCAGCCAGACAATCCATATGTATATATTAGCCATCCGCTTTGTGTATATGTAGACTGCTAGATGGAGTTTTTATAAGGCAAATGGAGAGTAAATTTTACTTGCTGTAATTAAGGTTATTTAGGGGCTAAAGGATCCGAATTGACAGGATCCAGTGTCTTTGTTAGTTCTGTCACTCATGAAAGAGCTTCTGGAATAGCAATGAGGAACTGAGGAATGCCAGACTACTGAAGCAGAGCATACACTGAACATATATTTTAAAAAGGGTAAAGAGAATGACAGAGGCCAGCCTAGCATAGCCAGTATGACTCAGATATAGGGCAGCATCATAGAAGTGCTGACCTGGGATAGAGTCGTTAAATGCCAGTAATCAGTCAACACACTTTTATGAAAAAGATTTAATTAAATGCATTTGAATTTAAGTGTGGTTGATAGTAATTTCGATATAATAGCTTCCCTGAGAGGTAGAACAGTGTGCCATCCTCATAAACACATAATGGCATACGAGTTCTGTAGAGTTCATAGTAAGGGATGCTGCTGGCAGTTCTCAGTGGAAGGAAACATAAGTGAAGATTTGTCATAAAGTTGTCAACTAAAAACAGACAAAAACCCCCAAATAATTGAATAAAAATAAGAGCAAGTAACTTAAACAAACTCCTTTGCATTGCTTTCTAGGATCTTCTCACCTGTAAATTACTTCTTTTCAAGGTAGATCCTCAAAGCCACACCTGGAATCTGAGGGGGAATGCCTGGCATGAGAAGACCTGGACATTATGATACACAAGCAGCTGAGTATGAGCTCCCAGAACAAAGCTTTTGCCAACTCATACTCTGAAGCAAAGCCAGAGGAACATCAAGTATGGCTGGTATGTCTATCATTGGGTTTGAGCGTTTATACTTCAAAATGATGATAAATGTGGTGACGAGTCCAGAGGAAAGTTATGAAAGGGGTTGAAAATGTGAGATACTTCAAAAGCAAGTCCAATACAAGTGAAAAAAGTACCTTTTTCATAAGATGACCTGTATTTGGATTAGAGGTGTTAGAGGATTAGAAGCAGTGTTGGCCATCAAAAATGTACAGCGTTCTGAAAGCAAACTGAAAAACAATGAAAATAAAATCATGGCATATCTTATGAAAACATGGTCTATCTTATTAAAATATGGCATATATATGATTAAATTGTCTGTGGATCTGTTTTAAAATGATGCAAAATTGTCAGTAAAAAAAAGATGATGTATTCTGTAGCTCAGGCATACATGTTGCGATATTGATGGTGAATACCCTGGCAGAGGTTCTGTGTGATCTGGTATGTAGGTGGTATGACTGCAACATCGTACTCGGTCTTGCCTTTCCCTTTCCTTATACTTGATGACTTCAGAAGAAGACCAAGAAGTCTACTTATGTAGCAGCAAAAGAAGGGATAGGATTCCAGGGGTATTCCCCCTCAAAAGGCAATTTTTGGGATGAGTTCTAACAGGC
Source organism: Rhinopomastus cyanomelas (assembly GCA_013400115.1). NCBI lineage: Eukaryota > Metazoa > Chordata > Aves > Bucerotiformes > Rhinopomastidae > Rhinopomastus > Rhinopomastus cyanomelas. The sequence goes on along the minus strand of VXBP01006396.1, from coordinate 401,964 downwards.
AACATCTAAAGAGCTCCTGGCGCGTTTCATTGTGAACACAACATTCATGCCTGAGTGTCCACTTCTGATACCAGTGCTAAAGTGATCTCCTGGACAACCTGGCATTGACTTTAGAGAAATACCAATTTCCTCAAGGAAAATATGAAAATGCAAAATGCTATGTCCCTCATGTAAAGATCATCAAAGGAGCAAGAGTTCCATCTTCAGGTCTGGGGAAATACTACCTCTGATGGCAAAAGATTACTCAGAAAAAAAAAGGAATGCTTAGATGAAGTTGGGCTTCCTAAATTACAGACAACCTCAGGCTTGTATGGCATGTCAAAGATAATTTTGAGTGCTGTCTTATAGATCTGATGACCATGTATATTCCTATACAGTTATCCGAGAAACTTCTGTGCCACCAATAAATAATGTAGAAGGAAATCATGGGAAGTCCTAGAAAGACAGGGCACTGTTGTGCATCTGACTAAAGAGGAACTTGCAGCAGTTTGCTTTTCCACATGAGACCATTCATAGTTTTTAGATAGGTGGATTCAGGACCTGGCTGCAGATGTGTAATTCATTTGACGAGCTCAGCTTCATCCTCAGCCACCTTTCCTTACACGCAGACTCCTGCGTAACTTATACTGGGGGACAGTGTTTCATCAAGTGTTGTTCAGTAAATACAGAACTTCCCAGACACTTGCATTATGTTACCAAAGATACATCTTTTTCCAGTAGAGCATTTCAAAATTTGTTGCTTTTTTCAATGCGTTGTTGTTATTACAGAGACATTCATTTCACTGTCAAAGGGCTTGTGCTGGCAAGAACCAATAATAGTGTTTCCATTGTGTCATGGAAAACAGCCATCACTGTGTTACAGTGAACATTGCTCTCTCTCACAGTCTTTCAGGAACACCGTTGTTTGAGATGAGATCCCCTACCAATGTACCCTTTGTCACTGGTTGCACTGGTTACATGCGTATTTTCCGCAGTCTCACACTGTGAGCTCAATGCTGGGACATTAGCAGTAGATGCTGTTGATCTACCCGTGCAGCACTGGTTCAGGAAAGAGGGTGGTAGGATGATAGGTACAGAACCTACCTACAACACCTGATCTGCACAGGAAGACTTTCCTGCCGACAGGAATGGGGTAAAACAAATGTCCTTAGCTGGTGGGGAGCTCATGACATGCACCCACAGCACTTTGCCTGTGAAGCAATCCCCTCCTGCAGGGGGTTGGGCTAGCTGATCTTCTAACCCCTACAATCCTGATTCTGTGAGTGCCTTGTCTATCCTCTTCTGGCATAACCAAATGAGATAAAACACTAAAACAATCATTGCTGGAATTGTGGCCCTGCCTGGGAACTTCACTGTGACTGGAATTTCGTTGAGATCCATGGGGTTTTTTTTCTAACTTCTTTAAATTCCCACTGGAGCTGAAGAGGATTTCACCCACTCAGAACTGCTGATGAGCTCTTAGCATGTGCTGTAGCGTCAGTGCATCAGATATTCTCAGTTTGATTTGTGAGGTCACTTAGGCAGTTTTACTGTACTTCATGAGAAGACTGAGTTAACTCAGTTAAAAAGCTTTTAGTGGGACCATCTTTTTGCACATTTGTCTCTTGTTACAGGACCACAATTACATTGGCAGCACCTTACGCTAAATCCCTACAAGTTACTCTGACTAAAAAAAAAGTTTCCATACAAGGCAGTTTTACAAACTGAAAGTAGTTCACCCATTTTTTGCTTTTTGTACAAGGCCTTAGTGTGTCAGACTGTTTCTGATTTAAATCCACATCATACTCCAAGGAGTAGATCAAGTTAATCAGGATTTACCGGTCTGTATAATGATCTATTAATCACACTGCCAGTTCAAAGGCTGTGAATGCCATCCAGCTTTGGATTGTCTCCAGCAGTGGCTATAAGTGCAGGCTGAGGTTAGAGTAAGAAGCGAGCAGGCAGGCATGCTGGTTTCTCCTGAATGTTCTCCCAGTCTTGAATTTATTTCGCATTGGGGTTTTCCTAAACCAGGTGTGGTATCTGGTTTAGGAAACAGAGGATGTGTAAGCCCACTGGACCTTTCTTTCCAATGCTCCACTAGTCTTCCCTAGAAAGTAAGTAAAGAGCTTTCATGCACAAAGTCCTTTGGCAAGGATTTTCAGAGGTCTGCTGCCACCTGCGTGAAGAGGCTGGCTCTTTGATTGCTGTGCAACCCATACTACACATTACACTGTAGACCTCATTTCTGCTCTACACTTTTTTTTTCCGGCCCCTACCACACCCTGTGGGCAGCTTATTCCATTGCTTTGTTAATCCTTGCTTTTCTCTGGGCCTTTTCCATTTCCAATACATGATATATCCTCCTTTTTTCTTTTTTTTAACTGCATCTGCGAAGTTTTCCTGCAAGCATCCATCATAACCCCAAAGTCTTGCTTCATGTGGATTACAACATCCACATGATGTAACGGTTGGCTACTCAGCTAAGGAGCTGGCCATACTGGCATGAGAAAATGATTGAAGGCAACATAATAAAAAAGGCAATTACACAAAGGAATACTTTCACTCACAAGAAAGTAGTTCTTGCGAGGAGAAGCCAAAGTGAGTCAGAAGTGAAGAGGAGGAATAACTGAGGTATAATTCAGCATTTAATGTTAGAAGGTATCTGACATTTCTAGTATGTGGCAGGGGGTACACAATTTTAAATGTAACTGAAACATGGGCTAAGTCATAAAATACCCTTTCTCAGATCAGAACCTTCTTGGTCCTGTGCTGCTCTGTTTCCTTCTGTCTTGCACATTTTCCAGTATCTATCAATTTCTTTGTTTCTAGGGAACCTCTCATGACCTGGATCTTTACAGTGATGTTTGCTGGTATTATCTTGAAAAGTTTAAATTGCTTCTGGCAGAAGTCAGACCCTTTTCTCTGAAAGATGACGCAAAATGAGAAGGTAGTTAGGTACAATTAACTCCTTCACTGTCACCTGCTTCCTGCTACGTTACAGATACATCTAAGTCATCAGAGGAAATGGTGGCGTAAGAAAGCATTTAGCTTCACATTTGAGACTTTATTCTTTCTTCTCTGCTAGCAGTTTCACTACACAGTTGCTCACTGGCACTTCTTGAAAAACAAAATTGATAGTCCAGTGTTAAATATACTAAGCTGAAGAGTATGAGCTCTGTTGTGTAGCAGACCTTTCAGTACCTCACAGGCAGTGTCATGATATGTTAAACCTGTGAAGTGCTCAAGTCCTGTAACAGTAGAGATGCTACATAAACATTTGTTGCATGATCCAAAGATTTTAAAAAAAATAAGTAGTAAGTCTTTTTAAAAGAAATAATATTTTAACCTTACTCTCTTTTCTTTATTATGGCAGTAATGCTGTGAAGCCCTGAAGTTTGGTCTTGCAGAGATAAACCTATTTTAAAGTTTTGCCTCAGAGAAAGAAAACCTCTAAAGCCCACTTTAGTTTAATGTGTAATTGAAAGTTTGATTTTCTTGACGAGTACTTTGGGGTACAGGTTCAGCAGAGAATTAGCTCTGCAAGTCCCATTACTGCTAATGCAGAAATGCTTTACTATTAATTCCCTGCACATAATACTGAATATTTACATATTTGTTTAGTATTTAGATGAGCCATTAAAATACTGGTTTCTCACTGTTACAGCAATTGGTAATGCAGAATAAAAACATAAACAGGTGGCAAAGACAGTTTTTAGTTAAAAATGTTTAATGCTATTTAAAAGATAGCATTATTACAGTTTGAATTAAACCCCAAATTGTGACTGAATTGGCTTCATTTCTTTCCTCAGAAATAGTGGATTGGACTAATATTCTGTGGGCACCATGGATGTAAATTATTTTCTTTGTGTGCAAAAGCTCTGGGTATCAGGGAAGCTTAAGAGGGACATTACCTTAATGCTTGGGTGATATAGAGGGTGAATTATTTTAGCAGTTTTAAATCTGGTGGCAAATACTGTCCATAGATGGATTTCAACCATTTATGAATGGTTCTCTTCAGCTGCCGACACGTAAAACACTGGGGATTAAAAACCAGCCTTTAATTGGTTGTGTGACTGTTCGGCAACCTTGCACACTGACAGCAGCATTTGGTTAATGTGACCAATTACATGTTTCCTGCTGAGGGTCATCTCTGAGCCGGACAGCAGTCTCGAAGCAAATAGGATGGAGGTGGTGAATGCAAAATAGCTCTTACGAGTCAGGCCTCTAAAGAAACCAAAACAGCATTTCTGTGGATTGCAGGACAAAGTCTGCTTTAGCTTTCTTTTCCAACTGGTTCTTTAAGTTTCTTAGTTGTTCATCTAAGCTGTAATTTTTATCAGTGAAGTTATCGAAGCTCTTTGAGAAAAACGTTGCTGTGTTTTGCATGAAATGTGTTGCATGTGTGAGGCTATTAGTCTGTTGGTGTTTTTTCCAACCTGCCCTGGACCTGTCTGTGAATTGCAAGGCAATGGTGCTTTTCACTCTCTCTGTGTGACCAGTTCCTGGTGGGAGGTGTGCCCTTCCTCTTTTTATTATGAGGCTTCTGGTCCCTTTTATGTGGGATACCTGAGATTCTTGGCATGCAACCTGTTAGCTCATCAGTCTCTTTTTTAGAAGGCAGGTCTGGTTGTAGGGTTTGAGACTCAGTGTTTGGTATTTTTTTTGCTTCCCAGGGTGCAGTCTTCAGCAGTTTTACTCTATCCAGTTGCTGTTGACGGAACTTTCAAAGATTGAGTAACAGACTCACTACAATGAATAGTTAACATTTCAGAGGAACATTGCATGAAAAGTTAAAATGTTGTTGTCATTAGATCTAGGTTAGATCTACATAATTATAGAAAAGTATTTCTACTTTAATTCTTTTATGGATGTTATAAAGAGAAGTTGGAAGCCATAGGATGTTGAGCTATATAAAATTGTTTGTATTTTTACGGATTTATCATATAATTTCATTAGCAAAAGGCATGAAGAATACAGGTGTTATGGTTTTAAACTCATACTTTATTAATGTGCATTTCTTAGATAATGTTCACACTTTATCCAAGAAAGTGGGAATATTACCATTTATTACAGAGTCACTTATACTCATTTAAGTAAAAAATGTCCTATTCAAATGCTGATGTACTGGGACCTTCACAAAATGGGGTAATTCTTGGGAGATGGGTCCAACGTTAAAGGACACAAGAAAATTTGCTCCGATCTAATGCCAACCTGAAAGTTTGTAGAGTTTTTCACTGCCTACTACTTCATTTCATCATTTGCAGTGTTGAGGAGTAAAGGCACATAGAGCAAAACTGATGTGATAATGCTGTGTATGTATTTCACAGCAAGTACAAACACACCAGAGGTTATCCACCATCTACTGCTCACTGCAGTGGGGTTGGACTGAATGACCTTTGGCGGTCCCTTCTAACCAGAGTGAGTCTATAATTCTATAATATTGTTACACCCTTGGAAGCAGATTTTGAATGTAAAGAGCAGTAGGCAAACATCTGTATTGATGGTATTTAACAACATTACAATATGTTGTCCAAGATCCATGTTTGGCAGAGATGAACCCTCAAGCAGTGTGTGAAGAGTATCTCTTTTTTTTTTTGTTTGCTGACATAGGCATTATTGCTGTGCTATGTGGCCACCTTGGCTACACTGAAGAATAGCAGAGACTGGCTAGTTGTTGGAAACATTGACTAAAGGGTGACTTGAGAGTGTAGAAGAGAAGGGGAATTTTGTCACCTAATACTGAAATTTCCCCGACATGCCTGGTGTGTAAAATTTTTAACCACAAACTTCCGGGTCACACGCCTGAATAGCACAGCTCAAATGTTTAGCGTAGAGGGGGAGTTTCAGTGGCCAAGTGCATGTGCTAGGGTAGGGCAAACTGCATCAGCCAGTCAACAGCAAGAGGCTGAAGGCAATGGGAGTGCTAAGAAAAGATGAGAAGAACAAGCCCTAATTTCCCCTGTGTAAAACTGGAGCAGGCGTTAGAGTGTTATCCCCTATAAGATCCCACACTCAGACCATTTTCAGGGGCAAAGCCGTTTCCAAAAACCAGCAGAACCTCAGACAGGATAGGCCAGGTGAGGGTTGTGGCAGGGCTGTTGGTGGTCCTGGTGCAGCACAGCGCGTGAAGGTAGTTTCCTGAGGAACAGAGTCTTGGGGCTGAGCCATCCAAATGCTGGTGGCATAACAGGGTTCCCCTTCAGACTTTACTTTGGTGGAGGCATTGGTAGGGCTTTCACTTTGCTCCAGTTGTACTAAAACTTCTTCAAAACACCTGCTTTTGTGTTGTATTTGGTTGAAAGCACCCGGTGGGTTCAAAGGTTCTCATTGGGTCTGAGGGACAGAATCATGGCATAATGTAAGCTTCGTTTGCCTAGAAAACTATTCAGTAATGTTATAGATATTCATGGCACAGGTGGCTCAGGTAGAACAATTTGAGGAGAAGAGGGTGTTTTTTGGATTAAAGATAGATCTCTGAAATAGAAAAGCACATTTTCATATAAATAAGGACCATATCATAATACACTGGAAGTGGAGCAAAGAAGTTTCTTTAGGCACAGAAGATTCTTTTTCACTCATTTATTTCCTAACTTGTAAATGCTTGACTAGAGCTACATAACATTTTAAACAATTTTTTGTATGCGTGTGTGAAATACATATATCAAGTACAGCAACTGTTCAAGTGTGAATTTATTTTTAAATAGAATTGACTCGTATTAGTATGGGTGCTTTGGAAGCGGAAACATTTCTATATTATCACCATCTATCTTTTGCGAAAGAGACGGATATTTTTGCCTTGGCAGTTCTGGTAGCAAGGTGGAGGCAGTTTTACAATAATCTGAATATCTTTGAGGTGTGCAGTTCATTTTTGTACCTAATGAATAAATGTGGGCCTGAGTGGGTGGATGGAAAATAAGAAGCTCTGGGATTAGATAGAGAAGGTGAAACGTGTTACATTCGTGCACATAACGTATCTGCTAATATTTCAATACATTTGATAAAGTCACTGTTAAATGCCATTTTGAATGCATCTGATGGCAATCGGTGCTCTTTGAAAACTGTGATTCCAGAACAGAACAAAAATGTCTGTATGTTTTAGAAACCAGTACAAATTCAACCAGAAATCACACTGTTGTCCTGTCACATTTCCCCTGCGGTCCCTGCACAAGGGGCAGCAATATGACTAAGGAGCTGCCAACCAACTGGAGTTTGGGGAAGCAAATGTTCTGTAGATGCTAAAAAGTCATCTTTTGGGAGGATTGCAGAGCTTTTGCTTCTTTCCAGTGGTCAAATTTGTGACCTAGTGCAATTAAATATTTTGAATTCTTTAGCTCTTCCTTAGTAAAAAAAGGAAAAAGGCTCCTTTATCTGTTGCAGTGGGATTGGACTAGATGATCTTTCGAGGTCCCTTCCAGTCCGTAGTGATTCTATGATTCTATGTAGGGAAGAAAAACAAGTATCCTTTAGGAATTACCTACGATGGCTAATGTGGCATTATTTTCTTCGGCTCTTCCTCTTTATGGATAACGAAAAAGGATCCTTCCTTTGTAAGGAGCACTTCTTATTGACACAAGTTAACTGGGAGAAAGAGAAACGTCCCTTAGAAATCACGTAGAACACTTTGCATTGATGTAGGTGCTTTACATTTCCTTTTTTGCTGGATAACTGTGATACGAAACATGGAATAAGATACCCGTAAATCACTGCAGACGGGGTTCTGTGGCCTCAGTGCCAATAGGCTTTCCTGACCATGGGCTCTGCCTTTCAGAGCAATTTCATTCAGCCTATGTATCAGCTTCCACTGCATGCCTTAGAAATAGTAAGATCATCTAATTCAGCATCGATTGCTGCACATTGATACAGAAACCGGTGCATTGCAGCATTCTCATCCTTTGTGGGGAAAAAAGGGAATATTTTTAATGAGGAAGGAAAGAAGAATGGCAATAAATTCAAGAGGCTGTTCATTTAAATAGCTTCTAAATGTAACATTTGCATATTGTGAATAAATCTACATACTGATGTCTAATATCTGGAGCAAATCTTGACACACCTTGGGTATCTTCATGCCTGGGTGATGGATCCAGTGCCTCTTTGCACACGTTTGGCTCTCAGTGTTCTTTTCTCAACACACAATTGCATCAAATTCTGAGCTCAATACTTTGTGTTTCTGGAAGGAATGAATCTTGGGAAGGGGACGAGCAGAAAGAAAAGAGATGTGCTTTTCTTGACTTTCAGGTCACAGAATCACATAACATTAGGGATTGGAAGGGACCTCGAAAGATCATCTAGTCCAATCCGCCTGCCACAGCAGGATCACTTAGATCAAGTCTACAGGAACACATCTAGGCAAGTTTTAAACGTCTATAGAGAAGGAGACTCCACAACTCCCCTGGGCAGCTCGTTCCAGTGCTCTGTCACCATCACCGTGAACAAGTTCCTTCTCATATTTATGTGGAACCTCCTATGTTCCAGCTTACACTCATTGCCCCTTGTCCTATCATTAGATGACGGAGAAGAGTCCTGCTGACACCCACCCATTAATGAGGTCACCCCTCAGTCTCCTTTTTTCCAAGGTAAGGAGCTCCAGCTCCCTCAGCCTTTCCTCATAAGGGAGATGTTCCACTCCCATCGTCATCTTTGTGGCTCTGCGCTGGACTGTCTCCAGCAGTTCTATGACCTTCTTAAACTGAGGGGCCCAGAGCTGGACACAATATTCCAGATGCGGTCCCATGTGAGGAATTAATTACAAAGCAGCCTCAATAAAGAATGCAAAGAGCCACCTATATTCCACCTTACCAAAACTTTCTCCAGTGTCTACATACACTTCTAAAATACAGATACACTTTCAATGTATTGAAATGCTAATTTTCAGTCCATTGCCCCAGGGTAGTACAACATTGGACATGAGAAATAGGAGAAAAGAGTATGGGCATAAAGCAAGGGGAAGAGGTGTATGATAGAGACTGACAACTTGACTGAACACTTTTCCATTATCCTATTGGTTTGGAAGATGTTCTTTCCCATGAAATAGTTGCCTTGGACACAGCAAGAAGGGAGCTGCTGCCCAAGCTCAGTGCTCTCATAATCTGTGCAAAACAGCTAAATCCTAGTCTCAGAGGGGACCAGCCATTTTCAAGCAGAGCTACATTTAGCGTTTTCAAGTTTTCAGATAATTTTCCCTTTGTGTCAGAGCACACTGTGCTCGTGCCAGTGCTTGGAAAGCACTTCCTAAGGTTTAGAGAGAGATTGGTAAATTGATGTTTGTAGGTGAATCTCAGCTGATTTATTTTAAATTTTGAGAGGAGCATGTGAGAACGAGAAAGATCTTTAGATCATCCTTTCTTCCTCTGCATGATACCTAACTGCTACCGTTTTCGAAACATGGTGGTTAGTTTACTTATGTTTTGAAATTTGCCTAGATAAAAAAATAGAGAAAGAAACTTGATCTTAAAATGACACACCTCAAAACTGATGGTGCTTAGGATGCCACTGAAATGTAGCACTTGAAATAAACTGCCAGTGCAATGCATATCGAGATAAACCTCAGAATTTTCCCAGATATCCTCAAAAGTCTGGAAGAAGAGATGGGCGCCTGGGGCCCTGCTTAGGCATCTGTTGGCCATATGTTTTCACTAAGGAAATGAAATAAAATGTTAGAAAATATGCAAGAGGTAAAATGTAGGAGGTACCAAACTACAAATAGCCAGGCTTATATGGGGACTGGACAGCTGGGTCTTCGTGGGCTCAAGATGGAATAGAGTTAATGCAGTTTTTACCAAGTGTTTCTGAGAAACAGCAGTACTGGTCCTGACAGAAGCTAAGTCTGACCCATGGATCTCCACCAGTCTCAAAATATGAAGAAAGACTAGATTGACTGTCAGCAGTTAGATGCAGGGGTAGACTAGAAACACCAACAGATGAAAAGTATGACGTGCTGGTGTCGGACATGAAGGGAAAGGTGTCTGATCTACCAAGCCCGTGAGATAATCCTAGGGAACAGAAATGCCAGTGTGTACTAACTGATGCAGACCACTTACAGTGAAATAAAGGGAAAAGTGCATGCTCAGCTATATGAGGAGCAGCTGGAAAGACAAAGGAGCAAGGGGAAAGGTTGCTGAAGGTTCGCGTGGAAATTACGTGAAGAAAACACTTGGAGGAAGTGGAAAACATTGCAGAAATCAGAATGTAAATATGAACAGTAAGCTGCCTCACTGTATAGAAAAGCTGCACACAAAGCCTGTGAAGCCTACTAAATGCTATTATACGTATGTTCTTCAGAAAGCTATCTGTCCACAGTATTGTGTTATTACTGTGGCTATTGACATTATGGCTCAGCTCTAGGTTTGGAGCTGGTGAAACAGGATTAGTTCTTTCAAAGCAACAGGAGACACCAGTTTGCACTACTGTTCATGTGTTACAGGACCAGTTTAGCTTTTCATTGCTGTTAACAAATCATTCATCAGCTGATCTTAATTCCTCATGATAGTCTGGTTTTCAGTGTCCTGACTTGAAGACTCAGAAGGAAAATACTGTCTGCTCACTGCTTGTGAGTTGTTAAGTTTATTTAATTTGTTAAGATTATTTGCTGCTTGTTACATGTTATTGGTTACTTCAATTGCATAGTGCTTTTTCTGCTTCATGATTAATTATTGGAGTTTGGGTACTGAATTAAAGCATTATTGCTAACGATTAGTGAACAGAACATACTCTTAATGATGCATGAGTAGGCGTTTGTATCTGAGATTTCAGCTGAAAACAAGCATTCCCAAAACGTTTATGCCAATAAAAATCAGAGATAAGGAATAAAACCAAGCATGAGGTTAGTAAGGAAAGATATCTTTAGAACTTGGATACAATTTCATAAACTTTATTTCTGTACTATTTAACATGTTCTAGATTTTGTCATGTCATCAATGCAGGAGCTTGAAAGTGCCTTTCCTAAACCAGACCTATATTTGCAGTTTGGTTTACAAAGGTGTCAGGAAAATATAGCTCCCTCTCATTCACAGCCAGAAAATAACCTGTCAGGCAGCTCAGGCTGACCTTGTACATAAAGATTGTGAAAACTAATTTCTAAACTGAGCTCTACAACTTCAGACACATGGAGCATTCAGACTGTCAGGATGAAGTCATTTGGTTCCCCGTGGAACCCCTGCCATCCTTGGGAAGTAATTAGCCACACTAGTTCAGCTTAATTTATGAGGATCCATATGTGCTTCTCTGAGTCGCTGCGCTGAAGTGAGTTTTCAGTATCATGAAATCGTATTTCTTACTCCTTAATACATCTCCTCATATCTCTAAACCTCTTTTTTTTAAATGCGCTTCTAGTCAAGCCATCCAGACAACTCTACAAATTGCCCATTCTCCTTGTTACCATCCCACTTGGTTTTGAACCCTGTGCAAATGTAATCAGTGGAAAACGTAGCAGTGAAAGAATAATTCACTAATACACTGATAGGAAAGAATTCCCAAATTATATTCTTTTAGTTCCAAATTGTATTATTTTAGTTGTGATGTTCAAAATCCGTGGTCAAATGATTTGAAAACATGAGCTTATGAAGTATACTGTGTGAACACAGTTATCTTTGCGGACTAGAGCAACAGCTGTGAACAAAAAGAAAACTGAACATAAAATAGATGGTTTGTTTTACAAGACCTGCATTCCATGAGATCGTACCGATTCATATGAATTGCACCTGAAGTGTTCAGTTCTGTGTTGGTGGGCTTCTAAATGAAGCTTCTCATGATGTGTCCAGGTTCAGCATCTGACTAACAGGCCTATATTTCCCTGCATTGTCTCTGTGCTCTTTTTTAATATTTGGAATATGCTGGAAATTCAGAAGTCTTTGATGTTTTTCCTACGTACTGTGCTGCTTGTCCCTCTAGGCTGCTTGATTTGTACCTGTGTAATTGCATCTGACTCTGAGTCGTATTTTTCTTCATTCTGGATGCTAGATTTTCTGTTCCATCTATAACATTTATTGGGCAGATTCATTCTCCTGCATTTTTCCAAAATCAGAGCAGAAAGTGATGGACACATCTGTCTTTTCTCAGCCTTGTTCAAAATTCTACCTGTTTCTATCAATGGACCAATATTTGGGGCAGTTATTTTACTCTACTGTATTTCTTACTGGTTCCTTCTAACCATGTCACCCATTGATCTCTTCTTACTTTTCTTCCTATTATTGTTTTTGGTAAAGTGCCTTTAAAAAAAATTGCAGTTTACTGCTATTATCCTTTTTTGCATTCTTTATATTTCGATGGCTAGTGTTTGATTGGGATTTCTGCATCTTTTACATTACACAAATTTTTTCATCTCCAGCATGACTTTTTTTCTACTTGCAAGTTTGTGGCACCATTTTTCTTTTTATGCCCAGTAGAATGTTCTTGAACAATTTCCAGTTCCTTTTAATATTTCCCACATTAAATTGTTGTTCCTATCTTGTTAAAGCAACAAGATTTTTTAAGCTTGGACAAATTGTCCCTTTCTGTTTCTAACGCGTTCAGCGTGCACGAAGAAAACGCGAAAGGGCTGTGATTACTGGTAGCTAAATATGGCAGGTCCTTGCCATCCGAATGGCATGAGCCCAGTAACTAATGTGGCTGCACTGGCTGCCAGGTGCCCTGTGGAAGAAGTTGCATTTCTTCTGTCTATAAATGTGACTGAAACGATGGGACAGTCTCTCTAATCACAGTCTCTTAAGTGGGGCATCTCAGGGGGTCTGCAACATCGAGATGCAGGAAAACTGCACTAGTACAGATGCACAGTTTGTGTATATAGATATAGGTGGGACATGCTCAAAAATGTTTTACTGATGGGTGTGCTTGATCAAAAAGGGTTCGGAGACCACTGCTCAATGAGATGCCTGGTGAGCAGCCTCTTAGGTTCCAGTGATCATAAAGGCAATATCTTATCAGTAAAAGTCCTGCAGAACCCATTTCAAGTTTGTCCTAGCCACTCTCAGGATGCTGGCTGAATGGACCCCTCACGTGGAACTAGCTCGTGAGTCCTCACATAGTCTTAATCCACAAAGTTGAAACATTCCATGATTTGAACTGTCTGTGTCTTTCTAACAATGTATTGAGTTGATTTAATTTTTCTTCTCCCTCTCATAATTGTTACAGGATTCTCCTTACAAGCCTTTTAAATGATCCAGTCATGTGATTCACTTTTCTAGCAGTGACTGTTGAAAACAAAATCTCTCATATAATGTTGGATTTTTTTACCAACTACTCTATCCAAGTAACATGTTTTGCTTTACCATGCAAGTTTGTGACACTGATTTGGAATCCACTGACTGGATGGTGACAGCTCTTCACAATGGGGTGGGGAGAGTGCAATTTGAGATTCAAAGTAGTTACGCACTTCCAAAAGAGGTCCTATAGTCTAGAAATTTCTGATTTTTAAAGCAATATTGGACTAGTAACTAGGCTGTTATTTCAGGGCAGGCTGTTAGAAAAGCTGCCATTTGCAGCCCTATATGTCTGTCTAAGTGCAGAACACGCAGTCATTTTTGGAGGATTTACTTTTTAAAGCATCTTAACATGCATCTTAGCTCTAAGAACCTGTTGGGTTTTGTGGTCCTGGCTGAGTCTGATCGAAGTTGACATCTGCGGGTTTCTGTGAGGGCTGTGTGTTAAGTTAGAGCCTCCTCAAGCAATTTGACAATCATGAGTCTGAAAAGCACCATTTTGGCAAAGTGTGCTGACTCATGGCATATGAGAGGAAGGATTCATTTTTTTAAAGAAGGGGAGTATGGTGTGATCTGGATTAACTTCTTAACTTTTCCAAAGTTCTCAAGGGACTGTCTGTGAAGTGAAAGTTCTATCCAGACAGCAACTGTAACACTTCCCCTCTGTCTTGCTTCATTAATTGTAAATGTCTTTGGAGCAGTAGGTGTCTGAGGGTAACTCCAATTATGTATGAGATGAGAACTTGGCACAATGAGACCCTTATTTCAACTGGGATTGCTGCAGGCAACTCCTGTGCATAGTATATATCTGCAAGATCCAAAAGAATACCCAGGCTTCTCTTGCTTCTATTTGATGTTATGGGTATACAGCAGGTTTAAATAGACTGAAGCATCCTGACAAAAGTACCTATTCATAGCATCTCAGACCAGAACGGTCAGGAATCACAGAACCACAGAATTGTTTGTGTTAGAAGGAAGCTTTGACTATCCAACATATTTCACTAGACCAAGTTACTCAAATACACGTCCAACCTAACTTTGAACAATTCCAGGAATGGAGCATCCACAACTTCTCTAGGCAACTGGTACCACTGCCTTACCACCATCATCATAAAAAAATTCTTATGTCAAATCTTAATTTACCCTTTCAGTTGAAAAACATTGTTCCTATCACTACAGGACTCAGTAAAAAGGCTTTCTTTTCCTTCTAAACCCTCTGAGTACTGAAAAACCACACTAAGGTCTCCCTAGTCTTCTTCAGGCTGAACAACACTAGCTCTCTCAGCCTGTTCTCACAACAGAAGTGTTCTAGTGCTCTGATAATTTTTCTGGCCCCCCTCTTAACCCACTCCAACAGGTCCATGCCTTGCTCATACCAGAGACCCCAGATCTGGATGCTCTTCTCCAGACTGGGTCTCACAGGAGCAGGGATGAGACCCCCACTGGAAAACCAGATTAGTTTTAACCCAAATGAGCTTCTTGCTCTCTTTCTTCTCCCGTAAGTCCTGTCTCACAGCAGCAAGTCATGTCTGTGAAGCTGCAGCCTAAACAACACAGTGGCCCAGACTGAACCCAGCTTCATGTTTAACTTGAGACGTAGAGATGTGGAAATGTGGCAAATGCTAACATCAAATAATTACCCGAGGTATTTATTAGATCTCTGCAACTGTTTCTGCTCCTGAGAGGCCAGCAGCATAGCGCTTCTGTGTTTTTATATTGTATTATCAACTCCATCTCATGAGAAGAAAAGCTGCCTTGGAGACACAGAGTAAACCAAGCTTTGTTACCAAAATCTCATGGTTTATAGGAGATCATTACATCTATTTCATTTTTAGTTTCTTAGACCCAACCATCTTTGATCAGATAATCTGAAAATTCTTTCTCTGAAAGCTGTCACTCAGGTCTGAAGTGGATGCAATTCTGTGTCTGAATATATGATTGACCATGATTCTTCTTCCAAAAGACTGAGCTATGTCAGCTTGCCCAGTCCATGGAAATACTTTTCATGGTGCTTCCCTCCAGAGATGCATTTGAAACAGAGCAGTAGTACTTCTGTAAAAGTTGAACCCGGATCCCTCCAGTTTCATTTTATTTTAATGACTTAAATTTGTTCTCTAACTCATTAATTTCAGAGGGGCAGCAATCCACCACCACACTTCCCTTTAGAAATCAGATGAAAAGCAGATATCCGTGCCGAGTATTGCACAGCTTTGTACAACAGGCGGGACAGTTCATGTAATAAAATTACCCAGTGTGGAAATTCTTGACTGTGGCCCAGTTCACAAAGCTTACAAAGAGCCCTGACGCAAGTTTGATTATGGCTATTGAAATCGGGGCAGGGGGAACAAAGTGAAGTCATGAAAATAAAGTCCCAAAGGCTGGAGGGCTCTGGCTTCAAATTTCTCAGAAGCATTGGGATTAGGTTTTAAAACTGATCCTTGCAGTGAACTGCAGTGGGAGGTGTCGTCAGAAGCTGTTGAGTCTTTCCTCAAAAAGAGAGGGACAAAATGTACCCTTCTAAGGCAACCGAAGTTTTTGGTAAAGGCTTTCTTCAGATGTTTGTGTTAGTGTGGCTCAGTGCCTGTTCTTCTTCCAATGGTTCACTTTTGACTTGAATAGTCTAAATCCTTTGTTGCTTTTTTAATACCTTATACTGTTTATTTCCTTATCAAATACTTCTGCCCTGGTTTCAGCTGTAGTCTCACAAAAGGATTCAGACATTTACTGTGAAGCCAAACTCTTGGTTCCTTCATACCTTATGAGACTTTTTAACTTCCCTATCATTTAGGGAAAGGAGATGGTGACCAGATTCAACAGTTGTTATTCAAATACTAGTTTTTGCTAATAATTTACAAAATCCTATCTAAACCAGAAACAAATTATACCATCATAGAATCACAGAAGGGATCCTGAAGATCACATTGTCTAACACCCCTGACATCCGGCTTAAGGTTCCTTAAAGCCCCTTCCAGCCTGACCTTGAGCACTTCCAGTCTGTACCTACCTTCTTTCAGTTTGAAACTAGTACCCACTGTCTTATCACTGAACTCCCTAATAAAGAGTCCATTCACATTTGTCCTGTAGGCTACCTTAAGGGACTAGAAGTACTGGTCTCTCTAGAGCCTTCTTTTCTCTAGGTTAAACAACCTCACCTCTCTCAGCCTGTTCTCATAGTGAGGTGCCTCCAGCCCCCTAATTATCTTTGTGTCCCTCCTCCGGACCCATACTACCAGGTCCTTATTAGACTGAGGACCTCAAAGCTGGACACAGTATTCCAGATGGGGTCTCATGAGAGTGGAGAGACATGCTCACCTCCTTTGACCTGCTGGCCACTCTTCTTTTCATGCGGCCCAGGATGCTATTGGCATTCTGGGGTGCGAATGCATGTTTCTGGGTCATATTCAGTTTTTCATCCACCAGGACCTCCAAATGCTTCTCCACAGGGCTGCTCTCAGTTCATAGCCCAGCTTGTGTCCATGTTTGTGATTGCCCTGATCCAGGTGTGAGACCTTGTTGATCTTCAAGTGATTCACAGAAGTCCAACCTCTCAATGTTGTTACACAGTTAATTAAATGTCTGTAAATATTCTTGATGTGCTTGAATTATTATATTTGACATGATCTTTTGACATGCACAGAACAAGCTTCTGCAACCAACATTTGTGCTGCTTCTTGAGCAAGATTTAGTATCTACCCTTAAAATAGCTTGCCTGGGAAGATGCAGTACCTTTCCTCACTCCTTTTGAACATGCTGGAGCATAAACCAACTGCTTGTACTGAAACTCTGATGACTTTGAAGTATAAGGAATTGAGCTTACCACACATGCAAATAGGGACTGCAGTTATTTAACTGAGTGTGTGCAGAGGTACGAGAAAGTTGGCTGAGGACATAGGGGATAAAAATCTGTGGACATCTTGCAGTCAGTTTTTAAAGTAAGGTATAATGAGAAATGGATAAAAGAGGGAAAATTATATGGGACTGTACTGAAAACATTCCAAGTTGCCAACCCTAATTAGTGTTTGTAAAATCCCTGACTGTTGCCATGGCAATAAATGTGATACTACAAATGCAGCATTCTGACTTCTTCAAAGTTGGAAAGGAGCAAATCCCTGTGTAAACATCAATATCATCAATTAATTAGGAAACAAAGCAAGATAAATAATAAAACCCCATGGAAGGTAAATTAATTTATGTTTTCTATCTGCCATGTTTGAAAGTTTCCCCAATACTGATCCGTCTTTGCAATTCACTCTCATTCTACAGTGGTGCTTAATCACAGCCTGCAGTGGTAGTTATTGTGGAGGGAGTTCTATAATACATTACTTAGGTTAAAGACTTTGGTTCCTTTGAGATGTTTAAGTTACTTATAACATATTTCTGTCTTTAAATATCACTTAGATTATTTGCTGGCTTCTTTATTTACTTATTTGAGATAAAATTCCGCCCAAATAAGCCCATAATTATCTCTTTTTTTTCAAGAAAAATTGATGAACACTCTAAAATGGAGCAGATCATCTTGAGTCCTCTCATGTGGCACATATAGGCCAACCAGGTAATCAGACCTGGCCTGCATGGGTTCATTAAGGGCAAGTCCTGCTTGACCAACCTGATCTGCTTCTATGACTAGGTGACACACTAAATGGACGATGGAAAGGCTTTGGATGTTGTCTTCCTGGACTTCAGTAAAGCCTTTGACACAATTTCCCACTGCAATTTCATGGAGAAACTGTCTGCTCAGGTCTTGGATCAGTGTACTCTTCACTGGGTAAGAGAGTGGCTGGATTGACGAGCCAAAAGAGTGTGGTGAATGGATGTGGCTCCATCCTCCTGATACCCACCCCTCACATATTTATAGATATTAATGAGGTCACCCCTCAGTCTCCTCTTCTCCCAGCTAAAGAGACCCAGCTCTGTTCAACAAGGCCTGCGTGTCAGATCCTGCACTTGGGTCCCAACAACCCCATGCAACACGGCAGACTTGGGATTGAGTGGCTGGAAAGCTACTCAGTGAAAAAGAACCTAGGGGTGTTGGTCAACAGTTATCTGAATATGAGCCAGCAGTGTGCCCAGGGAGCCAAAAAGGCCATCATCAGGAAATAGTGTGGCCAGCAAGTCTAGAATGGTGATTGTCCCATCAACATCCCTGTACTCAGCACTGGCGAGGCCACATCTCACAACGTAGGTCTGGAATTAATTTCTCAGATAATTCATCTGCTGCTAAGAATGTGATCTACTGATTCTTCATTTCTTCAATTACTGCATCAATAGTTTGGCATTTTTTAATGTTAGTATTTTTTATCTATTAGCTATTATTGTTTAATCCATACCTTGTAATATCCCTAATGGTTGATTCAATTTCTATAATGAAAACCAGATAAATCTCTCTTTTCTAAATACTTTTATATCACAGCTTAGTTCCAAATATCACTGACCAGGATTCTGAATAATCTCATGGATGACTTATTTGGCCAGTGCAAACAAGATCAGTTTGAGTGCATGGGGGTTATTTGGAATTTTTCAATGCTTTATCATGTTCGCTTAAAATTTGATTCGCTGGCAGCATGAATTGCCCAGGGAAGGAGAAGGAAAACAAAAACCAAGAGCATTCACTAGAAACCATCTCAGTAAAGGGAAGTTTTTTATTGTGACTGAGATGCTGTGTGCCCCTGGGCATGGTATCTGCTCCTTTTTCCCTATGTTGTGCCTCTTGCTTTTTCTTTTGTCTGTTTGATCTGGAGCTTCTCCTGGGTGGGTGCTGGGGGTGCTAATTAGGGTAGCCAGCAAAATGAGGTCCCGATCTCTGTTGTGGCCTCTAGGTGTTGCTATAATACAAATAATTAATCAAAAGACACATTTCTTAGAGTCATGCTAAATTTTGTACAATTAAACCTCTTTCTCTTGCCACTCCGTGCCACATAACTGAAATTATTAGGACAAAGGAACCTGAACATGAAAAGTAAAAGCAGAAAAGCTGTGGAGATTTGACTCACCTCTAGTTAAAGTTGCTCATTGTGGAGTGCCTTGGCGCCAGCCTGCTGTCCAAGAACAGTCTCTGCTAGAGGACCCCACTAATATATTGCTGACTCAGCCCAACCTTTCTCTGCCAGAGTCTGTTGCTGGCCATGGCTTCTCTTTGCAAGGACTCTGCACTGATGTGGTTTAGGAGTATCAGCACACTAAGACGCACATGTGGGAACAACTGCAGGGGTGTAGATCAGGACAGGGTTCTGTTCTTCTGTCAGAGGACACAACTTATGGCCTCTGAAGTAATTACAAATTTAGTGCTTGTGAGTTGAGTGAGGGTAAGCTTTGTTTTGTAGGGTGAAAATTTAGACCATGGTGTGAGTTGCATGTTTTGCCTAGCGGGGGACTATTATGCAAAACTTACTGCCAGTATCATTAACAATTTTAAGATTCATAGTTTAAGATAAGTCGTGTAAAAACTCCAATAAATCATTTGGAAGAGTGTGGGCAACCTTCTGTTGTGTTTTCAAAGAAGGATCCTGCAGACTGCCACAGCACATAATCTGATGTAGCCTCCAGCCGAGCAGTTCCTGCAGAAGAACAGCTCTCACAGGGGTGGTCTGGAGTCATCGGTGTCTGTGGCAACAGCCAGAACCAATGGCAGATGCCTCTCAAAAATGCATTTGTAGCCAAACAGTTTTGTCCGGTAGGGGATAAGTAATCCCTCCTGCTAAGCAAAGGCACAGTAAGGAAAGGAATGGGATGCATGTTTAAGGAAAATGCTACAGGTGTCTGCTGGAGTGGTGTCTTACCAGGGTTCACTGACAAAAAGGGGCAGAAGATGGAATCAGAGCAATGCCTACTTTCTAGCCAGACATAGGTGCTATGGAACTACAAGCCCTATAGTCATTCCTTCCCTCCCTTGTATCCATCACATCCTGTGAGTTAATTACAGTCCTTTCCTGACATGGAGGAGAAGTGCTGTGAAGGGCAGTTTGTCTCTGTTCTGGTCTATATGTAGTTTAACCTCTGGGATAACTCTGGTCCCGCTCTCACTATCTAATTGACATTGCATAAGGAGATGCTGCAGCACTTATTGTATTTATATAAAAGCTATTTTAATCAAAAGACTAGCCATTAAATTGCCAGTGTTCTTAAGCATGCTTCACCAATTTTTCCACTTTTAAGACTCAAGTAGACAATTTTTTTAATGTTTTATAAATGATAAAAAATTCACATCAGATTTTAACAGAATTAGGCATACTTATTCAACACACATGGGGCCTCTGAAAAAAATGTTATTCAATTTAATAATTTTAATTTACATTGTATATGTACAAGAGCATTTCTTTCAACCCACAGGTTAACACCACCAAAAAAAAAAAAAAAAAGGAAGAAAAAAGAAAAAAAAAAGTACTGCGGTTAGCTGAGTGAAGAAACTCTTGAAACACTGTTGTCTGAAACAAAAGCAAGGCACTCTCCCGTAACACCTGATATATTCCTGAATTCTGCCTAGGCAAAGGCATGTTCACACTGAGAGAGCAATAAGAAAAGTAGTAGATTTATTCTGCATTGCATCTTTCTTTTACCACTGTGACCTGTCACTGGTTGTACTTGAGGATGAGTCTGTGTATTTAAGTTGACATGAAGGACAATTCCACAGATGATGGGACTTGGGAGAGTATCACAGTTAAGACTATCTATGGAAGACTGGAGGACACCGGCTATGTGAAATCTCACACGGGGCTCTGTACCTGCTACCTCCCACTCACATTCCACTTAATAAATAAACCTTGCTCAACAAAAAAACCCAATTTATTTACTATGCTGATTGGCCTGAAAATTCTTTGTAAGGGCCTGCTTGCAAGAAGCGCCTGCAAGCCTTCATCTGGCTGATGCTCAGCACCTGGCAGGATTTGTCCCTAGACTGAAGTCGTTTCTCAAGGGACCTTGTGTCTTACACAAGGAGACAAAAGTAAACATACTTTTGGATTTTGTGTCTGTATGCTTTCTGTACGCGCACATGTATGTGAGTGTATATATATATACACGTATATATATATATTTAGTATATACAAAAGCAAATTCAGTCAAAATATATTTGTCTTGCTGGTCAGGCTTGTTACAGCAACCTACAAGAAACATTAGCTTCTCTGATACTTAATTATGCTATTATGTTTGCACATAAGCTTAAAAGTCAATACAAAAAGCAATACTTTTCCAAATATTATCTGCAGGTAAACCGGAAATATTAACTATAGTGATTAGAAGTCTGTTTCCCTATTGACACTACTATAAATCTTGATATAAGAATAGTTTTTTCATAAAAGCACATCCAAACATAGTAAGTGATAAAATACCAGATTACTATTTGAAAACCATACAGTGACTCGATATCTGGGTTATCCTTTGCAGCAATTAGGCAATTCATTTGGCATCTGTTTGATTGTATAATTTAATTTCCATATAAACAGCATAGTTTAAAAAAAGACAAAAGCTAGAATGTTTAAAGCTAACAAAAGATACAGTGACATCAGGTTGACATTCAAAAAATTTCCTTAGCAAAATGACCAACAAAATTTTGACTTAATACAGTGCATATAAAGTTGTTTAGAACTAAACTTTTTAAATATTATTTGAATTTAGCAAAACGAGCAAGATTTTAATATCAAAGTGCTAAACAGTACTGCCTTAGAAGTCACTGCAAATAAACTGTAAAATAACTCTGCTTGTGATTTGACAGATAGTTTATATACAAATGGTTAATAAAAAGACACGCACACGCACACACGCACACAAATATAGGTATATACATATATATACATACACATTATATATATGTATATAGTTTTCCAACTGGTGTATCTGAGTCAGTGTGAACACCCCATTTAGTTATCATGTGTAACAGGGCTCCCATGAGCTGGCAGTCGTTGCAATAAATACAGGCAAAGCCATTACAATATACCATGCATACAAACGTTTATACAAATAAAGACACTATGCAACAAATTATTTCATATTAATATGGCATCAACAGTATAAACATACAAAAAGGAGTACGAACACGGAATGTTTAAACGCAGCCCACTATATCCTTCCTAGCACTTACATTCATACTATTTTACAAGACTTGCTTGTTCTTGAAAACCATCTCCTGACTGTTTGCTAACTAGTCGCTTACGTTAAAGGTCTAAAACTGGACTATCCCTGATGCTGACCCTGTGTGCTCCAGTCACTACTTACTCGGATTTCCTTAGCTAAGGAACAACTCAGCCACAGTTGCTCCTGTGTCTTCCACATACACTTGTCATTAAGTCGCGCTACATGGAATCAAGTTTGGAAAACTCTGTCAGGTAAGTTAGTGCATGTAATTTTCTCACTTGATTTCTTCCGTTTGTTTTCATAGTAAAATAAATTAGTTAATAAACGAGACTTAGTAAGACAGCACTTTAAAAAAATTGCACTTCAACGTGGGAGCTAACAGCCATTGTCATTTTGCTATATTTGATTTGTATGAAATGTTCAATTGAATGTACTTAGCTAAAAAAGTGAATTTTGTTTCGATTGTGCTGATGTATGTGCCCTTGATGCAGGAAGTATGCTGAAGGTATCCTCACAAAACACATACTACCCTGGCAAACAACTATTTGCTGTTCTTTTTTTCAGATACAGCTTCTACAAATTTAAGCCTCATATGCCATGAGGTGTTAATCAACAGATTTAAAACAGTCATGTTAACCTTTTACTGCTGCTGGGATAGCATTGTCCAAAAGTGCCATATGAGCCATTTAAAAAACCCAAATCACACAAAAAGAAACAAAGAACACAACCCCAAACCAGTCAGCCAGTAAAGTTTCAGGCCTCAGGTTGTAAGGACAAAGCGCCAGAAAAGACCTCATTTTAGATTCGGAGCTGCTTTTCTGTTAAGTGAGGGCAGAAATGTTAGCTGTAAGTCACGAACCATTTGCCTGCTCTGGTGGGCATTTGCCTTTCAGGAGGGTCGTTTGACTCAGAAGGGTAAGGTGTCCAGAAACAGCCTGTCGATAATGGAAGGGGCTGGCACCAAATCTTCCAGTTTCAGGTAAAAGATGCGCTGCAGTCCCAGTGTGCAGAGAGAACGCAAGTCAGCCAGAACACCCAGTACCTTCGGCTCTGCAGACTCGAGTGGTTGTCCTTTGTTTTGGCAACTGAAAGTTAAGTGATCTTTCAAACTGCTTGTGATCTTGTTGCATAGCTCTTCCACTTTCTTTGGTTCTTTTAATCCATGCCGTTCTGCAGAGTGAGAGAAGAAAACCCCATCAGCATCCCTGCCGCAAAATCAGAAAACTTGTCTTCTTCAGTGTAGCCTAAATCCATACTCAAAGCACAAAAATGCTGTGGAAGTTCAAGATTTGTCAGAACAGTTGAGGTGATGCGGTGTCCACTGACCATTTTGCCATGCAAAATAGAGAAGAGCAAATGCCCTTTTCTCTTTAGCTGCTAAAACAGGTGGTGGAGGTGATCAATTCTGATTGAAATTCTAGTACAAGGACTCCAAGCATCCTGCTGTATCTCACATAATTTTCATGATATGAGACAGAATTAATTGGGTGATTTTCCAGCAAAACTATCACAGGAGGTGTTTTGGAGATTTCCGTGCTTCCCCACCAGTTGTGAATGCTCAATAACTATGGCAACCATTATTTATTCAGTGAATTCAAGTGGCGATCAATATCCTTAGCCAGCTCCATCAGTGCCCGCCTAGAATTCCACCAGGAATTTGCAGTCACTAATATGAAACCAAGGCACCTTGCCACCCTTTGTTATTTCGATCAGCTGCTGCATTTTACTTTATTCATCTTTAAAAGGTCTAAGAGAAAAGAAGCCTGGAAGTTAACTATTTTGCTTTGAGTCAGCAATGCCTAAAGTGAAAAGGCTGCTGTATTTTCCATCACAAAAACCCCTCAGCATTCCTGAAAGGAAGGGAACCGGGGCTTTCTCTCCCTTCAAATAGCCTTTTAAAATACTACATCATGTTAAACCCATGCACAGTTCTATAAGTATGGTTGGAATTAATCAGATTTGCAATTCATTAGAAGCAGGTTATTTACTGGTACACAGGAAATAACTGGTACACAGGAAAGAATTTTGTGTTGTTTGCCACCAAGACTTAGTAGATAAATTAATATAACATCTCAGAACAATAATCTCAAATAATTTTGTGATGCTTTGATTTGACTTCAACTTTGAAACTCACAGCTAAGTAAGAACTGGCTTCATAGCAAACTCACAGGAATTTGCACATGAAATAGAATTATACCAGATAGAGCAGGCTAGGAAAATGCAGATTAGATTAATTTTTATCAAGTACACACATAAAATCAGTGGTGGCAGGAGGAGGAGTAATTGTGGCAGTTCTTGTGTTTGATGCATTTGAATTACTCTCCCTACCGTGATCCTTTCCCCCATCCCTGGCAGCCACATATTGTGCCCATTGCCCCCAAGTCCTCTACTCCAGGGGGAACAATAGATACTTACTCTGTCCATCCTCAAATGAACAGTGACAAGACACAGTCTCCTATACTCGCAGCAGCAGGCGTAGTGCTGTGTGAGGTGCAGCAATGCCTTGCCCAGGTGTGTGTGTGTATAAAGTCCTCACTGCCTCCCCATTATCACTAGTTTTGGCTAGATGTTCTTGACAAACCAATAAAACAGAGGGGATTCAGTGAAGGCAGTCAGAAATGTAAAGGTCTGATTTTCCACTGATACTCAACCATTTTACACTTTTTTCTACTTTATTTACTTAGGCAGAACTAGCTCCTGAAGAACACTGGTTTAGGATCACAACCAGAGCTGTGCAGACATGTACAGCTCTGGCCAGAAGCTACTGTGCTGTGTCATTTAAGCACCGTCAATCTGCCCTGTTGCTTCAGAGCAACACTCATCCAAGCAGTAACATCTGTTCAGACATCTTTTTCACCTTTCAGGAATTAAAAGGCCTAGGTATTCTAAGTGCCTTGTTTACATTAAAACACGAGGAGTCAATGAATATTTAAAGCCTTTCCAGTAAATGGTGTATAGTGTAATTATGTAAGCCTTAACTATACAGGTCACTGAGAGTAAATACTTAGGCAGATTCTGCCATTAAAAATCTTGATGAATAAATATTTTATCCAGGTTTGAAAAGCTGTAGGGTTTTTTTTTTTAACACTAACCTACTGAGAGAATCTGCAGGACATTAAATTAATCTTGCAGACTTTGAAGAGTTCCCATCTTTTAATCTGTGTTAAGTTTGTTTCCTGGCTGTGCCAGTGAAGATATGGATCTAGGGAACTAAAATATTAGAATGGATCCAAAACCTGACTACAAATTAGCAGGGAATATTTTTAGACTGACACCTCAGTTGGTGTGTACCTTGCAGTAGCGTATGGAAAATTATCTCTGGCTCTGGAGCAATGTTGTTAACATTTACAGCCAGAACTAAACAGTCTTTGTCTCTCACTGACATGTTCAGGAGGTTTCATGAACAAATTGTGCCTTTGGTGGCTGGCCATGAAACATACTGAGACAAAACACAGTAGGTGCAAAGACGACAATATTAGTAGCGTTGCTTGACAGAACAAAATCATGGAAATTCAGAATAAGAAATACTCTGTCCTTAAGCTGCTCTCGGGTGCTACAGTACTAAAGCAGTGTCCAATTAACCAAACTGTCCTTCTGCCGCATGAATCGCAATGGCCTTGCTACCTACACATCTCTGCAAAGCTCTTTCCTCATGACTGGAGCTGCCTCAGGGGTTTTCACTTTCCAGTCCCTAAGGCATTTCTTGGAGACCTGTGGAAAGTCAAAGTCATCGCTGTGCGATCCCTTCCACTAGTGAAGAGTGCTGCATGCCCTGGCACTGCCAGCACAGTCTCTGGTGTTTGCATCCAACTAGTTGGGTGAACAGGGGAATGTACTCTTGTAAGAAACAGCTTCACTCTTCATTAGACTTGAAGAGTCTTGGGCCTAATTTACTCAAAGATTTAAATTGAATAGGGTTCAAATAGCAGGAAGAACATTTTCTTTTCCACACAGCTAATCCCATTTGCACTAAGGAAGACCCATGGTGTTTCTTACTCAACCTAAAGGGAGCAGCATGAGCCAACAGCCTCTAATTTGCTGTCTTCCACAGGATGTTCTTATCCACATGGGAATGATAAGGCCAAGATTTATCCCACAACAGACAGCTGATCAAAACTAATAGATTTTCTCTAACTGATTGAGGAGGCATGTAAATATTATTGTCTTTAGACTTTCTTATAATGGCAATTAAAAAGTCTCAGGTAAAGTGAGTATAGGATTTCTCAGGATACCGTTGTTTTGGGATACCATTGATTTTTGCAAGAAAAATGGTGATTTATGGCAAAGATGCTCTCCATAAGCCTGTCAAAATGATTCATCAGAAGTCTTGCCTCTAAAGCCCTGCACACTTAGCAGCTCATCCTGGCAAACTGAACACAGCAAGTGTTTTACACCTTTCTCCTTTGTGCAGGAATCTCAGTGCGATTCTGTGCTATAATTACGTTGATCAGCAAAAAAACTGGTAGGAAGAAAGTGAAAGAGCAGGAAACCCCATCACCAGCTGTGCTGGTCCTTCTGTCCCCAATCTCTGACATGGGGTAGATTGTGCCAGGGCTGGGCAGACTGAATGTCACCTCCACCGGAAACACATCTCAAAGAGTACAAGTATTTCAAAGACCTTGAGTAACTCAAAATGCCTTGGGCTCTGTGCTCTCTGTCAGGGTGGGTCAGTATTAGCCTTAATTCATTCTGAGGTGTCAGTCCAATCAGAAATGCCACAGTTTTACACTGCAACTCAAAATAGACCTCTTGGTTGTCTCAGTTTCAATATAGTAATCCGAATTTCTCTTCCCCCTTCACAATCCTCTTCCCCTTCTATAAGTCAGATAAACGCAAGACCTGGTTGCCTACAGCTTTCTGGTCATCTCATGCACTCTGTTACACAGCCAGGCTGCAACTGGGCAGATCCAAGGGTCTCTTACCCTTCTGCAATTTGGCCCATACTCACCAGGCACTTCACAAGGGTGCCCAAACTGGAGCACAGACTACTTGAGCTACTCCTAACATCAGTGGTAGGATGAGTATTTTAGAAGGTGAAGAATTATCTCCTGGAGATGCCCTGTACTTCTACTTTGGCTGTGCAAGGTACCTAAAGTCAGATAAGCTGAATGACCGCAAAAGACATCACAGTTTGCTCCCTCATTTAAGAAAACCACAGCGTAGCACAGGAGCCTCTGGGTCATGTAGGAGGAAAGAGTTTTTGCCTCAGCAAAGGGGTGGGAGGGGAGAAGGAGTAATGAGTACTTCAGTTCAATGCTGACAGTATTTTCCTCAGCAAAGTGGCAAGGGGTGGGGGGAAGGCAGACAATGCAATCTGGAAGGGTTCTTTTTTTTCATAACCGGCTCTCCGACACTCCTCCAGTCTGCCACCTGCTCGTATGTAGACCCAGCACACAAAGCACCCACTTGGGAGGATCCTGGCAACAGGACTGAAGGATATCTTCTGCTGAAGAGTAGGTGAGCCTCCCTTCCAGAGGGAAGTTGGACAAATTCATGTTCAGAAGAGAACTGCAGCAGCCAGACTCTTTTTAGCCAGACTGGACTCCTTACTATTTCTTGGTATGACTGCTGGTGCTAAAAATTGTGTTTGTAAACTGGAACAGAAAGCCCAACAGCAGGAAAACAAACACAAACTTGTAATTAATTGAAACCTCACAATATTCTTCAATGTCCTGGTGCCAGTCGAACAAAGTGTGAATAAGCCAAATATATACAGTGGCTCTGGGCTGGTCTGTAATGCACTTAAAATAAAACATATGCTGAAGGAGCTTGGCTGAATGAGGGCTAGAATGCTCTGTACTCGGCAGCATCCCACTGAGAGTGTCAAGTGGGCAAAACAATAATATTTTGATGTGGATGAAGAAAGGAGGAGGCAGAGAGGAAAAGTGAATCAATGAGAGGGAGAGAAAACTAGCAGTTTTAGAGCAAACAGAAGTCTGAGGCTAAATTAAACGTGCCCCTGAATGATCTGTATTGGACTCTCTCAGTCTTTATGTTTTCAAGCTGTTAGAAAAGCTATACACAAGAGCATTATAAATGGTCATTTGGGAAGTTAAGGAAGAATTTTCAAGAATATGCTGAGCTGATATTTGCTATCACCTCTATCCAGTCCAGCATGGGCTGTGCAGGAACACTGGTGATCCATGCAGTGGACTACATGTAGAAGCCATCTATGTGGCACTAAGGACAGAACTTGTCCCAAGTTGTCCAACATGTTCTTTCCATGTTGGCACTCTTCTTTAGCTCACTAGATCCTACTTCTCAACAAAACAAGTGATCCAAAGAAAACAAACAGGATGGAACATATTTCTTGCTTTCATGGTGGGGTGTGTGTGGGGGTGAGTGTCATGTGTTGTCTCCTAACTACTTTATTTCGGCTAATGCTCAGATTACCACTGATGTGTGCTGGAGGAAGTTGTGTCCAGCCCTTTTTAACCAACTGAAGGAAGTAAAAAGAGAGAAGAGAGACAGAGAGAGGAAGATCTTAATGGAGTACCTTGAAGAAAAAAATGCATGCATTGCAGAGCTTTAACTATTTGCTAGCCAACCACAATAAATCAGATGTCACTTCTTTCATTCTGGATGCCCTTTCATGCCGATGCCCTGTCTTGAAAGGGCTTGAAAGTACAGCAGCAATCCAACTTAATGCTAGTCAACATATTGTGAATTCCCAGAAAACATAAACTAAACAGAAAAAGCAAAAATATATGGACTTCCTAATGGACTATACAGTGCAAAATATTACAAAATCTTTTTCTGTTTATTTTATGTTGTGCATGCCTTTAGTTTTACTTAAAGCAAGCAGTGAATTGGCAAGTAGTGTGATACTCACTAGGTCTACAGTATGAGTGGTCATATGTGCCTATAACCATGCATCCTGTGCTGTGAACAACAGCAATGGCTGAGGTAGAACTACTTGGACAGTTACTGGGGAGCTGATTTGACATCCCAATCTGAGAGAACAGTCTCGATACCTTGGGGACACTGGGCACAATGGAATGTCTTTTAGCTAAGTTTTACGTTTATTCCCTCTTCTGGGAGAGAGATGTTACTTCTCCCTCTCACTCTTGCAGAACAGAGACAGAACATATAAAAGAGAATAGCAACTTCTCTGACTGTTCTCTTTCAGCAGTCCTGACAATGACCAGTATAGAGGAGGGTTTGTTTTCTAAGAGCACATCTTTGTTTGGGCTATGAAGAGCACTCCTGAAATCAAGAAGGGCAAACAGGTCGTTATTCCCTGGAGTATTTTTCTTTACCTGGAGAGACAATTCTTAATTTTGGGGCTACCAAAGATGCTGCACAGTATTAAAACAAGCTATGTCTACTATAGAACACTGGGTTCTTGTCTTTTTCTTTTATTGGTACATCCATCAAGTCATTAAATTTGATTAATGCAAAATAAGAGCTGAAGCAATTTGTGTAATAATGAAGAAAATTTTGCTCAACCCAGCATTTAGTATTTTCAGTGTTGCTCATAAAAGCAAACAAGTAGATTCACAAAACAGAGCTTTCCTGTTCCTTCCTATCCCACAGCCCAATGACATAGATATCCATCTGGGAAATAGGAGATTTATGGTCAGATTCCCTTCCTGTTGGAATCAGACCAGAGGCTGGGCCTCGGGTGTCCCTCTGAGCACCAACCTGTCCTCAGATCTTCACACACAACAGCCATTCTGAAGCCCGTGAAATATGTCAAATGGTCTCAACACAAAAGACAGTGACACTCAATAGTCGGATATCCTACATTCCTGGAAAAGGTCACTTTTTCGTGTTCGGACTCACAAAAAGGACTTGAACCAGGGTTTGCTAACTGCTCATTGCTTCCAACAGAAGAGAACCTTCACCAGAGATAAAGAGCAGCACCTGAAACACCCAGCTGCACCTAAGCCAAGACTCAAAATAATGCTTAAAAATGTTCAAAAGATTTTCCAAATTTATCTTTATTGTTTTTTCTCTTTTGGTGGGCTAGCTGAAAATGAGCCTATGGCTTGTCAGACTAGAGGAAGAAGACAAGAAGCCGTTTCTTACAGGACGCTATACTAGAGACAAATCTCAAGGCTTTCCTGATTATAAAATTTCCATATAGTATCACTGTGACAGTCTCAGAAGAGCCCTGCCCATCAGCACTGTGTGCTATAGTGCTCTCTTAACCATAATTACCTGACTCCCTCTTTCATTTATTTTTGAATATCATTCATCATTACACTATATAATCCATTTTCAGACAACCACATTTCTGTCTAAGTCCCTAAGTCAGCCAGCTGCCCTTGGAGATGTGAAGCCTGTGCAGGTAAATCACTAGATACTGGAGTTCAGTCTAACTTAGATCACATGAGCTTATACCTTGCTCTTAAGAGCAAATCATCAGAGGTATACTGACCTCATGAAACAAAACAACAATCAGAAAATGACATCACTTTAAGCACTGTCTCGTACAGATGAGAAAATCAAGAGAAGCTTGAAATACAGAGACATTTTGAGAGCTTTTGTGAACAGAAATATTCTCCTTCTAAAGGCAGCAGTTACTTCCATTTGTTTAGAAACTTTGGGAAGAACAGCACAACACAGCCACACCTAAAAGGGTTGTTATCAAGAAAGAAATGTGGAGCGCTATTAATTAAAGTTAATGTCTATGAACTACATAGGGTGACTTGAGCCACTGGACAGCTTCAACTCTTTATGTAAGGACAACTGTTGTGGTTTAACCCCAGCCAAAAGAAAGCACCACTCAGCTGCTTGCTCATTCCCTCACAGTGGGATGGGGAAGGAATCAGAGAAGTACAAGAAATCTCGTGGGTCGAGATAAAGACAGTTTAATAGATAAGGCAAAAGCCACACACGCAAGCAAAGCAAAACAAGGGATTCAGTCAGCACTGCCCATCACAGGCAGGCGTTAAGCCATCCCCAGGACAGCCAGGCTCCATCATACTTAACGGTTCTCCCTCAGCTTTACATGAGCATGACAGCAGGCGGTATGGTCAGCTGTCCCAGCTATGTCCCCTCACAACTTCTTGTGCACCCCCAGCCCACTGGTTGGTGGGGTGAGAAGCAGAAAAGTCCTTGACTCTGTGTAAGCACAGATCAGTGGTAACCAAAATGACCCTGTGTTATCACCACTATTTCCAGCACCAGTGCAAACCACAGCCCATACTAGTTCTTATGAAGAAAATTAACCCCAGCCTAAAACATCTCAGCAACCAAGCACTGCCCAACTGAACCATGAATGAACATGTTAAACCAGGGCATGGGTTTGTAAGGAGAGACACTTTTCTCCCTACAGAATGGCTTTTACTACATTCTCATAGACAGTCTGCAGGTGACCCTGTTCATCGACCTCAATCCTTTCAATCAGTTTGCTCCTATCCTTATCATTGGTGGATGCCTGAAATGCAGGAGGAAGTCAATAGCCAGCCTGGTGGAGCTTATAGCCTCCCTGGGAAGATCCAGTTTAAGGCAGGCTGAAGCCCTGTCTCATGCTGAACACACAGTTGTACCTTTATCCTACCAGCTTTTCTGAACTGAGTGTGAGGCTCCCAGTAGAGATGACTTGCTGTTCTGCTGCTTGGTTGTCAGATACCCTTACTGCTAACTCTTCGTGCTTCCATCAGCCATGCCTGTTTGATCAAAAGTCTGTGCTCCAAGGAGCTTAGTTGTTTTTGGGAAGGAGAAAATTACAGTTTATAAGGTTATGATGCCCCGTTTTCTACTTACTGGCCAGATCTGGGTGATTCTGACACTAGTTTCCTGCTCCTTGCCCCAGCATGCAGAAGGGGTGGTTTGGTCATATGCACAGCCAAAAGCTTTTGTACAACTATCAAAGAGGATTTTTTTCCTGATTATTCTCAAAAAAAGCAGTACATGAATACTCACAGCAGCTTGGCTACCAAATGCAGCTTACCTGCCCTCCCAAAGTGGCCTTTCTGGTCTGCTGAGAGGTGAGCTGTACTGGCTGTATGGTTTCTAGCTCTCAAGCTACCCTGATATTAGTATTTCTACACAGGAGACCTAGCTCTGGTCATTTCTTTGGCTTTTTCTGGGAGTTCAGCAAGTATTTTGAATGTTTTTGTAGAAGCTACATGATTTGCTTGGAAGCAGTTTGCTTTTTAGAAACTATTTCAAGAAAACAATGAAGAAAGAGGGAGTTAGATTACACTTGAGCAGGGCTATCTGATGGCCTAATGGAAGCCAACGATTTCGATACCATCATTACAGTTCTTAAAAGCATACTTGCTTCACCCTGAAGCTAAGCAGAAATTGCTTGAATATATATTAAAACAAAGCACTGAAGTCTGAAGTTTTCTATTAACAAAGGAGCACTTACCTGTAATCATAGTTAGAGCTGATAGACTTGCTAAGGCTGGGATATCAAGGTTAAGGCTCTTTAAGTTTAAGGAAAAGTCTTTAATAGAGTCGAGCCACTCCCCAAATCCACGAAGGCACTGAAGTCTATGAAGCACAAGTCCATTGCAGAATACAAACTTATCCTCAGCAGTATCAGACCTCAAATAAAAATAATTGAAAAAATTATAAATGTGTCTTCCACTTTACAGCAAACTGCATAACCAGTATTGAAGTGTCTGTCACTTAAAATCTAAGGCATATTATCCTGAGACATATGTGGGCATTCATATTTGACAATACGTTTCTCCCTTGGGGCCAAAGTACAACAAACAAGCTTCTATGATTGCTTACTTGGTAGAGTTATAAGCCTGAGGTTAGCTGTAGCATGTGGTGTAGACTGTCTAATTAGTTAAGATTTTGGTCCTGCCCAAAGGCATAAACAGAGAAGACATGTTACATTAAATACTGTACATTTGAGCCGAAGGAATACTAAGTGAGTGCATTTTGAAATACAAAACTAATAAGAAACTGGAGAAAGAAGAGATTCTGCAACTCTCAGCATTTACTTAGTCTTGTTTGCATTTTTGAGATTGTAAAGTTTGATAGGAAAAAAATGGCAAATACGTGCAGTAAGGCACCACAATGTGCACAACATCGTAAACTCTTACGGAAACCTGTGTGCGAGAGGTATTACAGCCTCTCTCTGCTTCCCCTCCCCATTGCCAGTATCCCTGTTAAAAAAAACCACACGCAGAGATAATTTTTCTTCTAAAGAAATATGGGCATAATTCAAATAACCAGTCTGGAATTTTCCCAG
The DNA here is from genome assembly GCA_013400115.1 of Rhinopomastus cyanomelas. NCBI lineage: Eukaryota > Metazoa > Chordata > Aves > Bucerotiformes > Rhinopomastidae > Rhinopomastus > Rhinopomastus cyanomelas. Next base: position 368,562 of record VXBP01006396.1, on the reverse strand, counting down.
CTCATCGAAGTGTTTCTGGAAAAGTGTCTAAAGTCGTGCTAGACTGAAAAATCACACCTCGCCCTGTTAAATGGCTTGGTATTAAGAAGAGGAACAATCTGAACAAGACTTAAAAATCTTCTTCATCCCTTCCAAAAACAGATGACAAAGATGTGCATGTGCAAAAGAAGGAGGAAAAGGAAAAAAAGCATCTTTCATGCTGAAGGCGCTTTTCTATAGCTTCTGGTGATAAGTATGAAGCAAACTTGCTCGAGTAGCACCAACAATCAATTTTGATCACTATGGAAAAAGAGGACAGGCATATCTAACAAAAAGAAGCACGTTACTGAGACCTATGCTCTCTTTTTAAATCATTTTCTTGCTTTTAGTGCAGCATTAAATGAATTAAACACCATGTCCTTTGGACGCAGACATTGCTGATGAGAGCCTTTTTGGTACAACTGACAAGGTTCAAGGATGCTGCAGAATTTATTCCTTAAAAGTATTTACATGGATCATTTTTCACATCAGCTTAAGAGGAAATTAAATAAATAGTTACCTGATGGAGAGTCTTAGTACAAACAGCTCCAAAAAAGCTGATTCTATGAGTAATGTCTGATCTTCTTTCGGGAGGTCAGTAAATCCTGGGATTTTTTCTGCCCAGCCCCTCGTGATGTCAATGGAGGCAGTCAGGAGATTATAGAACTGTTGTACATGTTCTGCATCTGTGCCTGCAGCAGCCTGATCAGTGGAACAGTACTGAAACGAAAGGCACAGCAAGCCACGTTACATACATTTAAGATGAAACCCACGGCATTACTTGCCCAACTAGGTTTCATTCTGTGGCAACACTGGCTTTATCGTGGAAGGCATAACAAATAGGTTTCCATCTATGAACCTGTTTGGCTACCTACAGGCATTTTGCTCTAGGGATGTACATTACAAAAATATTTCAACAAGCATAGAAATAATCTTAAATTTATAAATAAGACTTAATACTTATCACATTTTACATGTACCTATATGCTATTAGTAAACAGAAAAAGAAACCTGCTGGGCAGGATAATTTCCATCACACTGGGAGAGGAATGCTATTACACTCACTGCAATTAGACACTTTTCCCATTGATGAATTTGTCTCACTACGTGCAAAATGCAGATTTCTTCCAAAACCTCTCTCAAACTGCATATTATCTGACAGTGATAGAGACATGTAAGATAAATCATGTTTTATCTGACACGTGCAGCATTGCTTCATTTGAATACAGAATTGGTTCAAAGTAAAACAGCTGCCCCATATCAACTCTTAGCCTTCAAATAGAAGCATTTAAGGTTCAGGAGAAGCTATTATCCTGCTTATGTGGCCATAACTCTTCCAGACAACCATTTGACAGGCTCAGCTTGCTCAGCTTCCCTGTGACCCTTTGACAGATCCCTCCCCACTATCTCCTGCTTCCTCACCGGTAGATCCCTGTCACTCCCATGATACTGCTCTCTTTTTTGGCAGAAAGTACAGCAGGAGCTTTTATGGCGTAGTCCAGTTCTGTGCTTGAAAAGTGCTGATGGTTTCCTGAGCAGGAATGAACTACTTTGGGATTTATTGTAACAGCATCCTCACCATCAGATGTTTGGTGGGTTATTTCAGGGAGAGGCTTCATACCTGCTCTCTCTCTCTCTCTCTCCAGGACACAGCCAAGGAAAGGTTGAGATGGTCTCCATGGCTCAAAGAAGTGTGCATGCTCTTTGGAAACAACTTTCCACATGCAGTTAAGGCTTGAGTCCATCAGCCTAAAGGACTCCCTAGCAACTGTCCAAGCCAGAATGGAAACAGAAAGACCAACGTTTCTTTCCCAATCAATAACAGTGAGCTGGCAGCCCAGGAGGAGTCTATTACAGACATGCCCCTTGGGCTGTACGTATCATCCACGTTGCTAACTGCAACCCAAAAGTCAGCTCTGTGCAGGAACGAGAGAGGGAGAGAGCAAGCAGAACTTCTTGGGCAGCTGTCCTTTTCTCTGCCTGCCCTAGCTGGTGCTGTTGATAGGTGAAGGATTAAGAACACAGAGCCAGTCCCTAACTGACTGGAGAAACACAGTAATCCTAGACACTTCTGGCTGTTTGTGGGGTACTGGTGCTAGCTCTGAATGACTGTTCTGCTTAACCAACAATAACTTCATGAGTTTCTCCTGGTAAACTCTAGCTCACACCCCTAGTCAGCTAGTGGAACACGTGCAAATCCCCTTATAAAATTCATGTGGAAACAAATTGTGCTTGGCTACTCTGAAGGATCCTGTGCCTGTGAAGCAGGTGGAGGTCAAAATACAGAGAGGATGGGAGCAGTGGTAGAAAAGTCTGTTTGCTGCATTATTTATGTGTTCAGTCCCCAGTCTGAATGGAGCAGTTGAGGATGCTCAAGCAGCATGAACTAATTACTTCTGGCATTGGACTGTAGCAAGATGCACAGAGGTGATCAGTGGGTAGAAAAAGATCATATGCTTTTTCAAAGACCTTGTGTGTTCTGGATCATCTTAAAATTAAGCTGTGGAGGAAGCCAAGGCAGCATGTGTCTTGGCTCTGGGCAACGTGCTTTGCTGCGCAGGGGCTGACCTACGGCTCCCTCTTATTATGCAGAGAAGCTACACGGGCTAGTGGAAACTCCTGCCTCACCATAGGTACTGTTAAGGCAAGACACATGCTTGATCCTTTCAGTGGTGAAGAGGAAGGAAAAGAGAAAAAGAAAACAGATACTACTCTAAGTTCGTTCTAAATATAACTCATCACAAGTTAGTGTAATCTTCTCCTAATACTTATATAACATTACTTTGGCAAAAGTCAGGCAGAGTTCTAATGTTTTCTAACGAAGCTGCACGCCGCATTATGTTGCAGAACTGCGAATACGACAGTACCGTAAGGTATACCCCGCGTGGGGCATGTGATTCAATTAAATGCATCTAAAAATATTACAACCTGTAGCTGTTGTTAAGGTTTATTGAATTAAAGCTATTTTAGAAAAAAAGGTAAACAATTATTTGGAATTGTATTATTTTTAGCTGCTGTTATACATCACTGCTCACTACAAATTGCTAGCACTTACAGAGCGTAGCTAAAATGAAATATTATTTACTTGTAACACTTAGAAGCATTGAAGTAACCCCCCAAATTGTTTGGTTCTGTTTCATGCAACAAAATCCACGGATTTTTCCATGATTATTTCATTGAGAAGAGGTGATATTTGACCTAACTTCTGACCAAGGCAGCCGGTGAGCCTGGTACTGGTGAGGAGGCCGTGATACAGAAGGGCTTAGATCTGCAGTTCTTAACCTGCCCTGTGCAAACTGGAGACATGCTGAGGGAGAGCCAGAAGACAAAGCTCTCCTTTACTTCCTTCTGAGCTCCTTTGGGAGTTAAATAAAAGTGGATGGTTACTCAAGGGGAGCATGCATACACAGTAAGCAACGCTAACTAGTGTGGTCGATCTCATGAGATTCGGAAAGCCTCGTGTTGGGGAGCCTGACAGCATGACCTAGCTCTACCCTTTGCCTGCTTTCATCAGACCTTCATCAACTGCCACAAAAGCCTACCAATTACTTCTCTGCACCAAGGAGAAGCTACGCTTGGTTTTCCAAAAACCCTGGTATTTGCTTCATTTTGTGGCTGCGGAAGGGGAGAGATAGTTACCTCAATGCTGCAGTTCCCCTCAAAATAGGCAACATTTCTATTTAAACTGGGGCTATTCTGCATGAATAAGGACAGCAAAACATAGAGTCTGTTTCTCATCTCACTTACTGAGAAGTGTAAACTTGTGGAATTGTACCAGTAAAACAGGTGTGGGACTGGACCGCGGCCCTTGGCCTTTAAGAAGTCCATAAAACAAATTCTCTTCCTAGTAATTTGGTTTTGAAACCAAGTACCTAAATATACCATTGCTGTGGACTGGTAAGTTAAAACCAGTGCTGAAATGCAAAGTAGCCATGTTTTAGTTCTTGAGGGGGGGTGGGGGTGTTGTGTATAGGATTTTTTTTGAGGAAAGGGGTACATGTTCCTCTGTGAAACCATTACCAGTAATTTTTGCATCGGTTGAGACATTACAGCCTATAAACATTGACGACCACGCTAAACATCAAGGTCATGTCTGCAGAAGTGTTAGGGCTGGCTCCAGAGCCAGGTTTCCAGATTTACCCATTCGTGGTGCTCGGCAGGGTCACAGCCTAACCGAACGTGCCACGAGTTATTCTTTAGAGATACGGTATTACCCTACAGAGGTAATTTTTAGCACTGCACTGTGTTTACGGCACTCTTCATCTAGTTAACCTCAGTATTCACACAGTGCTTGCTTCCCATCTCCCTTTTCAAAATAAATACAAGGTTTATGAAAAACATAATAATCTATTAATTTCTTTGGCATATTTTTTATCTTCTCAGTCATGTTGAGCATAACAGACTATTATATATTGTACGGTAAAGAAAAAGTTTGATATTAATATATCCTAGTAGAGAATCAGACTTAATATTCTAGCCACCAGGACTAAATTAATTTAATGTCAATCATATGCTTCCTTGTAATGTCCAAGAGAATTGTTCAACAATTAGCTCTATAGGCTGTTTTCATTAAAAGAGAAATAATGACTGTGTGATAATGAAGCCATATAAAAATACTCAGTTTTCATCCTTTTTAAATGCCAAATAACCAAACAGCTCTATACAAACAAATAAAATAAATAAGGTTATTTAAATAAAATAAATAAGGTTATTCTTGGCCTGGGCTGTCACACGCCTGTAATTTTGTGGAACCCAGCAGATTTCTGTCAAAGAACACAGCTCGTCACAAACATTCATATTTCCAGAATGACCCCCCAAGACTTTGTAGGTAAATTAAAAGCCTTGTAAATATGGCTAATGCATTCTGCCCCGAAAAAGCTGCCAGATACTGAACAGCTTCATTCTTAATAATAATTTGGAAATTTATATAAGCCTTCAGATTACCTGGAAGTACCTAAGTTACAGCATGTTTAAAATGGCTGAATTATATTTAAGTCTATTCTAAAATCACGTAATTTGTAATTTGTTTAGGATTAGATATTACTTATCAACAAGTGATCAATGGCCAATGTAGATATTGTCTGAGTACAGCTGTATTTCTTTAGTCTCAGGTTTAAACGCACTTAATTAAGGGGAAGGAATTTGACCTTGTATTTCCTCAGCTGTTCTTTTTCTTTTCCCTGTATCAACCGGCCTAAAATTGTGTTTAGCGAGCCATTTCAATGCTGCATTTCAATAACTATAGAACAGTTCTTGAAGCTTCAAAAATGTTATTGAATATTTACACGGTGAATGCCATATACTAAAGAACAAAGTTACAAAAATATGTTGTCTCTGGTGAAGCTTTACTAAGATAATTTTTTAGAATTTTGGTTTTAAAAGGTTTGATTTACAAATATGAATTTTACTGAAGCAATATTCCGTCTGGGGTTTCCAAAGCCAGCCCATGTTTCCCTTTAAGTAATGGCAAAATTCCTCCTGATTTCAATAAAAGTGGCCCTCTCCATCCAGTGTGAATTTTCACAACCCTTTTATCAGAATATTAGGGAAGTGCTATTAGATTTTAGCCTTCAGAACATGTAAATTAAAATCCTAGACATACAAGACCTGCTCTTGAGTGTGGTAGCTTGGTTGACTATGTTGCTACTGCTTTGGCGCTGCCTTTTGCAAGAGAAATGCTCTATCAATGCTCACGATTTTGCTCTCATGGAACATACTGCAGATAACTGAGATCCTCATCATGAGTAGTCACTAGCACTAATTTCTACTGCACCTTCTCTCCCCTCATTGTCCAGCTACCATGAAAAGACATGGCTGGCTGGACAGATTTCTACCCTCACCCCGACTTCACATTTCATTTTGTTTTGGTAAACAAGCTGATCAGTAGAAATAGGGGTATGGATGATGTTTTGCATTCCAATTTCCATTTTAAGGCAAAGAAAAGTACGACATACTCTCGAGTAGTCAAGCTCCCTGGGCGTGGAATCGGTTAAAGCTCGTACAAGGGCGTTCATCATGCTGATGGGAGGAGAAGGCGGGGAGGGCTGAGAGGGTTCTTGCTGTAAGGGGCTCTTTGGTTTGGAAGGCAGACGACCTCTTCTCCCTTTCAGGCTGTCGGTACGGACAACTAGGCAAAAAAAAACCAAAGAGGAACCATTTGTGAAGTCATCAGAAGATGATGGATCAGAATGAGCACTTGCGTTCCGTGTGGTGGCCAGCCCTGCAGAGTAAGATCATTCTCCAGTTTTCAGCACGTGCTCTTGATGCCTTTGATTGCAAAGCAACAGAAATGACACCAAAATTGCATCAGACCTACGATTGTAGGCAGCAATGTCTCTGCTTGCTTAAGGCTCAGCTGTGTTCCTAGCATTCATGCTTTGTTTGCAGCATGTCCATGTGTCTGTGTCTGTGTATCCATGCACACACACACACACGGAGACAATTTACTGCTGAAAGAAAACCAAGTAGAAATATTCCAATGTTTCTACTACTGGTGTTCCTTCTGAAGGGCATGGTTGTTCAATCAGAATAATTCTAGCTTCCTTGAAGCATTTGAAGAAATATGGTCATGCCACACAGATTATGTTATCCATGTTCGTGTTTGCAATGGGACTGCTCACAAAGCATTACTCACATACTTAAATATTTGCAGAATTTGGACTAATGAGTGGATCCTGCCTCCATTTAAGTGAAGTGCTTATTTACAATCAGCTTATGGGGACGAGACAAGATCCTATGTCCAAATGCACACAATCCAGTGCAGCCCCCGGGGAGACAACAGGGGGAAGCCAACAGCATTATCAAGCAACGTTGGAAGTTAATAAAGGAGGTATTTTGAGCAGTGTCAGATCATCCTTTTGTGACTCTGCTGTTCTGAATTCTGGCAGCTAAAGACTAAATAAGGATAATGTGGTTGAAAAGAAGTAAATCAATACGTTATTACACAAAAGCACATATTTTGGGTTATAAATCCCATCACTGTACAACACATCGTAAAGACATCCGTGACAACACACACAGAGACAATCATTAAATGTGATACTTCATAAAGTATCTGGGTTAATAATAGCAATAGTCCTTAGTCCTTACCCTCTTTAACCATGCCGACACTGAGACACTTCTGAAACCGGCAGTATTGACATCTGTTACGACGCCTCTTGTCCACTGGACAGTTTTTATTTGCCAGACAAACATATTTTGCATTTTTCTGAACTGTTCTCTGTAGAAATGCAACAGAAAAATAGTAAACCGATCACTTCTTGAACAACTTAGAACCTGACAAAATGTGTTTTAATTACAACATGAAAAGCGACAGTGCAATTCATATAATTAGATAAAATTAATTTCCTAACACACTAGCCTGCAGGAAAAACAATTTTATTAGTGTTAGCTGCTGACAATGAAAATCATCTAGGATTGTTCTGAAGCAAGTCTCTGGAGACAGGCAACTTTGAATGATAAAATCATATCTGAAATTATCAGGTCATCACATCTACCTTTGGGGATTAGATTATCTCCGCTTTTAATATCCCTTTGGGAACAATTTTCTACTTGGTTCATTCCCTTGATTATTGCTGACCTTATTAAAATAAAATCAAAATTATCTGCAATGTACTGCTCCTGCTATCACTATTGTTAGTCAAATACCACAGTATCTGCTTTGGTTAGCCATCGAATTCATCGGGGAGAAAAACAGAAATACCAGAAACCCCTACAAAATATATTTAGTTAAATATTCTGGGAAACCTAACCTGACCTGGGAAAAAAACCAGACAGGATTATACATTTATAGTTATATACATTGTAGTTATATGCATTTAATGAACTTTAAAAGGATCTTCAAACTATACGATAAATATAAAATTTGTGAAAACCTGTGAAGCCTTGATGAGGGAAACAAATACTGGAGCAAAAATATATGATGCATTTCCATACTTAAAATCAAAGATACATTGATACATAACTTAGCGCTAAAAAACAGAAATCACTAGTAAAGGCATCAGAGCAGGAACAAATTTATCAACTCAACATTCAGTATGAAATGTCTTGCTGAAATTCAATTAATTGATAAATATTATTTCTTAAGTTCTGCTCCTTTTCATATAACAGCCTCAATGTTACTACATTTAAGACACACAGCAAATATTGTTCATCATGCTTTGAAGCTGGAAAATGTTTTAATTTTGCTGAATGAGCTCTAGATACTGCTCCCAGTTAAGGATCTGATGTTGACTCCCACAGGAGCAGGACTGGGCCCACAAGAGCTGCCATTTTAATGTTATTTGTGTTCCCGTTCCTCGTTAGGTTTAAATGAGTGTCACGGAATACGTGTATTTTACCACGGTGACAAAGGATTATTATCAAGTACCTTTGGGAGGTCTGTTTGCAATTTTTAAAAAAATGTTGTCAGCCATCTCTTCAACTGTTTTTGGACTGACTTGGCTCCCTGCATGTCTTGTAGCAGTACAGGAGCATGGCTGCTGTCTTCATAGGAAACAATACCCCACATTAACCCCAAATCCCAAACCTGCTGCCCAGAACCACCAAAAGTCTGTCCCAAGCTCTTCACTTACACAGCTGTTTCTGAAAGGATCCTGAAATTTATGCTCAGTTTGCTGAAAGGAAATTACAGAGCACCCAAATCTAAGATCAGAAAGAGTGTGCTCCATTCTTAAAAGCACCAAGTTTCAACTGAGAAGCTGCTGTGTGTAAGTTATTTGTGCTGTCATTCAGCAGCAAAACCTTCTCCATTGCAGAGCAGGAACTGGGATCCTGTGCAGTGCTTAGTCACTGCTCTGCGTGCAGCTTCCCACTGGTGAGCGCTCACTGGGCTTCTCAATTGAAAAGTAACAGTGAGGCACAAACAAATAAAACTAGAAATGCTTGTGCCTGTCCCATACGTGAAACCAGCTTTGTCCTAGTGCCAAGCATGTAGCTGTCCTTACCGCAGCATCCCAGGACAACAAGTGGCACCAGTGCCACCAGTTAGAACGTCACGAAAAGAAACAATTCCAGTGTTTCTTTTCTAACTTAAAAACGAGGTTGAACTGGAAGAAGTGACCGGGTAAAGCCCAGGCTGGACGTATTCCAGGTTAGTTTTGCTATGCAATAACTGCGGTTTCTGGCTCAGACAGGGATGGCCTGTGCTCCCTTGCGGGATGCTGGCAGACCAGAGATGTGGTCTGCTCAGCTTGCTGCCTTGGCCCTTTCTTAGCTGATCCTTCTATTCTACGCTATTCTACAGAGGGCTTGCTTTGGACTTCTTCAGAAGCTGTGGGTGGGTGTCCATGATGCCCTTCTGGGAGGGCTCTCATTTCTAGCACACACCTCCAAGCTGTTGGACAAGGACCAGGAGTGTGCTGGGGCAGGTGGGGATGGAAGGGATGCCGGGGGAAGCAGGGTGGGGAACAAAGCGCAGAGCTCTCACCTTGAAGAAGCCCTTGCAGCCCTCGCATGTTCGTACCCCGTAGTGCTGGCAGGCGGCATTATCTCCACAGACTGCACAAGTGCCTTCCCCAGATGAGGAACTTCTGCTGGGTGGAGATGGGAGGCCACTGCTGCTGCCACCACTGCTCTCACCCATCAGGCTGGAGGTGGCTGCGTTGAGGCCGAGTGGTGAGAAGGCTAAGGTGGCAGGTCTTTTGGCCAGGTGGAGCCCATAGGAATGACTCTCCATGGGCGCCTGGCTGGCGGTGGGTCTATCAGAGCCCAGAGGCAGGCTGAGGGAGGCAGGGTCGTAGCACATATGGGTGGCTGTGGCTGTCGTATGCGGGGGCGAGTGTTTGAAGTGGAAGAGGGGGAAGCGTGGAGGCACGGACTTCATGGGAGCAGTGTCCATCAGGTGGGTGGGTGGCAGGCAGGTCTGTGTGGGCTGCAGTGGGGGCTCGTCCCACAGGCTCTGGTGAGAGGGGAAGCCAGGTGTAGTGGGTGTGGAGGGCGGAGATTGCTTGAAATACATGGAAGTGCTGGGCATCCCTTCATCCGTGGAGGGTGGCAGTGACGGCTGGTATGGAGAGAGCCGGGTGTCTTCCATCTTTATGAGGGGCCTCTGGCCTGAGGAAGCAGATTGCATTTGGTAGAGGCAGGAAGGCTTGAGCTCGTAGCTGCCAGAGTAACCCTCCATAAAGGTGCTGAAACTTGGAAGGGAGGTGGTGGCAGTGGCAGTGATTTCAGTACTGCTCAGGTCCATGGTCAGCTTGGTATAGTCAGGGTTCATGATCTCTGAGCTGTACTCCGAGCCATACGCGTAGGTCTGCGCTGCATAATTCGAACCAGGTGGTGAAGGACTATACTGCGCTTGCACACAGGGCATATCTGCAAGGGCAAAGAGGGGACATTAACAACGAGTCCACTTGCCAAGGCTGCAGCCCAGACCCCCCATGAACTTCTTTCCTAGAAGCTCTCCCACATTTCACAGAGCTCAGCTGGACACCCGACTCCCATTCTCGCCTGAACGGGGATATATAAATTAGCCTTCAGTCTCTCTACCTTTCAACAAGAAATATGCATCGGGGACCGACTAAACATTAGGTATTAGGGAGCCTGCTCTGGTGTAGTTGCAGGAGAAACTCAAATTTATACCCATGTCAGAGAGAGAAGAATCCATCTCAAGTTGCCCTACATCTACTGCTTAATATATGTAGGTGTCAATGAGAATTAGATAAGCAGAATGAAAACAGTTTATGGCTCTAAATCTATCTCTGTATGCATGCAACCATGCCATCAAAATTTCATGAAGGGTAAATGAGGTTATCAAACGCATAATATTAAAAATGGTATTTATTTTGAAAGAGGTGGCATCTGCAGTGCACGTCAGAGAACGACTCAAATCACAGCGTTTGCCACTTAGGACTTGCAGACATCAGTTTTGCTTACTCAACTCTGGGCCTTTGAAGCATGTTTCTGGTCAGCTAATAATTTAAGGCTGCTGTCTAACTAGCAGCTTTAAGGCTTATCTGTGGTAGAACACTCTCCTAAAAGAAGTGGGTGGTACAACACAGCCTTAAGTTTGCAGAAATAAAAAAAGCATGTGGTATTGCTGTTTTTATGGGAAAGCAGAGTTGAGGTTGCTAATATAATTTGTTTTATCTATTAGTCATAAAAGTTAATGTGGTTCACTGGTAGCTGGGATGGGTGAAGCGACACAGTGCCTGGCTGTAAAAATTAGATTTGGGTTTTCTCTTTTACTTTTCCTACTACTCTGCTCTTTCCTTTGCTGCTCTCAGGAAATCATGAACCCAGTTCTGCAGCCCATTTGAGGTTTGCCTGGCTAAACACTGTGAGACTCTGGGCCAATATTTGCAACCCAAGCTAGAAGTGAATAAAATGCAGATTTTAGTATAAATTCCCTTGTAAAAAGAAAAGTAAATACGGAGAAAATGTATATAAAAAAAAGTTCAGTTCATCTCTTCTTAATTGTAATAATTTATATTCTAACTCAAGGAAAAAAATCCTGAATCTGTGTTAAAAATAACAGAATTTTCATCAGTATTTTAAAAACTTCCTTCACTGACAATTTAAAATTTTTCACTTGAGCCTGTCAGGCAGGAACTCAAATAATTTGTGTTAAATCAACTTTTAATTCTTTCCTGGTCGCTTTGCAGTAAACAGATTTAAACTAAGCACCAGATTTCAATTACCACACTGTCACAAACCATTCAGGTCTTTCTGCTTCTCTAGAAGACATTGAAACTGAGAAGAAAAAAAAAACCCCAATGCTCTTTCCTGAAATGAAGACCCTCCTGCTTGCAAATCCAAATGCTTAAAGAAAAAACAGAGGATGACCCTTTGAAGGGCCTTGCCTCTCACTGTCATTCGTATGTTTTCCTACCTTTCTCTCTTTTTCCTCCTGATTACTGCCCATGCCATTCCTTGCACACCCATGGCACGGCAGGTCCTATTCCTGTCACTTGTTAGTTGAAGGACCGTCTGTTGAAATGCAGTGATCAGCCCTTAATCAAATAAAAAACGAAAGAAAACCCTCCCATGCGCCTCCACCACAGACTGGCAAAGGAACCCAACTGAGCAAGCAGACAGACAGTGTCACCAGTGGACATTTGGGTACACGGCCCTACAGAAGAAAAAGCCTTTTTTGCAAGCTTGGAAAAAAGCAGAAGCACAGGGAAATAGATCATTACACGCTTTTTTCCTGCATTTTCCGAAGCATAACAGGGTTATGTCACTGAATTCCATGCCAAGTGGAGTAAGGGAACTGAAGTCTACAATAAGCCTGAGCTGGGGACAGAAAAAATTTCCCTAAGCCAAGCCTCTGGTCTCTCCTGGCTCAGCAGGACTCCTCCTACCTCACCTTCAACCGCGTACTTGACCAACTGATCGGAACCCCTACTTTGCCACTCTGGGCACCAATATTAATTACCCTGCAAAGTAAATAATGTGGGAATTGGTTTTCTTCTTCTCCCAACACTATTAAGAAGAAGCCCCACAGGAGGCGCACTGAGGAGCAACCTGTCATCAAAGCCCAGACGAATGGGGAGAAAAAAAATCAGGGCAGGGACATTCCGAGCTGATACCTTATGATTCCTCTGTATTTGCCAGAGCTCGACATCGCGGTGCCACTTCGATGCCCAGCGAGTTGATCTCCTCCCGGGGACACACTACAGTCCCACCTGGTTTCCCCTCACATCTCGGGTGGGAGGGATATTAGCACCCCGCAGGCGTCGGGAACCGGTGATGCCACCGGGATTGGAGAAGGGATGTGGCCGCGGCAGGAAGTCCCACACCCCCAAACCCCCCATCTCCTGTCCCGGGGACCCGGCGGAGCAGCCGCTTACCTGGCGGATATCTTGCGCGCTGAATGGTGGGGCTGGAGGTGCGGGCAGCGGCGGCGGCGGGCGGCGGCGGGGCGGGGGCCGGTTGGCAGCTCTCGGCGGAGGCGGGTCCGGGGCCTGGCCTCGGCGGGGCGCACGCTTCCGACCCGGGCTCTGTCCGCCGGTAGCGGCGGCGGGGGTGAAAGGCAGAGTCAGAGGCCGGTGGGACGGTAGGGCGAGAGAAAAACCCCCACCTTAGCCTCCCCCTGCAACGGCAGCATCAGCGACTGCTCTTCGCCCCACGGGTGGGAAGGCAGAGCCGGTTGGGGTGCGCGTTTCTGCCCGGTCCCCGCTTGTAGAGAGGGCAGCACCGGTGTGTTACCCCGTTCACCGGCAAGATGAGAGACCCCCGGGCGGGGTGACAGCAGCAAACGGGGCGGCATCTCCGCGCCTCCGCTTCCCCGCGGGAACTTCTTTAGGGTGGTGGGGAGGGACCGGGGGAAGCCGCATGGAAGTTTCTGAGCGAGGTACCGGCTGGACCTGAGAGGAGTCCTGCCTGCCCGGTCGGCCCGCGGCCGCTGCGGCTCTGCCCCAGGTCTCAGCGGCAGCACAGGGGATGCGCGGAAGCGCCGGGCCCTGCTCCCACGGAAGCCGCTGCCCCGAGACCCTGTCTCCCGCTCCTTCTCTTCTCTTTTCCTTCCTCTCGCCTTTAACCACCGCAACCACCACCCCCTCCAGCCTCCCGGGATGTTGAAGTGACTGTCAACTTATCCCTGTCTCTCCCGAGGGTTTTGTTCCCTCCCCAGCTCCACTGAGGCAGTTTCCCACTCGGCTCGGAGCGCCCCGGGGCTCCTCTCCCCCCAGCCCCTCCCCGAGGAGCTGCGGGTTACCTAGAGACACTCGCTGCGCTTTTAACCACGCAAACACCCTCCGGACTGCGGCCGCCTGAGCCAGGAGCGCAGAGCCGTAAGGGCTGTAAATTAGGAGGAAATAACTAGCCCTGTCAAAGCTCTTTTCTTCCTCCGTACACTTTACATTCAGCTCCGAGTGACACCCCTCCCCACCCTGTAATAGGAGGAGGAAAAGCGTGAAATACTCCATTGTGATCGTGACTTCTTCAGGCGAGTTTCGAAACCTTCATTTACCCGGGAGGGACCGCAGAGGGGGAAGCTCCATTGAATTAAAAAGTTTCGAATTCGATTTCCATCGCTGGTTAACTCGCGAGGTTGGTTGGTTTGTTTTTTGGGGGGAGGGCTGGGGATCGCCCCGAGCTGCACGGTCACTCCATCAAATATCCACGAGATTCACCTCCGAAGAAACCGTCTGGTCTGCTTTAGTCCATTGTTTTTTACCGGGGCTTGACTCCAGCAGGCAACGGTCTCCACGGAGGAGAGAAAAATAGGGCGAAGAATGTAATCGAGTGAAGCGGCTCGGATAAAAGTTAGCGATTCATTCCCAAACTTTGGGTTTTACCCTGGAGAAAAAAAAATCCTATCCCAACACACCAACCCCCCCTACAAGAAATCAGCGTTTTCCGCCTTTTCCTTGGGAAATATCCTCGCACGGAATCCATCGCGTCCAAAAGAATTGCAAGTTAACTAAGAGCATTAGTTAACTAAGAGTCCGCGCTAAGGTGAAGCCACATCTCTGCTCGGGACAGAGTATCGCGACAGTGCCCTCCTCATAGCTGTTCTCTGACACAGTGTCACAGCCCAGCGCTCGCACCTTCTCGCCTTTTTCCAAGCCTGAAACTTCCCTCGCAGCTACTCAAGTGAGAAGGCAAAACGCGAGAGGCAGGGAGAGGGGGGCAGCGGCTCAGCCCGGCCTCCTCTGCCCGCAGCGCCCGTGTCGGGGCAGCGCAGCCCCTCGTTACCGTTTCTGACCTCCCGAAGGGAAAAGCGCACATTGCCAAGGAGCAGATGCCGCGGGCAGACGTGCCGAGCAAAGATTTCGTCTCATTTCAATACAATCTGTCACATTCCAGCAATTACCTCTTGGGCGAGCTCTTTCGGGCTTGCCGAGAGGGAGGCTGCTGCCTCCCAAAGCGAGATCGGATCAACCTGCCCCGCCGTCCCTATCACACAGCTCCAACTTGAGCAAACAAACCCACTTCTTTCCCCGGTGCCACTGAAGGAAGGAGACAAATTACTGCCATTCATCACCGGCGCTGTGAACACCCCGCTGCCGCCGGCAGCATCATTTCCATGACAACAGCAACTAGAAGAAATACCTCGGTACCACCGGCCCCAGATCCCGATCGCGAGGGGCGGCGGTGCCCCGGGCACGGCAGGGGCTGCTGAGCCGCCCGAGGAGGCTCGGGAGCCGATGAGCACATGAGCATCCCACGGGGAGGAGAGCGGAGGGGAGAGGAGGGGAGGAGTCGTGGGGGGATAGGAGAAGGAAAAGTTTCATCTAGAGCCCGTCCCGGCTGAGCTGCATCGCCCGTCCCGGCATCTCCCGAGCATCTGCCCCGGCGGGCGCAACTTTCCCGGAGTGGGGACATGGTCGCGTTGTCCCTGTCCGTCCCTCGGCCGCTCTCGCTCGCTCGTATACGTACTCGGTTGCTGTGGAGGTTCCGTCTTTACATCTAGTTTGTAGGTGCCCCGCTTCCTTCAAAGGCGCATGTAGGCGCTGTCCAGCGGCAGGACCCCAGGCACAAAACCCCGAAGACTCCCAGCGGCGGCAGGTCCGGAGGCTGCGTTATCCCGAGGCATGGAAAACCATTGCAAAAGCCTGAGGAGCCCGAGGCAGGGAGGGAGACGGCGGGCAGGCGGGCGAGGGATGCCGAGCCACGGCGCTGCGCCTTTGTGTGTATGTGTGTGTGTGAGTGTGTGTGTGTGAGTGTGCGGCTGGAGCCGGGCCGGGACCTGCGGCCGCCGCGTCCCCGGTGCGAGTGTCCCGGGGCTGGCGTGTGGCTGCGCGGAGAGAGGGGACGTAGGCGCCTCTCAGCGCTGCTCTCCCGCTCCCTCGCTCGGAACGTCATTTATGTGAGAGGAGCCCTAGCGGCCTCTCCATAGAGCGGCTGGAATGCGAAACGTCAATAGTGACGCCATGGGAGCCTGACGCTNCGCCCCAGTGTGTGTGCGACGCGCTCCCGCCGCACCGCGCCGCGATGAGCTCTGCCGAGCCGAGCGGAGCCGAGCAGAGCTGACCTGCCGGCAGCGGGACGGGGTGCCCGGCGGCCGCCCGGGAGCCGGCTGCCCGCGACAGCATGGCGAGTGGCTCCCAAGACAGAATAACATCACCATTATTATTATTGCTATTATTACGATTTATTATTCATTATTCAGCAGTTGTGCTGTTCTGCAAAGGCAGCAACTCGTTACCGGAGTAGTGCGAGGGGAAAACAGGTTCGCTCGCCTAATCAGTGCAACTTTGACGAGAAATTGTTAAAGGCTCCTGGTTTAAAGAAACTTTTCCTTTTTTTTTCTCTTCTAAATATTTTTCTTTTTATCTTTTTTCTTTTTATCTGTTTTTTCTTTTTAGCTGTTTTTTCTTTTTATCTGTTTTTTCTTTTTATCTGTTTTCTTTTTATTATTTTTTTTTTTCTTCTTTTCTCCCCTTTTTCTCTTCACCCCGCCCCCCCATCTCTCTTTTCTTTTGAAACTTCTCAGTGCGCAGGAGCAAACAGCAGGTTGTCGAAGGTGCCGCTCCGAGCGGGGCGCCCGGGCAAGCGGCCCTCAGAACGTCCGGGCTGTGTCTCTCTGTATGTCCCACCGTCTCCCCCGCCGCCGGGTTTATTTCCGCTGCTGGCGGCCGGGCCGGGCCGCTACTGTCACTGCTGTGCTTCGTACCGAGGGACTCTGCGAAACGAGCTCTACCAGCGGAGACCGGGCCGGGGCCACGCGAGGCGCCCCGCGGAGGACGGACCGGCGGCGGCACGGGCGGCACTTTGGCTCTGCCCACCCAGGACTCGCCGCCTCTCGCTAAACCGGCACCGCCGCGGGACGGAGCCAGGAATGCCCTTCCCGAAGCGGCGGGGCCGGCGGTCCTGCCGTCCCCCTCAGGCGCCGGGGCCTCCCTCCTCCGCTCCACCCTTCACCCCCCGCTCCCCCTGAAGTCGTGGTCCTTCGCGGCCGCCGGTCCCCGCTCCCCCCGCGGGGGAACCCGCCGGGCTCCCCTCGCGGCGACACTTCCAGCCCCCGGCGGGGCCAATCAGCGCCTCAACGTCACCGCGCAACGCCATCCTCGTGCTGCCGCGGCCAATCCACGCACAGGACGCGGC
>VXBP01006396.1:128264-351520 GCA_013400115.1 Rhinopomastus cyanomelas | reverse complement strand
CCGTGCCGAGGGGCGGGGCGTGGCGGGCTGACGCACGGCAGCCGCGTCATTGACGCAAGCGGCGTTGCTAAATTTAGCCGCCGGGCCCCGTGCAGGGCGAGCGGGACCGCGCGGGGGAGGAGGCGGGGCCAGAGCCCATTGAGCGGCAGCAGCGACGGCGGCGGCGGCGGCGGCAGCGGCGGCGGGGGCAGAGGCGGGCGCGCGGGGCTATTTTTGTCCCCCGGGTTGTGATCCGGCCAAACCAAATATAGACGCGGGCGGGTATTTATAGCGCCGGCGAGGCCCATTGTCGCGGGGCCGCGCCCCCGCCCGGCTTCCTCTGCGCAGGGGATGGAGTGCGGGGACCGCCCGATCGCGGGGACCCCGATGCGCCCACGCAGCGCTTCCGCCCTCGGGCACCCCCATCCCCATCATCTTCCCACCCGACCCCGTTGGCCCCCCCAGGACTCTCCAGAGGGAGGGAGCCGCAGCCGGCCGCTGGGTTTCCCCCGACAGAAGCCGCGCACGGCTCCGGCGTGTCCCGCGTGTCCGTGGCGATCCCCTCGGTGCGTTTCTCTCCCTCCCCGTCGCACCCCTGCCCGCCTGGGGCGAAACCACCCGAGCGGCAGCCGAATGTCCGCTGCGGGGGTCGGCGGAGAGGCTGGAGCCAGAATCCCCGCGGTGCGGTGACACGCGTGGAAGCGCGGCGCGCTCCCGCGGCGGGGATGCCCTGCTGACCGCGGCGGGGATCCCCCCCCGGCCTGACGCAACGGAGCGGAGCAGGGGCGGCCGCGCATAGCGCGGCGGTGACCTCATGGCAGAAACGGCGGCTGGTTGGGAGTCCTCCCCCCGCACCCCCCGTCCTAACCAGGCTTCCCCCCCTCCCGCCCAGCGTATTGAGTAAGCGCCGGGAGAAGTGAAAATGCCATGACGGGCCGGTGCGCTCATCCCCGGGACTGCCACGCCGCGACAAGGGAGATTCCCTTTGATGCCGCTGCCGGCGTGGGCGGTCGAGGGCAGGGGAAGGGGGTAGGGGGAGGGAAGGAGTAGGTGGCACTTTCCGCCACCCGCTTAGCCCGGGTACCGGCCTTGATAAAAATCCTCCGCTTTCCATGCTGTCATTTTTCCTTTGTACCTTGGTCTGTTGCTGGGTAAAGGGGCTCCGTGGAGCCAGGCCCCTTGCCCCCACCCCTGGGTATAGAGCCCCACTGTAACCCCAAAACCCGCAGTTCTGTGCCGAGAGATACCCAGAGCGAGATATTCTGTGAGAACGTGTGTGAGCACAGCATGTGGGTGCCAGGTGGACGGTCCTAAAATCTATACTGCGTCCTCCCATTCCTTCTCTTTGGGTACTCCGTGCAACTTCGCAGCTTCCTTGAGCTGTTCCTGTCTCCCACGATGTGAAAATATCGTCACACAAGAAGGCTAAAAAAGCCCACAACAGCCCAACAAAGCCCACCCCAAAGCCAAAGCTGGCGGTGAGAGTGTTGTAAAAGCCTTTAAAATAATCTTTGAGGTGCTATTTAAAGAACTGCTACGCAGGAAATGGGATATTTGAAGAAAATGGTTAGAACGCTGCTAACACTAAGTGCTGTGGGGACATGTGGGTGCTGGGCAGGGAGCTGGGTGCCCACCACCCCACTGAAGGCAGCAGTTTCATCTGGGAAGAGCACGCTCTGCTGTTCCACAGTTATTTATGAAAGGAGAGGTCAGTCACTGTACACTGTGTGCTTCCCGAGTGGCCTAAAGGAAGTCCTTTGTGCGAGGAGCTCCCTGTCTGAGGATAAACACTGGGGCTGAGGGAGAGATAACGGGATGGGCACACCACGAGGTGCATGTCAACTTGATTTGCTGGAGGTGGTGGTGTAGGAGTGAGGATCAGAAGGACGTTGTTCCTGAGGCTCATTGGATAACTCAGGATAACTAGCCTGGGTGCTAGAGGCTCTGAAATTGCCGGCACCAATGTGAAGGAGACCTCAGGAGAAATACAGCTCGAGGAGGTGGGGAAGGTTGTTAAGGGACATTTGCTGGATTACACCAAGGTTGGGAAGACTGAAGGTTACGTGGGGGCACTGGGGGCAAACAGTGTGCAGAGCCTGAGAGGTTCACTTCCAGTGCCTACCCAGGCATTTGCATAATAACTAAATGATAACTCATTGCAGTTGACATTTCCAAGACTAGAGCTTGCACAGTCTTTAGGCTGTAAATTTCTGGGACCACAGCAATGAAAATGTGGTTTTAGAAGTTTACTGGAGAATTTAATGCCCAAGTCAAAAACCTCAATCCAGAAATCATGACCAGCTGCCACCTAGCTGGAGGCACCTACATTCTGTAGTGTGCTTTGGAAGATCACCTAGTCCAACCTCCTACTCTCTAATATTCCCTTGTATTACCTACAAATTTCCAACTGTCCAACTGACACAATAGCTTCCAAGTTTCTGCACTTGCACAGAAAACAGGACATCCAGATTCACATGGTTTATGTGGGGCAGGGAGGCGAGAGTGGGGATGGGGAGAGCCAACCTACATTCCCCACCACCCAGGAGAGTGCTGTAATCTCTGCATCATTTTGGGTGGCAACTCACCCACCCGTTTGAAGTGGTGAAATCGCTTGCAGGCTTGTGTGGAAGCACTGCAGTCTAGTGCTTCAGGCTGGCTGCTGGGATGGAGGACATTTGCCTGTCCATTCCTGCTCTAAGGATGGCTTGTGTTATTTTATGTTGGATACTATAGTATAAAAATACTGCCATGGCCTTATGTGAACTTACTTTCTTGCATGATGAATCCCTTCCTGTGGAGCATGATCCTACAGAAAAAGCTTATTTTCCCTTCGTAGACAGTCAGTGCTCTGGTGCTGAGGCTGTTCTTTCAGGGAATGCTCAGTGTGGATTTAAGTCTCTTTAAGCAGAGAAAGGAACTGAGTCACCTGTTTTCTAGGAGTGCTGTAAATGGAAAAGTTACAGACCCAACAGAAGGTAGCCCCCATTTTCCTCTAGCTGTGTCTTTGAAAAAGCACTTAGGTGAGCTTCTTCCAGTCAGGGTTCTGATACACCAGGTCTTCTTGCAGTCCTAAGCTATGTACCCTGGCTCCAAAGTGGGGGTGATTTGGAATGTGGCTCCTGTCAGTGCAAAGAGTTAGATGATTAGGATTTCTTGGCTTCTTTCTGGGGATGAGGCACTAAAGAAAGCAGTTTGCCAGTGGCTTTTAATTTGGTCAACTAAAACCTCATTGGATTTAGGTTTGAGTCAGAATCTTACTTTCAGAAGTATCCTCCCATTCTGAAAATAAATGTGACAGCTTCTAGTGCTGATCAAGGTGACTGAAGTCTTAAAACAGGATAAGATCCTGGTCAAAATGACACCTAGGTTAGTCTGGACAGCCTGGACCAGGAGGTTTGCTGTGGCAGCCATACATGGTTAAGCCATCCAGTTTCATAGAATCCTTAGGGATTGGAAGGGACCTCGAAACATCATCCAGTCCAATCCCCCTGCCACAGAAGGATCACCTAGACCAAGTTGCACAGGAACACATCCAGGTGGGTTTTAAACATCTCCAGTGAAGAAGACTCCACAACCCCCCTGGGCAGCCTATTCCAGTGCTCCAGTTTCTGTATGTGAGGCAGCATGATACAACAAGGTAGTTGGAACACCTAATTGATAACTGCTGTGTTTCCAAAGTGGTAGAGGAAGTCATTCCCCCTTGTTTGCTTGCAATGTGCCCTTGTTGTGCAGAGGTCACGATGGGGAAGAGGGGAAGGCCTAGCTTAGCCATTGGTGGTGTGTTTGGCAGGGTAGCTACACACTGCCAAAACTGAATCCCAGTCTTGACTACATTAAGTCACAGTCTAACCAAGCCTGCTGTCACACTGTTACAGTCAGAAGTTTGTATTTTCTTTTCCCAACTAGTTACAGACGTGGTTCGGTGGTTTATGCTCAGATTTTCCAAGTGACTGTGATTGGATCGAGGCCATGCATTGGAAATTTTTGCCCCAAAGGAAGAAATTTTGAGAAAGATTCAAATGATTGAAACCTAGTCTTTTATGAACGTTAGAAATATGTGCAGTATGCTTTGTTCACAATAGCTCTGTTTTCCCAGACAGAAGCTCCACCAACTGGTGGAATTGCCCTGGAATTCTGCGATACCACAGATGGGAAGGCTTGAATATTCCTGGACTGACTCAGCCTGTTCACTTTGCCTGGCTTGTAAGACAATAGGCAATTCTTTCTTGCTTGTGGAGACCCAAAATTAAAAGTAGAGGAGGCTGCATATTAAGGAAAGGAATGAGTGCCTTTCAGGCAAACCCACAGACTGATCTGTGATCGTGTTAAGGAAAGGGGCTATTGAGAGTCTAATTCCTACTGCCCACGTAAGAGCTGATTAGGAATGGGAGAAGCCAAGACCAGACAAGGTTCAGACATGCAAGACCGGCAGGTTATTAAATAAGGAGATGAAGGAGCATTCAGAGAGATCTTAAATTAAGTACATTAATTATGTCATAATGAAGCAGCTTGAAACTGGATTTATTGTAGATACATCAGAACTACTTTTTGCATTGATTCTCGATTCTTTCAGAAGGACAATCTTATTTGATTGTGTTTACCTTTAGAAAAAGGAGAGGGGTTTTTAAAAAAAAAAGCTCAAGCTCATCTTATCCTGGGCAAAGATCTTGAAGAGTGCAATGTTTATTACAGAGAGATGGATTTTAATGAAGGATCAAAGCCATGAGGCTAGTTTATAAACCCCAGTTACTATTTTTCCCCTCTACCTTATCGTTATTCAAATAATAGCAATTATCATTATTATTTTCTAAGTTCTTTTCATTTCAAAATTTAATTGTTGACTGGATTGTCCATCTCTGCTCCTAAGAAGGAGTCTCTTTACTTACCACATGGAGTAGTACACAAATATAACTGTATCACTGTAAAGGAAACAATTATTTACACCAGATAATAATTCAGGTTTGTTGAGTAGACATTGCTGTTCTGGCAGGCTAATACTTTCTGTTTGTGCTGATGAAAGATAGCTCTCAAAAGCACCAGCTTGTTATTTGCTTTTTCTAACATCTTTTTATTAGCAGAACCTTCTCTTTTATTCCTCATGATCTCCAAACCATTTACCTATGTCACTGGCCACTGCAGTTCATTTAATGTCTCTCTCACCTCTTCTCAGCTCTCTCTGCATTTTCTGTCCTCCCTACTATTTCCTGTCTCTTCACCTTCTCACTACTGTGATATCTGAACCACCCATTTCCAAGAGCCATCAAGCAGCAGTTTCTCAGCTGAGGCAGGAACAGGAGTTCAGGCAAAGGACAGTGGGAGAGTCCAGATGCCGACTGTCCAGGTTTTGCTTTTTCTCTGCCCTAGATTGTGCCTCTGCACAACTCTGTTTACCTCTGCCTGTTTCATTTCCCCATCTGTAAAATTACAATGGGAGATTGAGGAAATAAGTGAAACGAAAACTCGTTATTGTTTATGTCGTATGAATGCACAAGGTTTCAGACTCCTCAATGACAATGATTAATTTTTTTCTTATATAAAGAAGTTAATAATTGACCTGAGGAGCTCTGGACTATTTGTTTCAAGCTTATCACATCTTAAAGATCGGAAGTAGGTTCTAGTACCACATCACAGGTTAAGAGGGTATAAGCATCAGCTCTCTTCAGTTCTGACCAAACCTTCTGATATCTCTGAATCAGCAGAGATATGCTGTCAGATTAAATCAGTCCATCTTTCACTCCCAGCGCCTTATAGGAAAGAGGAGACTGTGGTGTAGGCAGACTAGGCCTGAGCTTACAGCCCTAGCTCTGAGAGTTGGGTGATGAGCTCAGAGTCTTTGGATTGTGAAAACCATCTTGACTGAAACTGGCAAGTCATGGCTGCTGAAGCCCATAGCCAGCTGAAAATGGCATACTGGAGCTGTGTTACACGTGCTTCTCTGTGCAGCCCTCTGGAGATGGTGGGAGAGAATGGTGCCAAAACAAACTCACTGACAAAAGGAGCAAAGTGCAGGGAGCATAGGTGCGCTGCTGTTGGACCAGCTGAGGGAACCTGTGCGGTTCCTCTCCTAACAAAGAGGAGGAGCCTGCTGCCATTTCTTCAGGAGAAGCTGAGAGAAAGGCAAAGGAAGATGTTATTAATTCACACTCTTCAGGAGAGCATTTGAACTGTGAAATATGTCTTGGAAAGCCAAGCTTGAAAGTTCAACCAAAAGAGAAGCTGAAGTCCTGACTTTGTTCCCTCTGTTTCAAGGAGGGAAGGAACTCAACAGTCTCTAATTGTACAGCATGCTAAAACTTCCAGGTGGAGTGCTGGAAGAGACAGTGAGGTGGTTTGCATAGCAAAAATTCAAAACATGAAAAAGTGGAAGTCAAACCCATCTAAATACAGCTTTAAGGAAAAACCATCACTGCTTCTGGGGCACCAAGAGCAGAGATCCAAGACTACAGAAATGCTACCTGTCTCAGTGATGGAGACAAGGGGGAGAATGACCAAGCATTAAGATTTCACATCTCATCTTCTGCTTGCTGAAGTTGTCCTCCCTTGAATGTTTGAGCTGCACAAACAGGAAGCACCACAGTGGAACTGAAAATCAGTGGAGCTGTGGCAGAAAGTCCACGTGTTTTTCTAGTAGAAGAGCCTCTAAATTTTCCAAGAGCAAAAGCTGTAACAGATTCATTCCTGTGACTCTGAAAGAAAAAAGCAGCGAATGTCCTTGCAATGACTACTCCAAGTCAGCATCCTTCTGGCTGATCTCAACACTCTGCCTTCCGGGAAGGGAATGGGATATCATGCAGCAGCAGCACTCACGTTGTACAATCTCTTGGTTTCTACCAGGATATGTTGTGTATTTTTGTAAGAAATTTGTTGGAGATTATGAGGCAAAAGCTTTGTTATGTTGTGGTTAAATTTGCCAATAGAAACAAACCTGTAATTATAAGTTGTGGGCCATTTAAGCCCCAGATTTCACTGCCACTCTCTGGTTCGGCCACCAAAGCTTTAATGTGCTGAGTGCTAGAATAACTCTGGGGTATTCACCCTTCCAGAACTCCCCGCGGACCATTCCGCACATTTGCGGTTCCTTGCAGGGGTGGGGGGAAGCTTCCTCCATCTGTTGTGAATTAGGTGTCTTTCCCTATTGTATTTCCCCGCTTTATTGCATCTCTAGTTACGAAATAGTCACTTAAATGCGCACCCCCAGAAGTTTATGTAAAACACCCTTTTATTTTACACCCTGCCGCTCTTCAGGTAAGAGGGACACGCGGCACTTCATCGCTTCAGTCGCCCTGCCCTAGCACCGCGTTTTGCAGTGACAAGGCCCCACGACAGCACCGCGAACAGGCTGTTCCTAACGTTTGTCTCACCACGGATGTCACCAGCTCCCCCCACCCCGGCCCCTTAGCGGCGGCGGCAGCGCAGGCAGGTGACAGCAAGCGCGGCACGCGCGCAGGGTCCCGTGACGCTGCCGGAGGCCCCTGGAGCGCGGCCCGGCGCGCGCTTGCCCGCCCGGCTGAGCGCCGCGTGACTGCGGCCGCCGCGCCAACAGGTGTCCCCGCGCCGGCCTCGCCGGGACAACCCCTGCACCCCGTCCTGGCTCCGCTCCCGGAACGGGAAAGGCTGCGCTGTCACCGGGAGGTTCCCCGGGGAGCGCTCCGCGGCTCCTGCTCCAGCAGGATCCCGGACAACGGGTTCAACGCGTCCCACCTGCCTCAGAAGCAGGGGGAACTCGGGGCACCTCGTTCGTAACTTTCAGAAAGAGAAGAGACTAATGGGCAGAGTTCAGCAGATGGCACCGGGCCGGGTCAATGGGAGGCCACCGTTAATAACGACACTTCTTTGGGCGCTGTTTCCACAGGGGACTCGCCGTATTGAGACCCGCTCCCCTCACGGCCATGTGTGTGGGTTGTGAGCCCTTCTACAGCCGCCGAGCCCCACCGCTCGGCCCACGCAGCTGTAGGCAGAGCAGCACTGTCAGGCGCCGGTGGCGACTCCGTTTCCTGGAAGCCCGGGACCGGCTCTAACACTGTTCCGTGAGGGTTTTTCCTGGGCACGGGGCGGGGGTGGGCGCGGGGAATCCCCCGGCCGCAGCCTTGCACCGCCCCTGCTCCCGGTGGGGAAGACTGCGCGCACTTATCACGCGCTGCCAGTCACGCCGCGCGTTGGCCGGCTTTCCGTAGGGCTGCCTGTCCCGTCACCTGACGGCCAGGCCCCGACACAGGCCGGGCCCCGACCCCGACCCCGCCCCTCCAGCTCGTACGGAAGACAAACAAACGGCCCCAGCGCCGGGCTCCCCCACCGCCTTCTACAGCTATAAATAGCTCACGCCGTGCGTGTGTCACGTTCCCATTACGTACGCCTTACGCTGACGCACGGGGGCGGTGCGCTCCGTGACGTCAGCACGTATCCGGCCAATCTATAAATAAACTTCCGGCGGCCGGCGCCAGGGCCGGGCGTGGGGCCTGAAGTTGCTGTCGCTGGTATTGCAGTGGCTCCCCGGGGAGCCGCTCGGCCTGTTGCCATGGCGATCGCCACCGCGTTTCCTTGAGCGCCTGCTGGGTGGTGGAGCGGGGCGTCCCGCCTCTCCTGAGGCGGAGAGGAGCGGCGAGAAGGGCTGTGGGGGCTGCCTGCAGGCCCCGAGGCAGGCCCCTAGGTAGACCCTTAGGTGCGGTGGGTCTGGATGGGCCTGTGCTTACGGCGCCGAGTCACGCCTTCCTGTAGAGTGTGTTCCTTCCCATTGGAGCTGTCGTTAAGGCAGGGGGTGTTTGGCGCAGGCTGCGGAAAAATGGATGGCTGTGCCCGCAGGGATGTGTGGGTTCCCCTTGTTGATGGCTGATTTTGTGTCCTGAAATAATCTGTTAGCGTTGTGTTAACTCGAGGTGTTTCTGATGTGTGTTCACCTGCACAACTGAAAGACGCTTAATCCTCCCTGCTCTGAAGAAGGGGTGGTTGGTCTCTTACAAGCCAAGCCATCCTGGCAATTAAGGCTCAAAGAAGACAGTGATTAAGAAGCTAATGACAAGATAACTTGCCATTTATTTTGGACTATTCTCATTATTGCTTGCATTACAATACTAAAAATCACACCTACAGGTCAAACAACACCATGACCTGAGTGAAGCCCCACCTCTCCAGAGCATGCAGAGAACGAGTACATTGGTACTTTAATTCAAAGGGAGGAGTTATTCAGCTCTAGAACCAAAGTTGTAGTTACCCGTTGAAACTTGATGAATAAGGAATATATTCCTTATGCTAATTTGGATTGTATACACAAGTGACTGCTTTCATGGCTTGTGGAACTCACTTTGTGTATGACCCCTTAGCTCACGGCTTTGTGCAAACCTGCAATGAAGAAATACCTCTGCAATGGATGTGGGTTGGCTGTTGGCACACTGGGCAAAAGAACCAAGATTTTGGGGTTACAGCCTCTACTGAGAAGTGGAGCTGTCTGCTGGTGCCCACACCTTGAGGAGGGGAGTTGTAGTGAAGGGCACTGCTTCTCTTGGGATGGTTGAACATCATCAGGACAGTAGAAAATGCCATTTTTCCTCCCTTTCCTCTTAGCTCTGCAGAGCAAGTCCTGAGCTGCGGCAGTTTGCAGCCAAGAGTGTTTTAAATCATGGTTTGTCTTCAAGTGTTGACTGCAAGTCACTAATTCAGTGGTTGCTTTGCAGTCGGCCCAAGCCCATGTGCAGTCGAGATGGAGTGCATAGCAAAAATGTCAGCTTCAGCGTTTTCATGCTGCTCTTTGTCCAGTCTGAGGTGCAGATCACAGAGTTTCAAGGAATCCCTATGTATTCTAGCTGATTGTTAGACATACATGTATTCCCTGTTACACAACAGATGTCTCATAGGCTTAGCTGGCACCAGCTCCTAGGAAGCAGGCAATGCTCTTTTAGGTCACAGAGGGAAGTGATGTTGAAGCCTAGGAAAGTGCTCTAACCATTAGCCTGCTGTATAAGAGTGCCTGTGAGGGCTGGTCTTGATGTTGTCAGTGTGTATTAGGTCCCTCAGGGCTAGGGGTGTAGCAAGATAATTGATTTTGCAAGCAGCTGTGCTGGCTGAAGATGTGACTCTCCCCCAGTGACTTGCTGCCTTTCCTCTGTCACAGTTACCACCCCCACAGCCCAGGAGTGGATAAGTGAGCAGCTGGGCGAGCTGTACTAATTTTGCCTGGAGCACTAGGCAAACTAGGGAGGGTTTGTGTGCTCACTCTTTCTGCTAGAGGTTTGGACTTGGTTGTCCGTGGTGTGTAGATGATGACAGCATCGCATGGCAGTAACACGCACACCTAAGACAGAGATGTGTGCCTGGTGCTCTAGGCATTGGGACAACTTGCTTGTGAGTACACGGTAACTGTGGGATCTAGATGAATCGACAAATGCTTGGGTTAGTCAAGTTGGTAATACCCCTGGCTGCGTTCATAGCAGTGCTAGATGCCAGAGGAACGTATTCTGGTGAAAGTGTAACTGTGGGCACTGCGTTTGGCTCTTGTGACTGGCCATCATCCCACTTGCATCCTAAATGTTTAGGGCTAGTTTCAAAGATAGGCCTGCCTGCCTGGTGGAACAACCTATTGAAAAGCAATTCTGGAAAAAGAAATCTGATTCTACTACTTAAACTGTTGCTAAATAGTGTGATAAGTATTATCTGGCTGGGTAGGGGAGCACCACAACTACTGGTTATTTCATGCCTCATTCATTGCACAAATGTGTCTTGTCTTTTTTTTTTTCCCAAAAAGTCTTTTCAGAGTCTTAAAATAAACATAAAGGACAGATCTACTGAGCTCCTTCACTATCAGGGCTTTCAGGAAATCCAAACATTCTCATTGTCTTCTAGTGCATGTTTTGTACTTCATTTTGTAGGTCAACATATAAAAATTGATGGATTTGCTTAAATGATAGGTTGCAAAGTACTTGATGTTACACTTGTGCTTTTGTATCAGTGGAACTGAAAAAAACCCCCCCAACTGAGAGATGTAGCCATCTCAGTGACTCAGGGTTCCTGTGGTGTTCTGTGCACTTGGGGAGTTGTGGGTGTTATTTTCTAACCTTGGCAGACAAATTCACTTCTGTCTTATAGACAAAGTGAAAAATTTACAACTAGCAGTGGGCAGAACAGTGGCCTTTGTAATTTCTAATATCTAGTCAGCTTTCTAGGGCATATTTGACATAGTAATTCCTTAGAGATACTGGAATATTTCTTAATCTTGCAGGTTTTTGGTGGTATACCCTTCTCTGATGTACATGGTCTGGGAATACCACACAGAGACTATGTCAGCCTTCCCTCAGTTCAGATTTGCTGGTAAGATCAGCTTCAGTACTCAAGGAAAGTGGTTTGCTTCTTCAGTAATTGCATTCTTGTGATAAACTTGCTGTCTGTGCAGTTGCTTTGTCTGTCTATAAGGTTTATGTTCTGCTGGAGGGTTTTCCTAGAAGCACTCATGTCTGCACAGGTGAGCTCAAACTAGGAGCAGCTTGGTTAGCTGTAACAGATTTCCTCTGATGTTTTCCACCTTTGCAATATATTATCTGTGATAGCATCAGCGTGGTTGCTAGTCACCCCCAAATTATGACTTCTGAGTTGTTGACCTGTCTTAGAAACAGGTGAAAAGGATAAAAGGATCCAGTTATCACTGTGCCCTCACACAAACTTCTACTTTTCTGAAAGTGGTGGAGTCAAGTCACAGCGCTATCTTTTCAGAGAAAGTTGACTTAGGATTTCCACTCTGTGGTATTTTGACGAGAACTTCGGGGAGAGCTGTTGTATGGTGCCACTTATGGGCAAAATGAGATCTTTGGATGAAACACCCAAGCACGCTCCCATTAAACTGATCTTGAACTTTTTTGTCCATGAGCCTTGTGCCAACTGTTGCCTAATGGTCTTTCAAGACTGCAGTTTCCAGGTGTTTTGCTAGATCACTATTTAAAGGTTTTTGATAGCAAAATCACTCAGGTGTGCAGTGAACTCTTCCCATGGAAAGAATAAAGTTCAGACAGTGGGCAGGGGAAAGCTGACTTCAACACTGTGTCACTGCTCAATGCTGCATCCTGAAGCCTTAAAGGAAGGAGGATGAAAAAGTGGGCAAATTAGTCGTAACTTTGGTGGGACTTAACGTAAAGAAACAAACGAAAAACCGCCGACTCTTTTAGTTCAGATAGAGCAGTAATTCTACCAGAGTTGTGACTTGATTGAATAGAAGGCAAGTTAAACCAGAACACAGGTAAAGCTTAAGGGAAAGCTGAGAAAGACAAATGTGACACAAAGCTGTAATGGTTTTATAGGGTACAGTAATGAAGAAAAAATATTCTCCTTTATACTTGTCTCCCCAGGCTCTGATACCTCTTAATTCTCAGAGCTGTGAGTAAAGGTCCTTTACAGCAATGCTTTTTGTAAAAATATTTTTACAACAACATTTTATCATAAAAAAATCTGATATTAATATGACAATGTTGTACGTAACTTTTGGTGAAGTAGTTATTTTAAAAAATATCTTGTTTTGGAAAGGTTTCTTAACTTCTGTTAGACTGAGATACTTTCTTCAGCAAAGCCATTCCACCCTGCTTTACAGCAATCAATGTGTCAGATACTTTGCTTTTTTTATTAAGAAAAAGGCATTTGTTCCTTCTGTGATGTATGTCTAGGATCACATTTGCTGATGTTTATCTTGAGCAAACCCCTGATGCTTCTTTTCCAGAAGTGTTTAATTTGTTGAAGTGAAGAAAAGCAAGTTAGCAAAACATGCTTGGGTAGACTGTAACAACACACATCATTGTATTAAAGTGCAGTACTAAGAAGTGTGGCTTGGTACAGTTCTTGGGTTTGATTGTAACAATACTGTGTGCGAGGGTTCCATGTTCTAAAAATGTTTTAGTTTACATTGTTTTCCTAGTTTCCTCATTTTATTTCTCATGAGCGGGACATCATAAGCAGAAAAGCACAAGATAATGTGGTTTGTTAATGTCAGCTTTCAGTTTACGTCTGTGGTCACACTTTAAAATGTCTTTCTTGGTTTCTCTGCCTTCTGTTCCTTCTTTCCACTCTAGTCTCTCTTCTGACTTATACCTCTAGAGTTTCCAGTCTCTGTTTTGGGTCTCCTGGCTTCCACAATAGGCTGGTTCTGGACTTTCCTGCTTCACATTTCCCTAATTGACTACTTTTGTTCATTTATGTATTAAGAATGAGTGGTTTCATGTTAGCTTTCTAGGGTTTAAATAAAACTCATATTTACACTTTTCAAGCCGGTCTCCTTGTGGAAGAGGTGCTAATGATATCTGTTAATGGCAAAAGCATGCAGCCTTTTCTTCTGTTACATTCAGTCTTTCTCTAAACCTTGTTTTTCCATTTGGTTTTCATTATGCACTCTTCTGCTATTGACTTTGTCATTCAGAACTGACCTCAGTCATGAATAGAAACTAGAAAGGAGTTTTGCACTGGGATCTGGCATGCAGTGGAGACAGAGCTACTTTGGTGTGATATTTGTTTCATGCCTTTCCTTATGATGGTCTTTTCTGCTAGAGAGTAGAGCTTTCCTCCTCTGCTTGATTGGTCTGCAACTTGCTGAGTCTTCCAAGGCAGAGCCAAGCGTTTTGCACTGGGAAGGAGACACAAAGCTGGGACACGATCATTTCTCCTTTGAGGAGAGAAGTCAGTCTGCCTTTACTATTCCTAAGGTGTCTAGAGCCGTAAACCAGCAGGTATTCATGGGGACTGGGGACTGCTTTCCCATTACCCCAAGATGACTGGAAGTACTGGGAGAAAGACTATTTCCCCCTAAATGAGAAGAGACTGTTCTTTGTGGGAAGGACAGTGGTTACTGTCGTGTTAACCCTTGTGGATCTGGGTGTCAAAGTGATTTGATATTGTATGTGTTCTTAGTATTTTATTTAGTTAGGTAAGTTTATTGCTCTTTTAATTACTGTGATGCTCTGAATGTGAATGATACACTTAATTAACACTGCTTGTGCTTTAGCTGTGGCGGGAGTACTACAAAAGTAGCGAAAGGTAGAAATACCCACTGCAGCCATCTGCGGTGTGTTTTAATTTTGTTTGAGTCTTCTCAGTCAGTGATGGGAAAAAGACAGAAAATGGGTGGTTGAAAATTTCAGTGATTGTTCTTGGCTGTGATCGCTTGGACATTGGGCCAAATATTGGTGGAGATGGTTGGGCGGACAGGATCAGTCAAAGAATCACAGAACATCAGGGATTGGAAGGGACCTTGAAACATCCTTTTGAAAATAATGGTTGTTGGTAGGACTGTCAAAACAGGAGGAATGGAAGTTAAGAAGCCTTGGTAATACTGGGTAAAGTCTCTTACAGGATGTGAAGGCTGGAGTACAGACATTGGAATATTTGTTCTTTTTAAGAACCAGAAGGAAATGTGGGAAATGTCAGAATAAGGTTCTGCAACTGGACTTTAAACTTGGTTTGATTTAGAGCTTGTTTTTACAAAATTCTACAATGTGGACAAAACCTGACTGTTATTCTCCACTTGTGAATGATGCTCAAATTCCCCTTGTAAAAAAATCACCGTACAAAGCGCGGGTAAAGATGTGAGTTTGCGTGTGCGCTTTCACAGGAACAGTAAATGTTTTCTTTTTGAAAGCTGTCATAATTGTTTCTTAAAACTGAAGAAAGGAGTTATGTTAAGTATTAAGCTAAAATAAATTCTTGGCTAAGCAGTGTGTGGGATTCAGTAGAGTCATGGATGCATAATTGTACAGATTTATTTATATTTAAACAGTTTCCTGAATTCAGATTGTGCCTCTCGCTTGTATAAATACTGAACTGCTCCCTCCACCCATCATTTCACAATAACTTTAGAAGCTGTGAATCCTTGTGCTCTAGTTGGCTACTGACTGTTAGTAGCCAGTCATATGGTATAGATTTGCAGAGCTGACGCAAAATGGAGCAATTCATCTCCTCAGTAATACAGGCTGCTGAAAGCCTATCGCCCTGAAGCTCTGCTCATTGCACTGTAACCCTGCTGAGTACCAAGACATGTTCAAGGTTTTGGTTTTGGTCTTACACTTTACAATGCTCCATGGCCATGGCCCAAGCTGCCTGAGGGGACACCTTCTGCAGTCACAACGCTCATGACAGCCGCATTCCACTGAAACAATGGCATTGTTGGCAAAATGGGGAATGAATGGAAGAGACAAACTGCTTCTGCAGCTAGCCCACAACTGAGGGATTCATTCCTGGAACACATCAGAGTGACTATAAACTTCCCTGTCCTCAGAATTAGGCGTAAAATTCACTTGCTTCAATCCTGACTTTCCACAATGACCAGGAAAAAAAGTTAAATCCCTGGGGCTTAGACAGGGATGATCTCAGTTTCTTTTTAAAAACCCCAAATAACAATGTATATAAAAGTGTAGAAAAAATAGCTTAAAGTTGGACTGCTATTCCTGTGCGGTTTTTGGTTGTCTTCCTCATGGTTCCTGTCTCAGAACTTTCACTCTCCTGGCCAGCAGTAAAAACGCTGCTTAGGCTGGTTTTTTGGATGAGGAAGAATCCCGACTGAAGAGGAGACAATAGAAAGCCAAGCTGAAAAGACACATAGAAGAATGTTTCTAAAAATTTTAGCTGATTTTTTTCTGCTTCCCTATTTCCTCTGCACATCTATCCTTAATATACTTTTTACTTACAGATGCTTTATTGATTGTTGAAATGCAACAGTAAAATTTATTAACCTTTGGAAGAGTGTTGCAAGTATTGGGCCGAGAACCTCACTGACCTGTTGTAGCTTGCATTTGAGTGGTAGTAAGGAGATCAAATGGCAGGGAAAAATAGCCACCACACATTTCTTCCAGAAAAGCATTGGACAATGTTGTTGGCCCATCTGGCTGTTGTAATCCTTTTGCTTGATAGTAAAATTTTGGGCCTGAGCCTAAAGAAACTGTAAATCTGTTCTGAAATAGCTAACAAATGGCTCAGTGTTCAAAAACAGAAGTCCGCGGAATCGTGTGTGTCATTAGAAGGTGACTAGAGCCCGAGTGTCTGTGGTGCCAAAGGAAGCTGGTGGGTGTCAGGTTCAGAACAAGAGGAGGTGGTTCTTTGCACAGTGTGTCGCTAGGCTCTGGAATTCCTCACCCGAGGACATGACAAATACTAGAAGTTTGCCTGGGTCGAAGGAGATGGTTGCAGGGAAAAGCAAACCATTGAGAACTGATGGCTATAAAGTCCCTGGGTGTAAATTCAGTAGTGGCTGAGAGTGGAAGGGTTTCCGGGGTGCGTTCTGATGCTGTTGCTTACACATCTTCTCTAGTCAGTATTGCCCAGAATGCTTGGGTAGCGGCATCGCTGATCTGACACAGCACTGTGTTTCCATGTTTAAGAGTAATCTGAGGAGAGTGGAGGGGATGGCACTGGCTGTGAAGTGCAGTTCTGTTTGCCTGAGGGAGAAAGTGGCAGATGAAATTCAGAACTGGTAAATGCAATATAAAACGAACTGATGATACGCACGCAGTGGTGCGCGCTAAATTACCTGTTATCACTCAGGAAAGATCCTGCACTTCTTGTGAGTAGTTCTCTGAAAATGTCAGCTTGCTCCTCAGTGGAGATGGAAAAGGCAAGCACAACCATGTTAGGAAGGGCTAGAAAGAGCAAAAAAGAAACAAAGGCTGTTATGTAAATGGAGATGTTATGGAGATCTTGCAGAACAGGCATGTTGGCATCAAAGGGACGATAGAATTTGGAAAAAGCAAACAGAGTGAAGGAACAAGGATCATTGGAATAGTTTTCATGTAAGGACAGAAAGTATTTTCACCTTAATAGATTTCAGGGGATAGCTCTCTGCAGAGGGAAAAATGATGGGGAGGAGGGCACGGCACAAATAATTACTTTCTCATTAATAAACTGTAGAGGAGAATAAAGTCTTCAGGGAGGTACTTAGGAGGAAAAAAACCTAAGCTTGTAATTACATTGTGGCATCTGTTGCTGTCGGTGGTTTAAATAGACAGGTTAAAGCAGTGACTGAGAAATTAGTGGGACAGAGGTCCACCAAGGGTTGGTAAACACAAATGTGGGGGTAGTCGCTGTGATGCTTTGCACTGTGACCTGTAGCAGATGAAACACCTTGTTCTCTACCCGTGTATATATGCCACAGCTGAGGAAAGGAAGATTTTGTTCCTGAATATAACAAGATGGAAATAATTGAAATTCAATGCAAAATTGTACAGATGACCGTGGCCTGTTCTTTGCTACCTGTTGATTTAATGGGTGATTATAGCACCACGTAGTCTTAGGTGCATCCTAGCAGTGTCAGAGAATGTGTTTCAGTTTCTCAGTCATCACTGCAAAGCCTCTTTCATTCCTCTGAATTTCTTAGTGATATAAATTTGTCAGCCAGATACCAATATCTTCAAGTCCTTTAAAGACATGGTGCTGTCTAAATTCGAGGTGGTGAACTTTGACAATTGGGTATTGGCTGTGTTTTGGCAATACTGTCACCAAAGCTCTCTCACCAGTTCTCCCAGTCACTTTACAGAAGCCACTTGTGTCTGTAGAAGTAAAGGTGGTTATAACAGCTGTGAGAGTGAGTCCTGGGGTGGAGAGTACTTCCCAGGGAGAAACACAACAACTAAGACAGTCCTGTGAATACACACACGTGTGGTTTGTCAGATGCATTTGCTGGACCACAGTCTAGTAATACAAAGGAAAAATTGAAACTTAGAAAGTTGTTTTTATTGCCTCTTCAAGATGATCTCTCATGCTGGAAGCTAAAGAAAACAAGAAAACTCTACTCTTTCCAGCATTTGTTTTCTTGTTTGTTTTTGATTTTTAAATAGCACCCTGTACAAAACAAGTCAGGTAATGCTGAAATACATGTTTGCTTGTGCCAGGCCGCTCAGCACCTGCTGGAAAATAGCAAGAAGTTCCCTCTATGGAAAGTGTCTCCTCAATCAAACTGAAGGCAGTAAGAGAGATTCCGTGGTTAAAACTTCTGAGTAGTGGTGTTCCAGCTGCTGTGTTAAGAAAAAGCACAATGGTGAGATCACACAGGGAATGGTCCCTACAAGGAACAAAGATGCTCCATTACAATTAATGCACAATGCTTACTGTTTTTAAACTCTTAAAATACCAAAAAAATCCCTGGGATATGATACTGGTTTGAGTAATTTCTGTCTTCAAGTTACTGGGCTGAATGTACGTATTGCTGTACACATGGCGTTACTCTTCTCTCCTGTAGCTAGATCTCTGCTGAGGGCTTTAAGTGTTCACTTTTCAGTTAGACAAGTGATTTTCAGCCTTTCAGTTTGAAAGCCAAGAAGAATGTGCAGTGGAGGAAGGAAGAGCAAATTTAAACCTGTGAAAGGGGATTTTGTGATTTTGCCATTCCTGATGCTTTGGGAGTCTCCAGAACTTGAAATGATTTATTTAGACTCCTTAAATTAGATATATAAAATAAATAAGTAGCCCCCCAACCAGTTCTCTGCATGGAAGCAATTAATTGATCCCAAGTGTGTTGCTGGCTTTGCCAGTAGCTTGTTGTCAGTTCATGCACTGACAACAGTTTTTCCTTCAAGAAACTGGTTAGCATATATTTGATCAAATTTAATTACACTGGACTAATAGAATCAGTTTAAATCTTCCTGCAATGCTAAAGTAAGTGATGAGTTGGTGAGAAAGCTGGTCAAATATTACTCTGGGAGTTGGCAACTTGTCATTATTAAAACAGATGAACTATCCCTGTTATTTTTTTTTTAATTATTATTATTATTATCTCAATTCTGACAAGAATTCTCTTTTAAGAGTTTGATCAGTTCTCTTCTATTAATAGCTTTTACTGGTTTGGTCAGTAGGGAGGTCAGATGTCCTGGTCTTTGGCTCTTAGGAGAGCTCTTTGAGCCATTAATGATTTTTCATATTTGGTGTCTGACATTTTCAGAACCTGAAGTGCACTTAAATGAAAGTTGATATGACACACATAACAGATTTGTGACTTGGGGAAATCACAGAACATTGGGGATTGGAAGGGACCTCGAAAGATCAGTAGTCAAATCCCTCTGCCACAGCATGATCACCTAGATCAAGTCCCACAGGAACACGTCCAGATGGGCTTTAAACGTCCCCAGAGAAGGAGACTCCATAACTCCCCTGAGTAGCCCCTTCCAGTGCTCTGTCACCCTCACTGTGAAGAAATTCCTTCTGATATTTATATGGAACATCCTATGTTCCAGCTTACACACACTGTCTCTTGTCCTATAATGGATGACACTGAGAAGAGCCTGGCTCCATCCTCCTGACACCTGCCCTTTCCATATTTATGGACATTAATGAGGTCACCCCTCAGTCTCCTCCAAGCTGCAGAGACCCAGCTCCCTCAGCCTTTCCTCATAAGGGAGATGTTCTACTCCTTTCCTCATCTTTGTGGCTCTGTGCTGGACTTTCTCTAGCAGTATTGTGTCCTTCTTGAACTAAGGGGTCCAGAACTGGACACAATATTCCAGATGTTCCTTTACATTTTTGGGTTTGTCGTGCTCTGTTATCATACAGGATTCAGCTGACTCCAGGTTTCTGTCTTAGCCTTCCAATTCCACTGGCCTTATAAACAATTTCATCCCTGACAGCAATGACTTCTGACAATAGCTGCATTACCTTGTAATTAGAGTAGTGCAGAAAACCCACAACTCAAATCAGCAAATAAATCCAGAAGGTATAAAGCTCATGAGAAAAGACCAGGTTCTTTTTCATCGTGCTCATTCTGGTTGACAACCTGTTGTGGAAGGAAAATGCTGATAAACCTCATGGCATTCTGAACTTACCTGTAGAATGGATTTCTTCAGTAAAAGTTGTCTTTGCTGATCTTTCACTTACAACCCAACTAACTCTTTTTTCTAAGATCTGGAGCACAAAGGAATATGAAGTTGCTGAGTCCTTTCTACAGGGCAAAGGGTCAAAGATAGGATGTGCACTGGGCATGCAGACATAGCATTCGTGTTTCTAACACGCTCTCTCTTTGGGGTCTGCTTTCTCTGTTATGGATTTTGTTTTCCTCTAAGTCTGAAAATCACAAGAGCAGGAAGATGGAGGAGGAATGTGCTCAACAGAACTGTTTCCCCTGATCCTCCCCTAGACGGGCCCTCTGGAATAGGAACCTTGTCTTTTATGACTGATGTGTCAGGAGTGAGATGTCCTGCCTGTGCATTTGGAGGGTACCCATTTGGCTC
Organism: Rhinopomastus cyanomelas; assembly: GCA_013400115.1. NCBI lineage: Eukaryota > Metazoa > Chordata > Aves > Bucerotiformes > Rhinopomastidae > Rhinopomastus > Rhinopomastus cyanomelas. Next base: position 331,373 of record VXBP01006396.1, on the reverse strand, counting down.
TGTGGTTTTGTATGGAAGCAACTTGCCCAGTGAAGTAGTCTCTTACACCAGACACGGAACTAAACTGGGCCAAACAGAGACACTTTGCCAGCTAGGTGGAGCTCCCCCACCAAGTTTTTTGTTCCCTTGATTTTGTACAGCCATAGTCACTATCACTTAGTCTGTAAATTCATTTAATAGATGGCCAGTTTACAAAGAAAATGAAAATAAAAAATGTAGGAAAAGGTTTCTCCTCCCTGGACTTTGCCACAGGTGGAGGTGAGCACAGGGTAAGCTGGGGCTGGATGGACCTGTGCTCTTGCCGAAGCAGCGTCCCTCCATGGTGCTTCCACTAAGTGCAAGCTGGGAAGTGCTGGCAGCACTTGCAGTCGTTTTCTTCCTGGGTAATAGAATTTAAGAAACACCAACCCCTTGTGATGACTCAGACATAGCCCACGGCTTACTCCAGATAAACTTAGCTCTTAGCTGTAATAAACACCTGTTCATAGCAAAACTTACTCTTCCGCATCCCTCAAAGTGTGATTCTCTGAGCCTTTGCTTCTGTAATTGCTGGATCTTTAGAGAGCACCATATCTAGTGTTCTCCTGTGAGACAAGGATGAGTCTTCCCACATGAGCTGTGAGGAACCGACGAGATGCAGCGTGCATTTTTGTGCTTGCTCCACCGTGAAGAATTTGCAGAACACTTTAAGCATTGATGCAACCACATCATTTCTCAGTTAGGCCTTCAGCGATGCTGAAGATCTTCAGTAGTTTTCAGTAAATACACGAAGTGAAGCTTACTGCATGGTTTTGTTGGTAGTTCAGGAGGAAACACAGAACATAGATTGGTCTTTTACAGGGAATTAGTATTTTGGAAAAACACAGTGGCTTTGTTGTGGCTGTGTGGAGAGCCTGATGTACATCCTCATCAGTGTGCAGAGGAAAGGCTCTGAGCTTGCTAAAAGCACGCATGGGGTTCGTTACTGCTGCTTAGCTGCTGAGCAGTAATTCATTACGCTACAGCAATGTGTTTATTGTTTGCTGCGAAACCCATATGCTGGAGTAAAAAGTTATGGCTCTGAATTTGAAAGGTAATAAAGTAGAGCTAGTAAGAAGCTAATTTTTTTTTTCCACAGAGTTACTTTTTGAAATAAAAGTGACTTTTTAAGGGCCATGCTGAAGGATAATTAAGTAAAGCATTTTAGGGAAGGGGAAAAAAGTAATAGTGAGAGAATAACTCTATGTGCTTGTTTGGAACCAAGTTTCTCCAAAGGGAATTTATATATGTATATATATATATATATATGTGTTTCTAGTGTAACATGACACTAGTCTGGAGACTTCTGAATGATAATGTCTGGAGTATATTCAACCAGTGGTACTCCTTGTTTCAATTTGCCAAATAATCGATTAAAAGGAAAAAAAATCAGTGCCGTGTTACCGGTTAATAATGGCAGGAGAAGAGTCTTAGACTCAGGCTCTTCTTTTTATTTTTTTTCTAAGGATCTGTGTATTCTAAGGATTTACTTTAATGGCCAAATGTCTTTAACTGCACCTTTGACAGTGTGGGAGAAGTTTGAAGAGTTTGAAGACTCCTTTTAGTTCAGATGAAGGCAATCTCTGAGATACCTGCTGACTGATTTCTGAAAAGCAGTGCTCTGAGGAGTAGCAGCAACCATCTGTCAGTTAATGTCTCATGTTTTAATAAGTAATGCTAGCATACATGCAGATTTTATCATTACGTGCATAGAACATGGAAGAGGAAACAGCGGAAGCAGAAGGGAAGAATTTGGAGTAATCATCAGAAAGTAATTTTCACATGCCTGACTGGAGTGGTAACTGCATTGATGATGCTGTGGAAAGAAAGATATTTCAACGCAATGCTAATTTAGTTGTATAAATACAGAATACTTCTGTCATGAAACCAAATCTATTTTTATGTATTTGCTATTCCAATAACATTGGAAAATTGTTGACCCTAAATTGTTAGAGCTTAGCAGCCTGGCTGTTTATTTACAGTTGTAATTCCCTTCACTTATTAACTGAAGATTTCTTAGCGTAGTATGTCGAGTGGCTATATTAAGTATTCTGCGCATTCCCATGACACTGTAGACCTGAGCTGTGCAATGATGACTTTTACTTGTTTCTTATGAGCGTATCTTAATTTTGAAGGAAAATTTAGATTGTCAGTCTCAAGGAACAGGTACAGCCCTCTCTGCTGTCCCAAGTGCACCTTTCCAGCTGATGGTTTGGAGCTAAGAGGTGACCTGAGGTTCATGGAGTGGCATTGACTGTTTGTTCAAGGTAGTAGAAGTATGACTTGCATCAGTGACTCAGCACCTCTGCCCATACTAAAGGAAAAGTTTTGGTTACAAAGGTGCATTCACCATCAGGATTAGGACTTACAATAACAAAATGTTTCTCAGCAGAGCTATGCAAGAATGTCTCCATGTTCGGGATGTAGTCACCAGAACATGTCAATACAGGTGTTTTTCACAGAATCATGGAGCCGTGCAGTGGTTTGGAAGTGGGTCGGAAGGAACCTTAAAGGTCATCCAGTTCCACCACCCTGCTGTGGACAAGGACACCTCTCGCTAGATTAGGTTACTCAGAGCCCCATCTAACCTGGCATCGTATACACTTCTAACAATGGGACATCCTCTCTGGACAACCTGCCCCAGTGTCTCACCACCCTCTTCATAAAAGCTTTCTTCTTTATGTTGAGTATAAATCTGCCTCGTTTCAGTTTGAAGGTGTTGTCCCCGTCACTGCAGGCCTTGGTAAAACATGACTTTTAACTTACATTAGGTCTGTAGTGTGGTGCCTCTTTAGACTCTGGAGTACTTTAAAAAGTGGCATGTAAGATCTGTGGTCAACCGTAATGAGTGCCACGATTTATGTGACTGAGGGGAATCTTTAGGTTAAAATAACAATGGCAAAGATGGAAAATTGGTGTATCAGAGCAACTTTTTAAGTGTCACTTAATGAGCTTTTCTACTGAAGTGTAGTGATTTCTACTTGAGTGTTGGTGATTTTGAACTTATGTAGACACATGCAGAGAGTTTAAGTGATATACGAGCCACTAATGTTTCAAACCAAACACCAGGGCCATACATTTGAGTGGAAAAGAAATGTGACTGAATAGTTTATGGGAACCCTGCTGATAAGCCAACGACGATCATAGTTTTGGCTTAATGATTTCTTACCTGTTTGCACACATGACATAGCTTTCATACTCTGGTACTGGGAATGTGGTTGCAAAATAACAGAGCCAAATACTCAGGCTTTCACTGATGGCCTCTTATTTTTCCTGTCATGGACACAGAACATGAGTATTTCAGTCCCTGTAAGCAAACAGCGTAACGGCATAGTAGGGGTCAGATTCCCATCAGTGATGCAAATAGTGATTTAATATGTATCAGTGTATTAATAGCAGGGGAGCCCCTGTCTTTGGCCCAGTATGTAGGTATGAGGTTATCAATCAGTATCTTCAGACCTTAGTAGTTCACCCTGGAGTGAATGCCTTGCAGGCTGAACGGGGCTAAATGCTGGATCCCAACAGGCATTGTTTTCTTCTGACTCACAGCTGAGTCTGCTGTGGTCACAGCTGCTGACTTTGCAAGTAGTTGAGCTGGTTGGGGATGCTAAAATATTCTCTCCTCACTACCAGTAAATCTTGTAATAGAAATCAGTGTGCTTACTCACTACAGGCACAGCTTGAAGGTTTGGTTAAAACAGCTGAAAACCTTGCAGACTGGACTCACGCGAACGAGGGAGAGCTCAGCTAGATCTGAAAGAGGATGTATGTATGCAGAAAAGCTTTTGCTGACTCAGAGTGCTACTGCTTCAATTTATATTGGTATGGGAGAAATAACACCACTTCCCCTTCTCCAAATGCAGTTACTACTAGTACAGTTTTGTGTTTTAGCTGTAAGCTGTGAGAGTACAATGAATTTTAATATCCAGACTGATATTATCTCTGTGCTGTGGAGCCTATGTTCACGTCACAGTTTTGCTAAACATTTTACACCCTTTATGGAAATTGTTATGTGTCTAAAAAAAAAAGCCTTGAAAAGTTGTGCAGGTAGGTGTTCATGTGTTTTTTCTGTAATGTTGCTCTAGGTAGGTAAATAATTTAAAATGTTAAATCAGATTTCTTTTTTTTAATAGTGTAGACTGCTCATAGTAAATGTAGCAGAGTAAATAGGACAGATTTTGGTTTCACCTTTGCTGCAGAGTGCAAATATTTTAAAAGTGTCTTAATCCTTTGTCAGCTGTGCACTGGTTTTGCTCCTGGTCTGCAGTTTGCAAAGAGAGACTTGGGAAAGGAAGTGAAAAGTATTTTATGACTTTTACTAGTTTTAATATCTAACAGAGTGGTTGCAACATCTGTACAGAAGCCTGTGGGGAACATGAGTAAGAAAAAGGCTTCATGCCTCCTTAAATGCTCTTGTAGGTTTACTTGTTTATCATCAGCAAACGGAGTGGCCTGGCACCTCAAGCCTGATGACTGGGGCAGTGGTAAACTGCAGGACAGCAGCCTGGTTTTTTTAAGCAGATGTCTGCTGGTGCTGTTTGCAGCAGTAAGACGTTCTTTGGAAGTATTGACAATTCACAGAATCTAGGGCCAGTTCTTCACATTGGGTTTGCTTCTTGCTGGCAGTTTTCCTTCCAGCGTCTGCAATGAAATGTTGTTGATGCTGGCAAGTACAGGAAAAGGCAGAAAGGTGATAACCATAGTGCCAAGGACAGGAAAAGGATAGGAAACTGAAACTCTGTGAAGAAAAACGAAGGGGTTTTGATGTTCCAGACACAGTTAATGATTTAGCTTCTCAATATGCTATTTGTCCCCAGCTTTTTTAAACTGCCAAGGTTCAAACATGTCCCTTCCCATATTTTCTGAGTACCAGGGAAGAATTTCTGAGTGAGGAACTGTAGTAGACAGCCAGTCTAACCTGGAGTACGATGATAATTCTCAGACAAGTAGCAAAACTGATTCTAATCCTCACTCCAGGAGCAGCTTTGCTTCCTTTTTTTCTGAACAGGCATACCTGGAGATATGTTCAAGGTTTAATTTCAGTGTTGTATTGACCAGAGAGATCTTAGAAGGTGCTCCCCAGCTATGCATATGGGAGAGAATTTGACAGTTGGTTTTTCAGAAGACGGTCATGACAGGTATTATTTGGTCAATCCATGAGACAGGCATCAAACACATGTTAAAATTTGGAGCATTTCTAATTCCATAACCACATTTTTTCAGTTAATGAATGGTTCAGATATGCAAAGAGTCCCCGTAGTGTTTGCAGAAGAAACAATTAGGAAGAAGTTAAACCTTTATTGGAATAGTTTTTTTGGCTCGCCCGTCAGTAAAAGCTAGGTTTGGAGGTTTGGAGGAGAGCACAGGTTGCCTTAATACCACCTCTGAGATGTGCTCTCAGGTTGGAGCACCGGCTGCTGAATGACACTACATTTCTATGACTTACCTGTGTCACAACTGCTGCCTGATCCAAAAGCACAGAAATACTTATTCCATCTTAAAACCTCAGGGGATGGATCTTAGGAAGGCATCTTTTGGTACTTGGAAGGAATAGCCGTGATTAAGAGCAGTTTCTTAGATCACTAATGTTTTAGGCATCGTGGAAACCACCATGTGGTTTTGAGCATTCAACATCCTGGTCACTCCTTCCATGAGGGACCAGACGGGTAAGAGAGAGCAGGACAGATGTCTGTAGCGACAGTGGCCACTGTGAGCTCCTGTGGGTGAAAGGGCAATCTTCTAGTCAGGCATGCTGCACAGTCAGCAGCTGAGAACACCACCACTGCAATTTTAAGTGGTCTCTTGTAAATGGCAGGAGACTTGTAGGTGTCAAAAATCCATCTTACTCTTCCTTAACCACAGACTTCTTACGCAAGATGGAATCTGGCAATCTAGATGCAATAAAACCAGGGAAAATGTTGGGCAATACCTGCTGACATCACCATCCCTAGACATAGACTGTAACTGCTGTTGACTGAAGTATGTAAACTGTACTGATCTGTGCTGTGCTGCCAAGGTTAAAGTTAGAACACTAACACAAGGTCTCTTGAAGGAGATCCACCTTGGTAGCGTTTGATATCCAAAAGAACTGAAAAGGCAGAAGTTTTCTCTAGGTGGGGATGTCCACATTGTCAGGTAGGTCATCAAGCTGAACACTGGTCTGGAAGTGGAACCTGCTGGCTGCTCTTTAGAAGAGCCAGAGCCTCGGTGAAGGAGAGGAACCCCGGCAAGTGTGTGCACATCCTGTCATTGTAGATCTGTGAAGGGATGCCTGGCAGAAATGAGCCAAAAATCTCTTCCAGGAGTAGGAGGATGGGGGGAAAGCAGCTTAAGGTAGTAGTTCCCAAAGTTCCTGATCAACGGATGCCTGTTAGCCGCATTCTTTCTCTGGTACCACCACTGAGCTGTTTCATCAAACCTTTAGAACAGACACTGTTGAGGCCAAGAGTTTTAATAGATGTTAACGGTCCAGCCTTGGAGCATTCAGCCTGGCCTGGTGGACCATACTTAGGGAGTGCCTTCTTAAGGGGAATTCTGGTCTACTTATTGTAATAAAGTTCTCAATTCATTGTCAGAAGACTGAAACTCTTTTGGGGATTCTGCCCTATTGTCATTTGACATGGAGGCTGTCGGGGATTGTGGATGGTTTAGAGGCATATGGGGGGTATTGGCCTATCACAGATTCCCTGGGAGCTGCTGTGTGCCATGGGGGGCCTTGGAGTCTATTCTCTCTTGCAGAAGGGACATGCTCTGCCACCCCCAAGGAACAATAACACTCAGACAAAGAACATTTTTTCCAGATCTCTTTTGCAGACATGGAGCTGAGCGTAGAACCCTTTCTGAGCCAAGAGGGAGCTGCATCATTTTGTGTATCTGCCCTACTGTGAAGCCAGGACAAACATTGGGCAGCAGCTTCTTTGGAGAGTGGTGTTTTGGGACCATCTGAGTGCAGATGGTTTTTGCTACTCTACAAGCAGAAAAAGAACTTCTGAACCATAGACAGAAGGTTTTTCATTTCCACTGAGTTATGGAGATGTAGGTAGTAAAAGGCAAACCACTTAGAATAGCAGAAGGAAGTGCTTTGGAGCCAGAGGAGAAAGTTCAGTTCCCAAGTAAATAAGCTACTTTTGATAGAATGCCGGGACAGCTACCACTTCACTGCATCACTGAGACAAATTGTGGGTCTACAGCAGGTGTGGAGTGTGTGGGACAAAGACACAGAAGTGTTCTTTCAAATGGTTTCTTTCTGGGTGATGGTAAGATGAGACAGATGTACCAGCTCACCCAGTGCCCCTTTCTTTTCCTACCGCATGTTTTGTGTTTTCTCTGACCCTTGTATCTCTCCAGGAACTGATTTAATTCACTTAAGCAGCAGATGATTTGTGCCATTTATATTGTGGGTAGTTTTCTGAAACTTTGGTCAAGCAAATCAGGTCATGGAAGCTGATGCTACAGTCATAAAATACGACAGTGGATTATGTGGCTTCAAGTAGGGCCGGAAGAGGTTGAGACCTGGGGCATAAAAAGAACCATACTTTTCAGCAGCAGGGAACCAATTAGCTGGTTTATCTACCCATCAAAATTATGCTATGGTGATGCGAGTGAAAACATCTTTTCCAATTAAAATTCAAGTGTTTTCCTTAGTGTTTTTTATAAATGCTTTTTTCTCACCCTCACCTTCCTTTTCTTGCATGAGAAACTGATAGGTAAACTGCGTGCTTAGCTCTTCCCTTGCTTGATGTGTTCTCAACCTTGCTGATGCTGCTCTTTTTTTGTCACGCTCCATGTCTTTTCACAGAATCATAGAATCACTACTTTTTTTGTAATACTTTTTTTTTCCCACAGGAATCTAATCTCTAACAAAGTCTTCAACTAAATTAAAAACATATGAGTAACAGTCGAAGAACAACAAATTACTGAGTATCATCTGTATGGGGCTCGGATTTAAATGTGGAGCAAATTTCACTCCTTTGTGCAGTTGTTCCTGTGGACGTTTGGATTAGAGCAAAAAGGGATGGGCCGTGGATGTGATGGTCTTTAGAAGCAGTGACTAATAGGGAAAGGGAGGTCAAATATCAGCTAACAGTTTTATCCTCAGTCCTGTGAGGATTATATGCAAACAGCTAAATATAGGAGCATTCTTCTAAATTTAGACAAATTAATTAAGGCCAGAGAGAATTTTATGTTGTTCAGAGCCCACTAGGAAAAGCAAAGTCATATAATTTTGTAAGTCTGATTTCTTATTCTCAGTGAACAAATCGACTCGAGTGACTGGTAACTCCAGCACTCTAATGACCAGAAAGAAATCCTGTGCCTGTCGCTGAATACTGTAGGCTTTGCTTTGTATATGAAGAGTCTTCTTCTAGAAGAACCTTATAGAATGCTCTTTTAGAACCTTGCGAAAGCATAGGTTTATATTTTTGGAGCACTAAACTTCCTATACTCTGTTCTTCGAAAAATGTTATTCCTCCAGTGATAAGAAAATAGAACAACTAGATCCCTTTTTAGTTGTACAAGCACCAGCAGTGCAGGGATCCTACAGATCCCTTGAGGGTTGAGGATTGGTTCTTTCTATTCTGATACTGAGTAATAAAGCAAACATTTAGGAAAAGTCTTTGGGAATCCCACAGATTTGCAACTAGCTCAGACTTTTGGCCACGTATCTCCACCACTGGCCCTCAGTAACGTTGTGCAGGCAGCTTTGGTGGAGGCATTTCAGGGCTTTTCCCCCTACGTGTCAACTCCACTTGCTCTTTGAGAAGGACTAGACTCTGGGGTTTCGTCTTTAATTTGTTGTTACTTGTAGTTGCTTGTAAGTGAAGAAACTCAGACACTGAAACAGCTGGCAGCGAGAGGCGGAAGGACTTGAGGAGGGTGGGACCAGCTGAGTCAAAGGGTCTTGTACTAGGGAACAAGGGGACAACAGCAGGGTCACACAGAGGAGTCACTGGAGAGGAAGAATGGGAAATACTTTTAGGAGGTGGGCATGGAAAACAAGGAGCATGAGTTAAAAGTCGGGAATGTGACGTGTTAGAGCAGTCACACTGCTTAATCTGCCAGTGTGGTGTGACAGGGAATGAGCAGGATCCACACTTCTGCCATCTCTTGCACATTCTTGTCACATTGGCTGGTTTGCAGGCATATCTCAGAGCATTCATTTCAATTTTTTTATTTATATCTGAAATCTGCTCTGGAGGAATTTGTAAGTTTTTCACTGTAGACGGTTTTCCCCCTTTGTCTTTGCAAAAGCAAAGATCAACCCACAATCTTTCATATTTCTTAGCTAATTTTGCATTGAGAGGTTTATTACATCTTTCTTGCCTGGGGAAAATCCCATTTGTCTCAAGCACACAGTAGTGTCTTCTGCTTCCTGTGAAAAGCTGTTCTGCTCAGTAGGCTGTGCTTCAAAGACACTTGCTCTGAAATGAAGGCTCAACAAAAGCTATGCAGTTTGCTCTGTGCTATCTGCTTCGAGCAACTGCATAGTAAGAGCTTCTTCTAGAGCAAGCAACATGTTCCAAACGCTGAGCATCTTCATAAAGGTGTTAATGGAGAAGTGTAAATGAAAAGAAATCAAGCCAATGAGGTTTTTTAACCTACTTTTAAAACTTATTTTAAACTTCAAGTAAGTAGGAGGGTTGGAAAGGGAGGGTGAGGAAAAGGATCTCTCGCTCTTTCTTCTTTTTTTTCCTGACTTTCCAGCTTGTTTACTCTGTCCATGTGCCAGCACAGTGTGAGTATTCAGTTCCACTCTTTTCATATGAGTTTTATACAGACATGCAGTGGTTTTTTTTTTAACTCCTATGATTAATGCATACATTAGCAGAGGATGTGAAACTTGTTAAAGAAGTAGAGGATCCATATTGTAAATCCACAAAAAAATGATCCCAGGGGATGCAGGGACAGATGAGGGATTTTCCCCAACTTCAAACCATCTTTAGATTTGGTTAGATGTCAGTGTGATGTCTCTCTCAAGAGATGGCTGCAACCTATGCATCTACAGACTGCCCTAAGGGTGATCTCAGGGCATGATAAACTACTTTTGGCTGATAATACACAAGTTGTAGGCTTACAACTTTTAACTCCACCAGCACACATCCCCTCCTCATCGTGCATGAGGAACAGGGTAATGATTCTCTGGGTATCTGATCAGTCACAGGAAATAGCTGGCTCACAACGGTTGTCCTAATCTTTAATCTGAGATCAGCTGAGGGGAGAATTTTCTTACTTCTCTCCATGGTTATAATCTGGCCTTAATTTTTCTACTCTCGATAATATCTGATAAGAGATTAAGAATGTGATAAGAAGCTGTTTTATATGAAATTTAAGAGGCCATTAACATTCCATTGAATTGTAAAATTGTCAAGCTAAAAACAGCTCTCCTGGTGTTCTGCACAGATGCAATAGCAAATCACTGAGTCACAGGAAATGATTCAGTCAACATTTCTAAACTTTCAATGTGTGTTTTATGGAAGAAACTTGATGTAAATGTTTAGACAGTTATGGTTTTGGAGATAAATATTGCAATTTTATGGAGTTTGGGGGCTGACGTACCAGAGTTGTGGTGCAGAGTTGTCAATTTACTGAACATCTAAAGCTGTTAAATTATTGTATTAGACTCCAGTGTGGGGTGTATTTTCTTTGGCTACTGAAATGTGTCGTATTTGGGGATAACAGATGACACATCAGAAAACTCAAGGAAAATGAATTTGTAATGACCTCGGATTCCCTCTGCGCCGCTTGCACAGGCACCCACACAGTTCTACTTAGTTTCTTGTCTCCTCATCCTGTAAATACATTGCTTCAGTGACATGACCTCTCATGGCAGGTTACCCTCTGCCCTGAATGATCTCACTGGGATAAACTGCTTTAGAAGGTTCAGTTAAAATGTTTCGTTGCTCCTCATTTGAATGTCATTAATTGCAATGGAGTGCTGGCAGGGTGAACTTCGCTTTTTTAAAATGTCAGTTGCTTGCAGTTGAAGTGTCTCTTGTATTTTGTGAATATTTTATTTCAGGAGGAGTGGTAGAACTATAGGGAAGAGCTATTGACTGCAAAAGGTGAGGACAGGCATGTTAAAACCAGAAATGCCTTTGAGGTCCTACATTTCCACCTAGAGGTGGGCTAGGCTGGTCCAAAATGGAAAAAGAGACCCCTTTGAATGTCCCCCTGATTTTGAATTATCAAGGTGAATCAGTCTTCCTAGACAACGTGTGACAGAGGAGTTCAGTTCAGTCTGAGTGATGCTGAACAGGATGCAGTTGCCCAGACATTGGTAGGATGAAGCTGCAAAGACCTTGGTGAGAAGAGGCTGCCCCAAGCCCAAGCTGGAGCAGTTAATGAAGGACTGCAGGCCATGAAGAGGACCCAGCTGGAGCAGGGAACAGCCTGAGGATGAAGATGCAGCACGGATGAGCTGTTACGCATTGACTGCAGCTGCTGTTCTCTATTCCCTACACTGTGGTGGGAGGAGGATGAGAGAAGTCGGGGTGAAGTGGTGAAAGTGAGCCTGGGAAGAAGGGAGGGGTAGGATAAGGTGGTTTTGTTTTTGTCTTTTTTTCAAAAAGGATTCTGGGGCAGGAATTGGCAGGGCTCATTCAGAGGGCTTTATACTAGATTCAGAAGGGGGTGGGATAGTTGATGGGTGCACACCAGTTGGGACAGAACTCTGGTCTTAGTGGAAACCAGGCAGCCACTGGTTGTCCTAGGGTGAAATTGGAGCGCTCAGCTGGCTCCCTGAAGTGCCTGCACACCAGTGCACGCAGGATGGTGCAGGAGGAGTTAGAAATCTGTATCCATTCAGGTGATTGTGATCTGGTGGCAATCACAGAGACCTGATGGGACAGCTCGCATGACTGGAATGTGGTCACGGACAGCTATGACCTTTTCAGGAGGGACAGGTCAGCAAGGCAGGGTGGAGGAGTTGCTCTTTATGTGAAAGATCAACTGGAATGTACTGAGTCCTGTCCAGGGGCAGATGAAGAGAGAGTTGAGAGTTTCTGGGTGCGGATTAAGGGGCAGGCTGGCATGGGTGACACTGTTGGTGTCTATTACAGGCCACCAGATCAGGATGAGGAAGTTGATGAGGCCTTCTTATAGGCAGCTGCCAGCAGCCTCACAACTACAGGCCCTGGTTCTCATGGGGGATTTTAACTACCCTGATATTTGCTGGAAGACCTACTCAGGCAACCACCCCCAGTCCAGGAGGTTCCTCCAGTGCATTGATGACAATTTTCTGATGCAAATGGTGCAGAAGCCCACTAGGAGAGGAGCACTGCTGGATCTTGTACTCACCAGCAAGGAGGGTCTGCTTGAAGCAGTGAAGGTCGAGGGCAGCCTTGGTTGCAGTGACCATGAGATGGTGCAGTTTGGGGTCTCGTGTGGTAGGAACAGAATACCTAGCAGAATCACAACCCTGGACTTCAGGAGGGTCAACTTTGTCCTTTTCAAGCAATTGCTGGGGGAAATCCCATGGGACAGGGTACTGGCAGCTAAAGGGGCCCAAGATAGCTGGCTGACATTGAAAGACAACTTCTTTGAAGCCCAACACAAGAGCATTCCAACAGGAAAGAAGTCAAAGAAGGGAGGCAGAAGACCTGTGTAGTGGAACAGGGAGCTACTGGGCAAACTCAAGAGGAAGAAGAAAGTCTATAGGTCATGGAAGGAGGGGATGGCCACTTGGGGTGATTATAAGGCTCTGGTGAGATTATGTAGGGATGTAACCAGGAAAGCCAAGGCCTCCTTGGAATTAAACCTTGCAAGGGAGATCAAGGGCAACAGAAAGGGCTTCTTCAAATACATTGCAGGTAAAACTAAAACTAAAGGCAATGTAGGCTCCCTGCTGAATGAGGTGGGTGCCCTGGAGACAGAGGATACAGAGAAAGCAGAGATACTGAACACCTTCTTTGCCTCTGTCTGTGCTTCTGGGGGCTGTCCTGATATCAAGCACTGGACTGCTGAGGCTCCAGAGCAAGTTGAGACAAGAGAAGAGCTTGCCTTGGATGATCAGGACTGGTTTAGGGATAAGTTGATCAAACTGGATGGACATAAATCCATGGGCCCAGGTGGGATGCACCTACGCGTACTAAGGGAGACAGCAGAAGTCATTCCTAAGCCACTCTCCATCATCTTTTCTATGTCCTGGGGATCAGAAGAGGTGCCTAGACTCTGCAGGATAGCAAATGTCACTCCAATCTTCGAAAAGGGTAAGAAGGAGGATCCAGGTAACTGTAGACTGGTCAGACTCCCCTCCGTCCCAGGAAAGGTGATGGAACAATTTACTCTAGAGGCTGTCTCCAGGCACATTAAGGACAGGAGGGTCATTAGGACAGTCAGCATGGCTTCACCAAGGGGGAGTCGTGCTTGACCAACCCGATAGCCTTTTATGAGGGCGTAACCAGGTGGAAGGATGATGGCAGAGTGGTAGATGTGGTCTATCTTGACTTCAGTAAGGCATTTGACACCCCAGCAGACTGTGCCGCCATTCAGTGAGACCTGGACAGGCTGGAGAGTTTTGCAGGGAGAAATGTAATAAAGGTAAGTGTGGAGTCTTGCATCTGGGCAAGAACAACCCCAGATACCAGTATAGGTTGGGGACTGAGCTGTTGGAGAGCAGTGTAGGAGAAAGGGACATGGGGGTCCTGGTGGACAGCAGGATGACCATGAGCCAGCAATGTGCTCTTGGACCCAAGAGGAACAAGAGCATCCTGGGGTGGACCAGAANGGAGGGTTGTGGAGTCTCCTTCTCTGGAGACATTTAAGACCTGCCTGGATGTGTTCCTGTGTGACTTGGTTTAGGTGATCCTGCTGTGTCAGGAGGATTGGACTAGATGATCTTTCAAGGTCCCTTCCAATCCCTAATGATTCTAAAATTTTATTTTATTTATGTGGAGACTGAGAATGTTCTACTTCAGCCAAATACCTGCTGTGTAATTCCTGATGATGAAAGCTTCCACGTCAGAGGGTTTTTGAGGGAGATGTAATGAGGGGAGAGGAGAAGCAGACCTAGCCTTGACTATATACTCACATTGCAAACCAAGCACTAGTAGCTTTTAGTGGAAATTGTCTTGAGAGATTTGCAATGACAATGTTTTTCTGATTTTAGTTTTTTTAATCTCCAGGATGACTTTTTTTGAAAGTGAATAAACAATTAAAAAAATCTGAATGCCAGTGACATCTAGCAAAAAAATAAAATCAAAGCTTCAAATTTTAAAGTAAGTTTCCTTTGTTCAACAGCTTGTGCAGGCTAGCTTTGAAACATCACTGCTGGAGCTTTTGCATTTCCCTTTAACAAGTTTAAACTACGTATTCATGTGGCAACTTGGGATTGCACAGAGTCTCCTTGAAAGCACAGAGAAACACATCCTGTCCTTCTAGGGCTCATACTGTGTGTTCAGTTTTGTGATTTACAGCATCTTCTTTTTGAAAACTGCAGTATTCTCTGTGAAACGGGCAGCTGTTGGCCAGAAATAAGTTATTTTACAACAAACCAAACGATTCCTTAACATTCACTGATACCTGCAGTTTACTGAAACTTATTGAAGTTACGACTAATCAACTTGTCAAACTTGCATCCCTCACTTACCTATCAATCCCTTTCAACATTCCTTTTTCCAACTCATGTTCACTCTTCCTGCACCTATTACTGTTAGTATCAAGTTGGCTAAAGTAAATAATGTGAGGGTTCTCATGGCTAGGGTCTAATCCTGAAGTTGTTGAAAATGTATACACATAGCACCGTGACCCATGTTTTATCAAACTAGCTCAAGGGACAAAAAGCTGATTCTGTTAGTGCACTGCTCCTGTACATTCTTATGGCTCTGTCACAGCCAAAGTAGTTGAAGCAGCAAGTGTAAGAATATATATGGCAAGTGGAAGACAGTGAAAAAGAAATTCTGCAGGAAAAACAGGGCAAATTTATCTGATAGCATTTTAAATATGTCTTGGATTATGTAATCCGCCTCTTTCAGTTTAATAAAATGCGTCTGCAGTAACAGGGCAAAACTGAAAGGAGCAAAATGTTCAGCTCCTGTTTAAAAATAATTCGTGGAATTATCTGTCATAATGGAGTCAGTAGAAAATCAACAAGGACAAATGTGTCTGGGAAGGACAGACCCCTTAGAGGGGCACAGGCTGAGCACTGAGTGAGCAGCTCTGTGGAAGAGACCTGGAGGGCTCCGGGACACCGGGTTGGGCAGGTTCCTGCAATGTGTCCTGGCAGCAACAATGCCCAGCAGCATCCTGAGCCGTAGCAACAGCAGTGCAGTCAGTAGGTGCAGGGATGGCACTGCTCCCATTCACCCAGCCCCTTTAGATTTAGATGCTGCTCTCCATTCTGGGCTCCTGAAAACGAGGTGGACAGTGGTCAGCTGGCATGAGTTCAGTGGAGGGTAGCAGGCACAGGCTGGTGGAGGGAGGCTGGGGGAGCAGGGCTCGTCCAGCCCCAGGAGGAGATTGTGCTGGGGGGCCCCAGCAGCAGCATTCTCCTAACTGTGACAACATCATTCTGAAGACGGAGCCTGGCTGTTCTCAGTGGTGCAGTGAGGGATAACAATAGGCAACAAGCAGAAGCTGAAACAAGAGAAGTTCACAGTGGGTGTCAGGAGAAACCTTGTCACCATCTTGAGGAGACAGATACTGGAGCAGGTTATCCAGAAGAGGTCGTGTGCTCTCTGTCCTAGGAGGGTATTGAGGCCAGGTTGAAGGAAACCCTCAATAACCACAAGGCTCACCCTGCAGGGCATTGAACTAGGTGACCTCTTGCTATCTTCTCTAACATGAGCTGTCCTGTGATTCCATGTGATTTTATTATTGTTGTTGATTTTTTTTCTGAAAGAAGTTGAAAGACTGTTGTAAACAGTGTCTTTTACAGAGTTTACATTCAGTCTCATTTCATCTTAAGTACTTTTCACTGATGCTAAACGTGATTTGATACACAAGAAGCAAATTGTGTCTGACACAGAAAAGACTTCAAAGGTTTTGATTCTATGATCTCAAGACTTTTATGTAATTATATATATTTTCTCAAAGAAACATGCTCCCCATGTCATTTTGGCAAATATTTATTCATCTCCCCTTTTAATTAATTTAATTAATTAAATTAATGAAGTATGACTTCTTTATCAAATAAAATCTTATTTTAAAATTAAGAGCATAATTTTTTAAAAAAGGCAAATTTTTAAGTTGAACTGATTACTTGTCTTCAACCACTATTCATGATCTATTTCCATTTTATGTCTTGGCTGTTTAAAAGGACTTAAGGATATGTTCTTAAACTCAGTGTTAGATGCAGTAATTACATTTTCTGGTTGGCAAGTTAAGTTCTTGAGCAGAGCTTACAATAGGCTCAAGCCAGCTAAAAATAAACTCCAGGCAGTTCATATTAACTGGGTGATAACAGGCAACAGCAAAAAGCAGTATCCAGCTATGATGAAAACAGGAAGTCCATTACACAAGCTGCCCTTTCCAGATAGGTATGAATTCTTAAAGGCTTAACTAAAATAATAATCCCTCAAAGTTTTTAATAAAAGCAGAGAGTTGCCTATTGTTCATAGCTCAGTGGAGACGAAAAACATGCATCCCAGTACATTGTGAAAGATCTGCTCTATGCTGGGAAAAAACACTGTTTCCCTTTAGTTATTGGTAACCCCAATTTCAATTTGAAGTCACAATGGATTGGATCTTGCAAGGGGCTGAGCATCTGAGCCCTGTCCAGCAAAGCTGCACAGCGCCATGAATCCTGGTAGCTGTGGTCAGATTGAAATGCCGAGGTTGCCCAAACTGGACTGGGGTCAGAAGTGAGTGTTGAGCTCGTGATACTGATGCTGTCTGTGCTCCAGCATCTCCCAGGAAACCACATTCCCCCCTGATGCAGTACTGTCTTCTCTACCCTATCCTGGCATGTGGAGGTGGCAAAAGGGTCCTTTCCCCATGTGTGACAAGAGAAGCACGAGGTAGACCAGACCACTCCTGGAGAAGTTTTGCTGGAGACATGGTATTCATTTTATTTCTGTGGCAAGAAGCAGGTAGCAGAAATAGCCTTCCTGATGCCAAACCAAGGTATCTAGGTGCCATCTGTCTTTTTCTCAGCTCC
The DNA here is from genome assembly GCA_013400115.1 of Rhinopomastus cyanomelas. Classification (NCBI taxonomy): domain Eukaryota; kingdom Metazoa; phylum Chordata; class Aves; order Bucerotiformes; family Rhinopomastidae; genus Rhinopomastus; species Rhinopomastus cyanomelas. Next base: position 314,263 of record VXBP01006396.1, on the reverse strand, counting down.
TTTTTCTTCTTGTGTGGTGGTGAAGAGCAGCTGTGCACAGCCAAACACCCGGTGTATGCAGCTTCCCCCATGTGTGTCAAACACTGAGTATCTGAGTGGGGTGGTTTAGATGCAGGACTGTCTTACATGCATTTGGGGGGGAGAGGTTTAACCCTTTATTTGACATGCGAGCAGGACAAACTGCAGCAACTACATCATGGCTTCTCTCAGAAGTGCTACTTGCTTAGGTCACAGTTCAGCCAGGCTGCAGGGACAGAGGGCATTGCCTGCCTTATGGGGACATGCCTCAGCCTCCCTATGGCCTGGCTCCTCTACCGCAGCACTGGCTGATCCCTGTTGCCCTTTTGCCACTATTGTCCCTGCACCACTGGGATCCCTCTGCAGGGAAGCTCTTACCTTCCAGGAGACCACCTCCAGCAGCACAGCTCTGCCTCTGAGGGCCGGAATGAGGATCAGTTAGTATATGGTAAACATGATACCACACAAGCCTCTCTGAGCCTATGTGTCCAGCATGCATTTGCATGACAAAAGAAATGTCAGCATGCCTTTCCCTTGCCAAATGAAATCGTCTCAGGCTTTTATGTTTGCTCTGATTTTGGCGCTTTTATTTAATGCTGCTCATCCAATAAAACAACCTCTGAAATGGAGATGGTTGAAAGTCAGAAAGGACTGTTTCCACCCAGCAGGATAAAGTGCAGCTATATTAAGTAATGACAATGTTGATTTACTGCTAACAAACTCTTCATAGAAGCTAAACACATCAGGCAGTCTATGCAGATAATACCGGTATGAACTCCAAGCCGTGGGCAAACTATTGTCCTAATGACAATAATGGAAAAAGCAGGTACTTTGTGTATTAATTAAATTGACTGTATGGTCTGGAAGGCTCCTTAATGTGTTTCAGAACACATAACCATTATGATTCTTGTGATATGTGGCAGGAGAAAGCTTCTTTGTAAACCTTCTAAACCAGAGCTTTCCCATGGAGACTCCACAGCTTAAAAAATCGGAAGCCGTGTCATTCCCTGCTTAATTTGTGCCTGTGTAGTTCCTTACTATTAATATTTATGGGCTGCAATAAGTACTTCCACTTTTGACCATGTTTTGCTCCAACAGATTTCTTTTGGCTGTTTGTGGTGGGTTGACCCCAGCTGGATGCCAGTTGCCCAGCAAAGCTGCTCTAGCACTGTCCTCTTCAGCTGGTCAGGAGAGAGAAAATACAATGACAGGCTTGTGGTTTGAGATAAGGACAGGGAGAGATCACTCAGCAGTTACCACCAAAGGCAAAGCAGACTCAACTGGGGCAAGAATTAATTTAATTTCTTACCAATCAAATCAAATAAAACTGAATCTTAACACACCTTCCCCATCCCTTCTTTCGTCCTGGGCTTAATTTCACTCCCAGTTTTCTCTGCCAGCTTCCCCCTGGGTGGCACAAGGGGATGGGGAATGGAGTATTTGGTCAGTTTGTCACACGATGTTTCAGTTGCTGCCTCCTCCTCAGGGGAAGACTCTTCACACTCTCCCCCAGCTCCATTGTGGTGTCTCAGAGACTGGAGACAGTCCTCCACAAACTTCCAGTGTGAGTCCTTCCCAGGGGCTACAGTTCTTCATGAACTGCTCCAGCTTGGGATCCTTTTCACAGGGTGCAGAGGAGGGAGCAGACTGGTCCAGCGTGAGACCCCAGTGCCACTAAATCTGCTGCATTGAGGGCTTGTCTCTCCATGGGTTCACAGGTCCTGTCAGGAACCTGCTTGTGGCACAGGCTTTCCATGGGATCACATCTTCCTTGGGCATCCACTTGCTCCAGCGTGAAGTCCTCCATGGGCTGCAGGTGGATCTACTTCACTGTTAACTTCCACAGGCTGCAGGACCACAGCCTGCCTCACCATGGTCTTCACCGCAGGCTGCAGGGGAGTCTCTGATCCAGCACCTACAGAATCTCCACTTTCTTCACTGATCTTTGAGTCTGCAGGGTTGGTTTAGGTGATCTCATTCCTCTCTCTGCTGCTGTTGTTGCACAGTAACTTCTTCCACTTTCCCCTTAAACACGTTCACATAGAGATGCTTCAGCTGGCACTGATGGGCTTTGCACTGGCCTATGGCAGGCCTGTCTTGGAGCTGGCTGACGTTGTTGGACGTGGGTGAAGCAGATTCTCACAGAAGCTGCCTTTGTAGCTCCCCGTGCTGTCAAAACCTTGCCGTGCAAATCCAGTACCCTGCTGCTCTGGCTAAGCCCAGCCCGCACTGCTGTGGCTGGTACAAACTGGGAAGATGCTGTTCTCTTAAGATTGAAGCCTAAAAGGGAAAGCTTCCAAATGGGGGGAAGAATGATCGCAGTGACCTATTCATCTGAACTGTTTTTGGTGTGAGGCACTTTATTTACATTAAAAACATTTAATTTTAATGTTTTGTCACAGAAAATTTCATGATAGGGAGGTGGAAAAGGGGGATTGTTGGGTTTTGCTGAGGGAGAATAAAAAAGGAAGTCTAGGGATGAGAAAATGTGTGTCCCATTGGGGACAACATGGGCACATGGACAGGAAAGTTGAGTGAGTGATGGGTCACAGAGGTGAAGGAAGAACAGATGAAGGTAACAGACAATCAACAGTGACACAGTTCAGCAGCAGGTCTGAACCTCGGGCTCAGATCTTGCTGTTCTTACCTGCAATAAGGGAGAGGCTGCTGGACGTTTTGCTTTTTGTCTTCTGTGTTTGCAGTCTGGAAGATGAGCAGGAAATAAAGTTGTAAATTCAAGTGTCAGTGATAATTAGTGTTTCAATGTGTTAGAGTAGAGGTGAGGAATTATTTTCCAGTATAAGTTTTGGTAGGACTGAAACACTTACATACTTCATACAGTTTTCTCTATACTTTATATACACACACCCCCCTTGATATATTTTCTACAAAAATTATTTTCATGCAGTCTGAAGTGCTAACAAGTGAATGAAAGTTATTAAGAAAGTGATGACTTTCTGAAACATCTTATTTGGGAATACTTTTTCCAGAACTGCCCATCAAAAAACCTTAAAGCTGCCCCTTATTATAGTCCCTACTGGTGATGCTAGTGTTTATCTAATCTACCCTTATGCCAATTAATTACCTTTCAGAGACCAATTAAAGTTTTCCCTGCTATTGAACTTCAAAACTTAATTCCACTAATGAACCAGTGTAGAGTTCTCATGTTAAATATTTCTTGTGGATGTAATAACAACTCGGCTGTCATTTAGCCAGCACTACACATGCATTTATCTTTTCATATTTTCTTTTAGTTTAGTCTCACCTAATTATTTTGTAGCTTTTCTTTCTACTTGATCCAATTTGTCTACATTTTTCTGGTAATTAGGAGCTGATAGCAGAGAAGCTTTTGGATAAATTCCACCTGTTATGTGAAGAATCATCTCCTTTTATTTCTTTGAACCTGTCTCCTGCTAACTTTTCCTTAATGGCTTCTGCTTCTTGTGTTTGAAAAACCAGCAAGCCCTTGATTTCTAGCTACTTTCCCACATGTAGTGGGGTCAGTTTGTGTTCTATAAATGCTTTACAGTTCATTTCTTTTGGCTTCTAAAAGTACTGGCCCTGTTATGTTTGTATGAGAAAGAAACTCTGTTTGTTCTGCTGGTGGTTTCTGGAGCAGTATGGTTTTCTTATTCAGCAGCAGAACTCTGGTTGTCTCTAAACTTCTGCTGTTTATTTCATTATAAAATCTCAATTATCCAGTATCTTTGGCAGATTGTGATGTTTGCTTCTCATCTATGAATATGTGTGTAGCTAATGTGTTAAAATAGTAGTAGTGTGGCAGAGAGAAAATCTCAAAGGAAAAACAGAATTAGAGTTGCTCAGGAAATACTTATTCTGAAACCTACTTATTTCCTGATTTATTATTATTATTTTTAAACTACATAGATACAAGGATGGATAACAGCAAGTGAAAAACTCCTCCACATCCCTCCTTATCCTTTAGCTGTAGCACCCTTATTTTACAGGCGAGGAAAATATGTGAGAAGGAATTTTTTATGGGATGACCTAACAGACATCTGCTGACAATTAGGGTGATGCCTGTCAGCATGGTGACTCCCAGCACTGCTGTGGTCCTCAGAGCTGGCCCTGGGCATGCCTGGGAAGGCACGCTTCCAAGTGATCTTGCTACAGAACTGACTGGTCAGGCGACACCCCTGGAAGTTAGCACCTCAAGTCAGAACTACTGTAAATACACCATGAACACACCAAAGTATTTCCTTCTTAGGGGTAGGGAGGGAAATGTGGAGATTTATCTGAAATCTTTGGAAGAGTCAGGAATGGAAGTGAGTTCACCTGACTGAAATTCTGCTTCCTGAGCTGCACATGTGCTCTTGCCTTGAAGTCTCCCTGCCAGCCTGCTGCAGTGCTTAAAGTGATGTAGGAGATGAGGAAGGGACAGACTGGAGAGTGTTAACTGTCCTGGTCGGTGTGCAGGTACTGTTCTTTGTAAGCTGTGCCAGGCAAGGGGGATATCAGAAAAATCTGGATGTGACTGTCTAATTTAAACCAAATTGTTCTCCTTGTGGGTTATGGTTTTATTTTTGCTTGGGCAGTCTTAATTCTGGGCTTCCCAAGTTTTGAGTGTGAGAATCTAACGAATATTTTTGAAGTTAGTTGGGGAAAAGAAGGAAAGGAAAGAGACTAAAGTTACTGACTTATTGAACGACAGAACCTGAGCCTTGTCTCCTTGCTTTTATGCATAACTTTAATGCCCATGTTTTGTTGAATGACTTTTTGCAAATTAATTTAATGAAATGAAGGTTAATTGCTTTGGTATCTACCCGCTATTATTTGCAGGCCACGCAGTGGAAGGTGACGTGACCCATCACGTGCTGAAACTCTGTGATATAGGCTGTAGAAATATGGCAATTTGTGTTGATTTTAGTAGTTGTTCTGAGTTTGTCTGCCAAACCAGCACAGGGGTCTGTTGGCAATAAGCTTGCAAGGGTGATTAGAGGTGAGGCTGGTTGGTATCATGCTTAGCGTGTAGATCTCTCTGCTGTGATGACCATGTGTAACTGTCACATGGGATTGGCAGTGTACAACTGCTTTCTATATGTTCTTTCTTAACATACCTAGGTAGCACTTTGCACTCGTTCTGCTTACTACCTTTGTACTACTAATCAAAAAACCCCTCTCTTATCAAAAGGAACATTTACTATGAGTAGGAAAACATTATGCTGTTAGATGTATTGGTGGTGGTTCTTTTTAATTCTCTTCTCCCCCACCAGACTTTTAATTTCCCATTGTGTTTTGTGGGATTTATATGCCCAGTCTGTGCATGACTTTACACAGAAGTCTCACAGCACTGCTCCCTGTGCCTGTAAGCCAGTGCCTGCTAAGTGCTTCGTGCCCTCGTGCCTTCCTTCCCTGAATGCCTGTAGAGCTATGTCCAAACCTCTGGAAAGAGTTGAGCTGCAAGAGGAGCGGGGAAGGGCAAAGCGAGGCAGTAGGCAAGCATCAGCCAGTGCAACAATCAAGATGCTTGTTTATGTAAATTGTGTAGTTAGATTTTTTTTTCAGCATTTTTGCAATAAAAAGCAGATATGATAGTAAAGGCTAGTTCAATTCTGGCTACTCTGTGATTCCCTGAAGTGGTAGGGATTTCCTTCATCTCACAGCGGATGATTGTGTAGTAGTCCATGTTTTATCAAATGTGAGACAAGAAACTTAAGGCTTTGCTTTAAGATGATAAGATTTTCTCTCCATGAAAGATTTAAAAGGTTCTAGGCACAGTATTTGAAGGCATTTGGAAAGAAGTCAGCTGCTAAGAACTGGTCTATCATGAGTAGCTGGACAAAGAAACAGAATCTATAACCAACAACTAGATGTTCTGAGCTCCTTGTTATGATTTAAAGTGAGATGCTTTAAGGAAATCTCTGATAAAGATTATTCCTTCCAGATTGTAGCCTTAGAAGGATGCCAGGAAAACTGAGGAAACTTCTGTGTTCAGTGAGGTTTGTAAAAACTAACAAACATAAAAGACCCTTTCTCTGTTCTGTGAACTCTTAATTACCAAGTATTTGTGAACACTGGGGATTTCTGCAAATTGTTTTTAGCAAAGTAGGTTTTGAATGTACTAATAGCTCCACTAATGCAATTATTTAGTTTGTTCATTGCTCATGCTTCTGCTATGACAAAAGAACTTGGTCTTTTGGCATCCAGTGATAATTTTGCTTTGATCCCGAAGGCGAATGATGCTAGCCACAGAATTGTTTTGTCGTGGTTGCACTAGGGATACTTACTATTCATTTTGGTTTTGGCACTCAGTGCATTGAAAAAACAAATAGTCATTAATGTTTTTGCAACAAAATCAAGCAATATTCGGCAATTATTTCACTGTATGATTCAGGGAGGTGTTTGACTCTGACCTGATTGTGTCTGGGAATAACAGTTTATAAAACAAAGGGTGGGCTTAACCTAAACAGCTACTCACCCCTGACAGGAACACAGCAATTACTCTTTTTCAATAACGTGTGGTTTTCACTGGAGTAAATACACAACAGGTGACTAGTAGGCCTAATAGTTCCTACTGGAGAAGCAAAAAGGGTGGCTAGGCAAGATTTTGTGGTTTGAACTTTGCATTTCAGCTTAATTCTGTTTCATGTTAGTGTATTTAGCTGGCTTTTTACAGCATTCTTGAAGTCTTTCAGAGGTTTATTTCGAAGCAGGCGTCCTCGAAGTACAGGTGAACCTATTAGGTAATTTATCTGATCATTCCTATTAGCCTTGATAGAAGAATTTTTGATGGTTAATGTTTTTGACATGTAAGAGTTAGGAAAGTCTGGGACAGAGTAAGTTAAAGGTGTTTGGTAAGGATCAATGATAATTAGCCTAGAGGTATTAGTCTGGTTAGATTTAATTTAAAATCTCAAACGCTTTTAAAATCTTGGGACTATTTTACATGTTTTCACCTATTTTGAGAACTGGGCAAAATTACTCATTTTTATAACTTACAGGTTATACATGAATATGGCATAAAAGGTTTTTTACCGAAAGGATTCATAATATCAACACAGAAGTAACTAGATCTTGTCTTAGTGTCATTAGTATGATAGTAGATAATGGTGGTGGTGATGTTATTATTATCTGCATAGTCATCTCAGATTTTTACAAGGTTTCCAGCCAGACTTGAAGCTGGATTTAAGTGTTAATACTTCTTGCCAGGCCCTAGTGGCAAGCGTAGTGGGATAGGTCCATACCTAAAATGTCAGTGCTGATTTCCTATTGATAAGTATACTTGAAGCTTTATTTCACATATGGGAGTCTCAGATCTGCCCAGAAATAAGTCATCCTTTTTGTTTTGTAGAGGAAAATACTCTCCTGTTACCCAATGAAAGGCTTAGCACATTTACTTCTGACTGACCTCACCTCTTCATTTTGTTTAGAAGGAAGCAGTGTGGACCATTGCTGTTCCTTCCCTTGCCCCTGAGCCTCCACAAGACCGTCTAGCCAAGATGGCTAGGTGACATTTTCTCTTGCCAAATCTTTAGATAGTTCATATATAAAGGTGAAATGTTGCTTTCACTGGTTCTTGGGACGTTATTCACAACCTCCTCTCAGCCACAAAATGGGAGAAACGTGAAGTGTCATTCTTAGCAGGTGATGTTTGTTTGTGTCAGCTCTCAGCATATTGATATCCTGGTTTACAATATGAAGGACACTCCTTTACTCTAACATTTAACTTGACACTCAAAAAATTCCACCTTTGCTTTTTTGTAAATGGATCATGAAGAGGAATTATGAGCAAGTTCAATCCTGTTGTAATTTCTTTCCAAGCATCCTGTGGAGAAGGGTTAGATAAACAAGTTTAACTGATAATCTGAATAACTTTAATATATTCATGATAATTAATTCTGACAAAAATTCTAGGTATTTTGGATTCATAGCTGCTGTTTGTTGCCTTGACTAAGCCCTTTTGATGTACACTGGGGCCACTTGTGTCTTTCCTTTTTCATAGTAGGAGCATTTAGGAGACATTTCATATTCAAACATTGACTCAAATGCTTACCACTTTGAATAGTGTGGCTTCCACATTCATTACGTTAAAATATGGTAAGAGATACAAACTCAGTCTGTCTTCCCTAGAACTTTTCACATGACTTCTTGATTGTAGCCCTTCTTTGTCTGCAGTTTGTAATTCTGAAGAGCAAAAAACTGATGGCTGTATTGGTGAAGTTTTGCCTCATTCAGAAGGTAGTGCAAATGCGGGAATTAACTACAGCGATACTGGTAAAGGAGAAGTTTTGTGGATCAAAGGCATTGCTGGACAGTATCAGCAAGTGGCCTATCACTTACGTAGGACTTGTTTTTTAATGACTTCTTGAATGCAACTTGGCTACAAAAGCCTTTTGGCATGGTATTCTACAGAAATGTGAATACCTTCCTTTGTTTCTCCATTTCTTCTCTAAAGGGCTGTCTTGTTCTCGAGAGTTGTCTTGTTTCTTTCTTCATGTTTTATGGGACTCAGGGGTGAACACAGTGCTCGGCTATTCTGACATCCAAACGGTATTTTTGTGCTCAGGAAGTCCTATTTTTCAGTGAAGTTGTATTTGTTTTTTTATTAAGACCTTTTTAAATGTTGTCCCACCATTCAAATTCAAGCTGATGAATAGTCAGTAAATAGTTGCACAGAAACACTTCCATTTTCGTCCCATCCTCATAGAGGAATCTTTGCATTAAGTAAACATCTTGTCTTTTAAACCTTCTCTAGTCTGCTGAAAGTAAACAAGTTGATGTTTCAGTGACTGCTTTTCTTGCTGCCAGACTGATTAAAGATCTGTCTACAGAAGCATTCTCTTGTCCACAGTCACTTGCATGTGCTCTCACCTCTTGCTCTCTGAGCTGAGGGACTTCCTCAGAAAAGACCTCCATGTTGGCCACCTACATGTCTCTAGAAATGCCCAATGCAGGATACATTAAGGGTCTTTTCAGACTGATTGCTTGGATTTTGTGACTGGCCTGGCTTGCAGTAGGAAGTCTTGAATGATCCAGAAAAACTTTGGAGCCTGGATTGCGGAATTTAATAGCTGCTGTTCTAATTAAAAATGATTGATCAAAAATCTATAAGCAAGAATAGTTTTCTGATGAATAGTGAACTGAGAAGAGTTTTATGCTGTCCATCTTCTACACCAATATCTTTTGCATTCCTTGGTCAAATACAACAAAATCTGAGTTACCTGTACCAGTTCTGGTTTATTTTATGTTCATTCAAGTCATGTGAAAGTTTAGGGGCTGCTCAGAAGAAAGACACTCAAATTTTGCGGAGGAAAGGGTGGGCAGAAAGCAAACACTATATATTAGACTAGGCTAAGTCTGGTTGTCTTGCCCAGTTGGAGTGTCATGATGAGAAACTGTGGTGTCACTTAGGTTTATGGGACAAGGGAATCATCTTTCATTACTTCCACTATGCACAGAAGAGCTCAATTGACTGGCACTGCTGTAGCTACCTTAGTTCAACAGGAGAAGAGTTTGAAAACCAATATCATGCTTTATTAAACTCATGTCTTCAGTAAGGCTATATATAATAATTTTAATTTCTGAAGCTTCACAAGTAATCCTACTTAAATATATAGAGAAAATCTATCATAAGATGTTAGTGCCATTTTTCTTGATTATCACTTACTGAAGCTTCAAAGTACTCACTTCAAAGTGCTTACAAACCACGTGTGTTGGGTTTTTTTCTTGCCACAGCATCCAGTAAACTAATAAAAGACAGATTATACTGAATTACTGTGAAGCATAAGGGATAACTGAAATACAAGCTTTTAAAAACATATCTACCCCATAGCATTGTGAGCTGTTCCAGGACTAGAGGCAATGTAAATAATTTTGTATTACAGGTTTAAAAACATTCATGTTTTTAAAAGTGATGTTTTGCTTTAGTGTGACAAAGGACTTGCCAGGAAGGATATGTTGCCTTCAGATTTAAAGCCACAGGAACTCGTGCTCCTTTGGCACTTCTGCTAGAAGGATCTCTCTAAAGATGCAGACACTAAAGCGCTGGCCTGTTTGGCCTTTGGTGAGCAGTCCCAAGGATGCAGTGCAGCGTATCCCAAACATAATGCTGTCTTGCAGGCAACCTATAGCTGGCCATTCTGGTTTTACCTGGTGCACCAACAGCTGCCAGTCTAAGTCCCATGGTGTTCTTGGGTGCATGCCTCTTTTGGGAACAGGGACTTGCACATCTCAAGACACCCTTTAAAAGTCAATCTGGACCCATTCTTTGGCTTGCCAGCCTAAGTTAAGTCACTACTGAAGCTGTGGATTTCACTGTCTGAGAGAGTTGTGGTGGCAAATATTTGCCTTTAAACATATCCAAGAACCTAAAAGGTTAAGGTAGCCCATGAAGGGCTCTGACAGGAAGAGCAGAATCATTTCATCCTGGGGTAACTTGGCAGTCAGGGTAATGGGTGACTGGAATGCCTGAAAAGGTTTGACTGATGCACTTTGAACTTCCTGAAGCAATTCAGACATTGGTTAAAAATGGCAAAGCTGTCTTGCAATAGGCAAACCTGGTATCTCTAAGAAAGAACTGTGACTGCCATAATGTGTGAAAATCATGATTTTAATGGCATCTCTGTTTGCAACTGAAAACTGTTGTGATTATCTTGGAGTCAAAGCACCAGTACAGATAACTCGGCCTTTAAGTGTTTTCATTTTCACAAGTTTTCCACCTTGTTGAGGTTTGGTTCCATCTGGACAAAGCATTGGGACCGTGGTTCTGCAGTACTATTTGCGTTGTGCCCAGAAGATGCACGCTACTGGCCTTCCTCAGTGTGCACTGCGTGTCCAATCTGAGCCCTGCCAGCCTGCTCAGGTAGTTGCTCAGTGAAGATGGGAAGGAGGGTGGACCTGCAAGGGCATGAATAGAAATGGCTGAGGTGCTGCCACAGCAGAACCCTCCAAGACCAGACCGTGGTTTGTGTTTGGCTGCTGTTCTATTTCAACTTGTGACTACAGCAGTCTGGTGAGATAGTATTGAAAACTTACTGTTTATGGCATAAAATCCTTGTCCCTGGCTCATCAAAAAGGAAAATGAGACAGTAACATCTGCATTATAAGTACACTTTAACTTTTACAGACAGTGAAGGAAAATTAATTATGTGACTAGAATTCACCCAGTGCTAAGGTTTGGTTCTCAGTAGTTCGACAGTAGGGAGTAGCAAATGTACCAGAACATACTGGATTACGCTGGTGCGTGGCTCTTATACCACTTTCCATTATACACCAACTTTAAGGCTCTTGCCTTTGAAGGTGCAGGAACCTGGTTGTGAGACTGTGAGTCACTAACTGCATTTGTGGGGAGACATCTTCTCTGTGAGGTGTTAACTGGAGCCTTTTTAGCAAACTGTAAGGCAGACTTTTGACCACCTCACTTTTGTCTCCCAGATTGAGTTAGGAGCTCCTCCGAGTTTGATCAGAATGAACTTAAGTGAGTTTTGAAGATCTGAATATTGAAATCCTTCTGACAGAAAGCTAGACCCAAAGTTATCATTTTGTAGGGGTCTTGACCATGTGATGTTAACCCTTAAAAAAAAAAAAGTCCACCAGTGATATTTTCTGCTGATCCCAGAGAAGAACAGCCTTTCCTGATCATCCTGATCATCAAAGCCATTTTTGGGAAGTAAGAGCTGCGATATCTGCTGAAGTGTAAGATGATTTGATTAGATGGTCCAGGTTTCATTCACATGTATACTTGGAGACAGCTGACACCTTGCTCTGAAAGCTGTTAGTAAATTTTGAAATGAGAGAAAGTGTGACATCGATATTTGTGCTTGGTAAGGACTGCCCAAACTGCTTTGCAATCTGTAGTACGAGGGTGGTGACACCATAGGTCAGGCATGAATCTGGAAGTGTTTCCCTGTTGCTGGAACTCATTGGAGTTCATTTTGAGTAGTCACTCTGAGAAGAAGGAAAAGATGAGTGGCCAAGGTGCACTAGCATGATGGAGCTGATGGATCGCTTTGATGGCTAGTAGGTATGGCAGCTACTCCTGGTGCTTGGGAGACTTGTATGTACTACAATGGGCTAGTCATGGACCAGACCAGCCAGATGTCATTGAGGACAAAAGTGTTAAGGGTTTGGTCTGAGCTGGGTACTACAGGAATGACAGCTGTATTCTATTAGCCACTGTCCCTTCCCAAAAGGGAAGAGAAAGTCAACAAAGAAGAGATACTTATGGATTGGAAAGGAAACTAAAAGTGTTTTATGAAAATAATAAAATATAATATGTACAAAACTACTGCTGAATAGGACCCCCCTCACCCCTTATGACAATTTGTGTCACTGACACCTCTGGTACAGACGCCGGGGAAGTCTCAGACTGGAGATTATAGTGGCAGATGGGAACTGGATTCAGAAACACATGGATTGCGAAAAGTGAAGGCAAAATGGACAGACTCCTCTTCAGATGCAGGCCATGTGAGAAGAGAGCTTGATCCTTGCAGTCTCTCAGCTTCATACCCAATATGGTATCTATGAGGTGGAACCCGTTACTGGTCAGTGTAGGCTCACCTGTCCTGTCCACTCATCTCTGTAGGTGCTGCCTTGCACTCACGTCATGCTGCACCCTTGTTATGGTTCACAAGGTTAGCACTGATGGTAGTTTTGATTACTGTACTGTAACTCAACACTCCCAAACTCAGCTTTGCTTACCTTGCTGTCTCCGCAGCCTCTGAAGTTTTGCTTGTTTATAGACTGTTTGGATCGTCTGCTGCATGTGGCTGTAGATAATTTTTCAGTTTTGAGCATACATCATGCTCCTTATGGCTTTTGGGTGGGGGCTGAAGATGGCATTTAAGAATTTTACTAGCAAGGTCTAGAAACTGAAGAAGTCCTTTTAATTAAAGCCAATTGGTATGGGACAGAAAGGTTACCTAGTGACTGAAATGGTAAGAAAGATTCCACTCTGTGGTATTCTGATCTTGGTAGCACAGCTACACCATTTTACACCCTGAAATTCTTTCTTGCTTCTTAACAAGCATTAGAAACCACCTGTTCTCTAGGTTGTGCTATAGCTGCTGAAATAATGATGGGGTCTCAACACAGCATGAGTGAAGCATTAATTTGAGCAATTCATCAGCAGCTGAAAATAACGTATGGATCGGATTGGAATGATATTATTTAAGGATAATTCCCACTATATGCTTAAATTGCTACAATGGCTTACAACTGTTGTCTTCAAAATACTTCACTACATATTATGATTTTGGGTATCTCTGTCACCTTTTGTTGTTTCTGTGGACCTCTTTACATCTGAATAGCTCTGCAAAAATAAAAAGCTTCCTCCACAATCAATGGGAAGAATGGGTGAGTGCTGTAGGCATCATGCAGTCCAGCCTGGTTTTCCAGGAAAAACAATGCATAGTTAGGTAATTGCTGGTGCAGGTAACTATGGCAAAATTTTAAATGACACTTATGTGTGAGTCCCAGTTCTCCTGTCATTTCTAGGCATTATACAGAGCACAGTTACAGGGGCAATGTACAGTATTACTTATGAAATGTGATAGACAGAAACTGATTGTGTTTAAACTTCACTGGCTTAAAAATAATTGAAAGAATATAGGTGGGCTCACCATATATGTTTCATCATAAGAAGTCTTTCTGAAAGGCTTTTTGGCTGTAACAGCTTCTTGGGTCCAAAGGATGGATGACTCTGTCCAGCTAAAATGATTCCTGCTTGTAAATCCAACTGTTATGGTCAAGAACATTGTTCCATTCATTAAGATATAGCTGCATAATGCTTTTGCTGGGTAAATGCTAGAGCATTTATTTTGATTTAAGAAGTGTTTGAGATGTAGTGGAGATGAGGCTGGTGACAACCACTTTTTTTTTAGTGTAGGCATTGTGCAGTGTGGGCAAGGTACAGAATCCGGTGACATCTTAGGCTGCATATGGAAACAAGGGGATAAATTTATCATCTAGTCTACCTGAAGATGTCACGGACTTGTTTTCTAAAGCCTTGGTAGTTTGGAAGGCCATTATAAGTTTGTTTTTTTTTTTCTGAAGTTGATCTGTGGGACTGTGTGAAAATACACTGCTTATGAAGTCATCAATGCTATGTGGTAGGTGTGTTGTAATTGAACATCAGTGTCTTCTGCAATGCCATTCACCTTTCAGTTACCTGAGTTTGTGTCAATGCTGCAACTAACTAAATGAAATTTAAACTGAGCCAATTGCTCTGTCTGGAAAAAGTGCTGCCCTTCCAGTAACTTACAGGAAATCACAGATATTTGTGACAGGCTGAACTTACAAATCTGGTTGTGGAACCCTTGGCCGATGAGTCTTGTGGAGGATGAGGGTGTCATTAGGACACGTGTGGCGTGAGCACTTGAGTAAGGAAGTTATCTGTGACTCTATCATTATTACCTTCCTCTATATCTCTAAAGTCACTGGCTTTAAATATACCCTCTGCTAACCTGAGTGCATCCTCCGAAGGCTATTTTTCTTTTGAAAAGAGATGATGATATGGAAACTTGTCAAATATTGATTCTGTTAAACCCATGCTGCAAATTAAAGTTAATTTTAGTCAAATGTATGAAAATAAATACAAATCAATTTTTAAACCCCCCCCACCTTAAGCACTGAAGTGTTTTAAAAGGTATTCATTATCAGTTTTATCTCCATACATTGAATACAGTAGTATAACAGTGAGGGCAACGGGAATGTTAAATGAGAGAAAATTGGACAAGAAATAATATTTCCCTTTTCTATTATGTTTGCACCCTTGCAAGATGATGACCCAACTTCTGAGGCAATTAAAAACTGTGTTGTCAAGAATATGGCATCTCATGTGGATTTCTGGTACCTGCACTGCAAGTCCATCCTTTAATCACAATAAAATGGATCTTTTAAAGCTGCACCTAATAAATAGGTGTTCATGTTAAGTGATAGTCATTTCAGCTTGCACAGCTTTCAGCTTGTTGTATTACAGCTTTGCTCTTTATAAATGTTCCACTCTCAAGCATATTGTGTTTATTTGTTTGGGTCTTATTTTCCTTATATACAACTAATAATATGCAGAGACTTAGTTTGGATGGACAAGTTATGGGTATTTGAAGCTTATTCTTTTAATAAACTTTCTGGGTAATACTTTTCTAATTAATGTTCTTTGACATATTTTTTGGGGTAGGTATTTTCATAATCAGCTTTTAGAGCTGTGGTACTGAAATACAACTTTTTTATTCCACTTAAGGCCGAGTCACTGCTGTCTAGACTGCAGTAATGATGGTGGTTATTGTCCTGTAATAACCCTATCGATACACCCCAAAATAGCACTGGCCCTTTTTTGCAAATAGCTGATGCTATTTGTACATTGTACAAATAATGGACTATTGTCCATTAGAAGTAGTCTGTTTTTTGTCATAAAGGGAAACTGTGCATTAAAGAAAAAAATCATCTTGAAAGGGAAGGCTTTAGCTCTACCTGTGAAAGCTGTGTTGCTGTAGGGAATTATGTTCTCATCCCTCATGGCAAAAAGGTGAAGGTAAGAGCTTGGTTCTAATGAATTGCAGACTGAGGGTAAATTCACTTTCATGTGAAAATTGTGGTTTAATACCTTCTCAGTAAATTCAGCAACAGCCTGAACCTTGCTGTATTATTTCTTGCTATTATGTTTTACAACAAGCCATCTTAGCTGAAGCACCAAAAATACCTGTTTGTGGGCACTGAGGGTTGTGGATCTCTGTTACAAATTGGGCTGGTGTGATGTCAGATAGTCAAGTGTCAGACAGTGCTCTTACAATCTCTGGATGCAATTTCAGGGGCTCCCTGGCTGTTGGGCATGACAATAAAAAATTCTGCAGTAGCCCCTCCACGGTGTCAGCTTAGCTGAACACATTCACAGTTCTTTTCTTCAATTTGCAAGTCTCCAGTCACTCTTTAGTCTTAACAAAAAGGTAGGAAAGTACAGTTTCACAATGTTGTGTTAGGCTCAGGATGTGTATTTGGAGCTTGAGTCTTATTTTACATAGACTTGTGTGTCTGCAGCTTAGCTGGAAGCTGTGCCCAAATGGGGTGCTACAGCTGCTTTCTGTCTGTATGTGTATGGGGAGACTTGCTTTCCCTCCTTACCAGAAGATTTCTGGTACCTCTAGGGGTTTTGTAGCATTGTTGAAACTCTGTAATTTGCTGTTTTGCCCCCTTTGTTGAGGCCTTGCCAAGTTCATGTAGATAAGTACTACTTTAGCATTCACAAAGTTTTTGTCAAATATTAGTAGCAGTGATGGGAGGCCTTGGGTACTGGGAATGATTTATCTGTCTTGGCAAGAAGCTCAAAAGATTTGAGAGGAGGAATGAGGGAGGGAAAAAGAAACCATAAATATGTAAGCAAATAAACAAATAGTAAAGAAGGAAGATAAGAGAATGAAGACTCAAGGCTCATTTTTACATAAAATATCCTATTGTGACAAGTTGGTGATAGTGTAATGCCAACATTAATAATGCATTTCTCTAAAGTGCATGAGATTTAACTACCTGTGTCCATAGTGAATTTGACTCACAATAGTATTATTAAATATTAGCCTATTATGTTTAGTCCTGAGTATGACAACTATTAGAACTGCAGGTAAAGGACTAGATCATTTACTAGGTCCTGGCCTGAACTCGGGCTAATGCAAGAGAAATAATTTGCCATCAAATCAGACACTTCTTAACATGATACAATAAAGTAAGTAGTTGCAAAAAGCTGCAGCTAGTACCATCAGGAATGGCAGAATTGCCTGGACTACTGCATCAGGGGTGGTTGATGTTTGGCTTGGAGAGAACAAGGTTGGTGTAACAGAAGAGAGTGAGAAAGGGAAAAGGCAGTGTAAGAGGTGGCAAACTGTGATTAGTGCTCTCTGGGAATACCTGTTGGGCAGCTTTATCACTGTGGGCTCTGCTAGGACAAGAAACCAAACTTCATGTTCTGACCATAGTGCACGCATCAAACCTGCTTTCCTAGTGAGGAGGACTAGGGGAGCAGCATGCTTTCTTTACCCTTCCAAGGAACACCTGAGCCAGGAAAGGCATCATGGTATCAGTGACCATGCCTGTCCCAGGCCTAAGGGCATTGGCATTCTCTTAACTACTTCATACCAAGATCAAAAAGGGCCAGTGGAAAAACCTTGTGCACTCAAACTCATTAGAGGCTTTGGAGTTTGCTTCTTTGTGGCACTGGTACAAACAACTTCAGAAATTATGTGAAGTGGTGGGAAGGCCCTTTGATCACTATCTGTTCCTCAGTTTGGCTAAACATAATTCTCCTAAACCTAAGAGGACTCATTAATGTGGCATCTCTGGAAAGTACTGGTTCATCAAAAGAGCCCTGAAAACACTTCTAGTGTACGATAAGGGTGAGACTTTCAATATGATTTAGTAAGTTGTTAATTATGCAAGTAAAAAGAAAAATGTGAATAATCAGCTTTGCATTGTTAGGGTGAATCTGTTGCTTTTTTCTTCAACCTGGTATAGTGTGAAAGGGGATCTCAGATGCCACAGTAAGAATGGGTTAGGGTAGATGCAGCTAAAACCTTTTGTAGTGTGCAACCTGGGCAAGTTTAGCAATGCTCGTGCTGGCACATGCAAGACACAGTCTGAGAGGCAGTGGTCCCAGCAAACAAAGAGGCAGCCCTTCGCTTTAGGAGACTTTAGATTGTTGCCCACAACTGTAAGAGATTTTGTCTTACTCAGTGTTTTGATTTTTGCTGTGTAAATGACTGTGTGTAATGGGTTGAGGCTAGACTTGCCACAGATGAAACTCAAACTGGGGAAGTGTGTAAAACAGTAGTCAGTGGCTGTAATCATCCAGCTGATACCTATAGATGACCAATGCACCTGTCCAGATGTTATTTTTGAAGTGTGAAACCTTTTAAATCTCATGGCAAACTGTGTATGCTGTATAGTTATCAGATGTACTTCAACTTGCACTTCCACTGTCTACCTGCTGATTCTTCATGTGTCTAGGAGTGATGGTGCAGAGGGGGTGCATCTGGGTGGAGTTACTCTGCCTTGTGTCAGCACTCTGTTCTGGTAGACTTAGCTAGCCTTTTGGAGAGAAAGCTGGAGATTGTGTTGGTAGCGAGGCAGAAACTGATGCTGGGATCTCACAGTCAGCATCACCAGCGATCTCTCTGCTCTGGTTTGCTCAGAACTGGAGAGCACACTGGCATTTTAGCATTTGAGATAAAACACTTGAAAATTAGTGTTGTGCTCTGTGGAAGAAGCAGGATGATTTTTTTTTTTTTCCTCCCTCCAGATGACCTAGTTGGCACTTGCCAGGCATCCCTGTCTGCACTCACCTGTGGGCCCTACTCCTGCAGGTTAAGAGGTTAATAAGTGCTATTTGACCAAGTATTTACAACTTTGTTGGCCAACAGAAATGCTTTGAAAGGTAGCTCCAGACTGCTTTCCCCCACTAAGGCTGAATATCATAGCTAATATTCCTAGATGCATGGACAATTTAGGAATTTGTGTCTAATTACACAACTTCTTGTAAATATTTATTGAAATTAAATTTTTTGAAATATTTAACGTGAGTTTGGATTTGTATTCCATTTTACCAAGCTCATACTTTACCCTCCCTGCAGCATTTAAAAAAATCCATTCTAGAAGTCACAATTTCATTAAGTTAACAAAGAACCTGATGGTTGTGGGGACCAATTCTCCCTCCTGCTCTCTTGTTCTGTCTTTATTTTGACAGCTTGCAATGGATTGTAGGATGGTGGGAGGCAGCCCCGAGGAGCAGTGAACTCAGGAATGTTGTGCTCTATGAGCTCTCAAACTGTCACAGCAGACTAGTGGAAGACTGTTTCTTGAGACCAAATGTTTTCTCTTTTTGAGATCTGGGATGCTGGAAATGGTTTGTACAGCCGTGTTCGGCTGCGCAGGGAGAGGCCGGCCCATGGCCTGGCCCATGGCCTTGCCCCGGCCTGCGCTGTCAAGGCGGCAGTTTCTGGCAGGTCGGTGTAAAGAACTGGTGTGCAACAAGCTGCAGTGGTATTTCCATCTGCTAGATAAAGCTTTCTGAGTCTTTCTGCCCCTCATATCCCAGAAAATAGAATCATCATAGGCCTCATCTTGAGCATTGGGCTCAGTTTTGGGCGCCTCAATACAGAAGGACATAGAGATACTGGAGCAGGCCCGAAGAAGGGCCTGGAAGACAGGACTTATGAGGGGTAGCTGAGACAACTGGGGTGGTTTACTCTGGAGAAAAGGAGGTTGAGGGGAGATCTGACTGCTGTACCTGGAAGGAGACTGCACGGAGGTAGGGATTTGTTTCTTCTTCCAAGTCACTAGCAATAGAACAAGAGGAAACAGCCTCAGGTTGCACCAGAAGAGGTTTAGGTTGCAGGTTAGGAAAAACTTCCTCACTAAAAGTGTGAAAGAGGTATTGGAACAGGCCGCTTGGGGAGGTGGTGGAGGTGTTCAAAAGACCAAGTAGATATGACCCTGGTGAGCATGATTTAGTGGGTATGGTGGGGTCAGGCTGATGGTTGCACTTGAAGATCTGACAGGTGTCTTCTAACTTAATGATTCTATTTTCAAGAAATGTCCCAGTGGTGAAGGGTGGCTAGTTGGAGGCCATTTGCCTTTTCCTGTGCCACCGGTACTCTTTAAATTATGATTTTCCAAAGATAGGTATTGGATGTCCTTAAACATTTCTATCCCACTAACCTGCCTCACTTGGGCCTAAATGTGGTTAATGTGATGAAGTTACTCTTTAGCTCTGGCTGTGCGTGCCATTGTATCATAAATACCTTTTTGCCCATATATCTTTTGCCCACTTTTGTAGGTGACACTGTGACAACTCTTCAGAACAAAAGCATTAGTTAGGTCCTAAATTTCAACAGTCAGTGATTGAAATAGAATAAGTTTGAATCCAGGTATGTCTGAAGCTTTGAGCAAACCATTCTGGCCATTCATGTCTTTGAACAAGAAAGAAAATTGTCAGAGACAGAAAACGTGATGCATATAAATGGGGAAATATGGAGACCTCAGGAAGAGACAAGGTTGGAGACGGGTAAACTGCTCTGAAGGGGAGGTTGGGTTGGAAAAATAAGGTGTTTTGGGAATACCCCATTTCAGGAGAAGGATGTGATGTCATTGGAAATTCCCTGTGTAGGTCCAAATGATTGGAACTGTGCTCAAAGAAAGGCACTGATAGGATGGTAAAAAGGAGGATGGCTTTAATATTGCATAGATCTGTATATTTATTGTGGCATGAAGTGATAGAATCTTAATTAATGTCATTCTGAAGTCTGATTTCTGTTTTTTATTTGCTAAGCTATGCCAAGTACTTGTATGGAGTTAAATTCTATGTCAAAGAGCTTGTATTTCCAGGGGGAAGTTCTGGGAGATACTGTACTTCAACCTAAGGGGTCAACATTAAATCCTGTGGGGACAAAAATTATTTCCGTCTTCTGGAAGAGTGAGGTTGAAAAGAAGAGATGTCAGGTTAGTGAGTGTGCTGACCCTTCCCAGGACCTGGAGTTTTTGGATTCGGGTCACCGGCTGGATCTCTGGCACTTTCCTATTTGGCTGTGCCCAGCTCTGTAGCAATGAAGTCTTGCTTGGTTCAGTGTCTTCCTTTAAAAATGTGAGGTAGGCCCATTTCCACCAGCTTGTAATTATTGTATATCAGTTGGCATTGGTTTGGCTTTTTTCTTAGCATGCTGTAGCATCTGCTAAAACATGTTTGATGTTAGACATTGCGTGATTATTCCTTAGGGCTTTCTTTCCCGTGTCTTACTTGTGGCAAGGACATGAGGCTGTTCCCAGGATATCTGCCTCCTCTATACATCTGTGTGAGCAGACCTTTGATTCAGAAGGAATGTTGAGAGAAATGAGCTATGGGTGGATAAGGTTTGAAAGTCTATTGATAAAATGGTAAAGCAGGGACAGATATTGCATCATTACAAACTATGAGCTACAGTGCGATACACATCCACATCTGCTCTGTGTGTACGTGTGTATGTAAAGCACTGGGCAAGCCTGGAACAGAGGGAGTCCTTTATGAGACACACAGGAAAGGTATAGAATCATCATGGCTGGAAAGGACCTCCAGGGTCATCGAGTCCAACCTATGGACAGCCTGAACGGTGATTTGGCTGCACAGAGCTCCCAGGAGAGTCTGAGGCAGCAAATCATTGTCTGATAAATTCCTTGTCCCATTGTGACAACACTCAGTGGTCTATGGGCTGCTCTGGTTGGCTCTGCAGGTATGTCCACTTACCCCTGCTGTTTTCCATGAACCTCTTATACCTTAGGGTGCTTTTTGTGACTCCAGTATAGTTACAACTCCCAGGAAGAGTAGTTGCAGTTCTCTTCTGTGAGGGGATGAATGTGCATGGACCGGTGATGCTTACAGAACCATAAAACTGCAAGGAAATGACAGTTCTGACACAAAACCAACCAGGTGAGGTAAGCACTAGGCAGGTGAGCACTGAGGAAAGAGGAGCTTGCTTAGGGCTGCAGCCTGCCCTCGGTTGTGTAAGAAGTAAAGTTATTTGTCACCTGGCCTCAGTTAAAAGGATGTGACTGCATGAGCCAGATTGTGTTTAATCACAAAGCCACTAGAAACAACTTGACGTGAGATGGAATTGCTTTGTCAGAATTTGTTTAAAAGGATCTGGGACCAAAGCAGTAGGGATGCTACATGCTCCCAGTACAGAATAAACTCTTCCTAAGCAGGTTTGTTCCAAACCACTGGAAAAATGGTACTGCATTCTGAATGGCACAACCTGCCTTGAAAACATGTTAGCCCCACAATAGAGAAATGGAGCCCGTCACAAGTACCTGATTGCGGAACCTGGCTTCACGTCTGAGGACCTGGGTGAGATTTTCAAATACATCAGAGCTGTCGCATGGTGGCTTGAACTCTGAATGAATTGGAAAAATCTAGCAATTATATCCACTAGAGAACAAAAATAGACAGTTTTTGTTGTGGGGTATTGCAAAGTATACTTTCTTACTTTCAGTTTTGCTGCCACATTCTGTGTATTGCATTTTGGTCAACTGCGGTGTCAGTTTTAGTCTACGAGAAACAGAATTGCCTTGTGGCTGGTGAAGTAACTGTTCTGAATAGCTTGTCTTTTAACAGCTTCTATGCTCTTCAGGAAATGGACAGGTTAGCTGTAGATGTGGAATAGAAACACTGTATTTTAGCTGAATTGGCTGGTTTTGAGGGGAAAATAAAAAGGAAAGGGAGTCTTGACCAATCCCTGAAAGAAACTTTCTTTTTCCTTTTATTATCGTCCTCTTAGAAGAACTGCACTTGAGTGACTAAGTTAAATAACACAAGCAAAAGATGATGATTCATGCTGCTTTTCCTGATAGGTTCTAATGTTCAAAAGCCAGTATCACAGCTGCAGCTTTGAATAAATGCGTGGGGAAAGGAATAAAATTATAGTAGGTATGCTAGCGTAATGTTCCCAATGTGCAGCCTGTGTATGTGATTACCTAATATTCCTTACCAGCTGTTTCTTAACATTAGTCATAGTGATCTAAAACAACCACCCTCGCTTCATTTATCTCAGTAAACATTGTTCTTTTCTGAAGAGGTAAGCTGTTTGGGAACAAAAGTTGTTCCCTCCTTCCCTTCAGCTCTTTCGTATGCCTGTCGTAATCATCCTGAATTGGAAACGGCTATAGCTGACTGTGTAAGTAATAAGCAGTGAAGAAATACTTAAATATGGTAATAGCTATATTTGAGTGCCATTATGAATGTGTTTCCTAATAGTGTCTGGAAAACACAAGGCTCTGTGCTCATGCTAGAGCAAAACAAAAATAAAAGAAGGAAGTGTCTTAATTCTCTCTTGGAAAGACAGAAGTGTAGTGTTAAAAATGGAATCAAGATAACCTCTGCAGTTCAGTGTCTGTTTTCTCATCTTAAGCTGCTTATATGGTGCAACCATTTCAGCTTTGTTTCAAATGCTTTGTCATTACCTGCTCACACTAGCATCTTAAGTGTCTGTCCCACTTACTATTGGTGATCTGTGCTCTATTCCCACAAAACTCCGTGGGAAATATGTTCCTAAATACACTGTGACATATTCGGTGGAGCAAAATGCTGCTCAGGGTGAGGAGAATCTGTTCATGGTATGTCTGATGGGGAAATGACAGGAGTGCTTGTGAGACTGAGGAGAGGCAGCAAGTGGATCTTCTGACCCTGTGGCTTCAATTACCTTCTCCAGGCAGGGTGGTAAACTTCCTTGACAGGATGAGCTGCAAACCAAAACCTTCCTGTAGCTGAAACCACAAGACTCATTCCTTTCTCCAGAAGAAACCAGAGTTAAGATATGAAATGGTATTTAGGGTCATACGCTGATCATAAGCAACCTGGTCTGGACCATATGATCTCTAAGAGGGCTTCTTTGTTCTAGCATTTTTTTCCTGTGTAAGCAAAAGTGTAATTTTGCCCAGCAATTGCGTGATCATTTCTCACTGCTTAGCCTAAAGAAAGACTAGATTATCTTGTATCTCAGTATGTGGGTATGATACCATAGTTGAAGCTGAAATTTCCTACCTGGTCTTGAGAACAGAACAGATTGTCAGGATTTCTTTCTTGTCAGCTGTCAGCAGTGAGAAGGGTTTGTTCTTCTCTGTGAAAATAAAGCATCCATGAAACATAAATTGATAAGTTTTTGCATAAGTTCATGAATAATTATTTGGAAGATGCTATTTAAAACCCTGAGCAACAATAAACTCAAAGGGCTAGCCAATGTGCCCTGATAATCAAACTGGGCATATATTCTTCATTTGCAATATTGAATGCTATGAAACCAGGCAGTAAACTCCCAGATATCAAGGAAAAAATGTAGAGAAAGGCTCAGCTGGGGTTTGATTAAAGATCAGTGGGGAGATCTCATTAATATGTAAAGTGCAGTGTGTGCACCTCTTTGTCAACGTATAGCCGATACAGAATCAAGATTGATTTCTGCATCAACCCCTCCATGTTTTCTTTTGTTTGTCTTCTGACCTGCTCAAACTATGTAGTCTTCTCTTTCTGTTGGGACCATGTTTCTAATCAAACTGTTGTGCAACAGAGAAAGCTTCTGGTCTCAGACTGTTTCTCGTTACTTTTTTCAAAAGAACAATCAACAACTAAATGAAATTTAAGTACCTGCTGCCATGTAACTGAATAGGCAAAGCTCTTTACACAAAGGAATCTTGAAAATGCAGTCCCAGAAAATGGAGTGTGCCATTTATAGACAGTAAAGAAGCCTTCAGAACTGGAGCACCTTGATCAGTACAACACATTCTGCTCCTGAAGTTATTTAATATATGTACAATACCAGCATGAAGTATTGTACAGTCAGTGTTTCCCTTTCTGCTTCCATTTAGCTGTTTGCAGCAGCACAAGAGAGAGATGTGTCAATTAAGCCATGTGTATGGGTACCTGTCAGACTGAAATTCAAGGCACAGCATTCAAATACTGAATTCAGGTCTTTTGTACAGGTAACCAGCTGCTGTTTAGTAAAACGATGCTGTGTAATTATTCATAGTGAAAATATTTATAGCGAGCACATCAGCAGTGAAAGTGTGGATTCTGGAATGCCTTAAAAACAACTGTGTAAAAGCTGCTTGTTTCTGAGGGAGTTGAATCCAGTGTAGTGCCATACTAGATCACACTCCTGCTGCTGCCCATGCTTCATGTTAATGCAAAGTAACAGCTGTAACATCTGTTAACATCAGAGCATATTTTCAGCACAGCATTGACACGCATGTATACCATACATGCAGGCTTTCTCTTCTCACCTCTTTTTTTCCTGAGATAACTGCTTCTCCTTCAGTATGAACATTCTGTGCTTACATAACCTGAGCCTCCAGAAGTGAAAAGCATTCACAACATACCTGGATTTATTGCTAGGTCCTTCGTGACCAGGAGCATGCAGACACTGGTTGGGAAATCCTCAGCAGCTGTAGCATTCAGGACTCTCAAATATGAGCACTTTCTTTGCTTTAGTTTTTCTGATTCAACAGGGATGTAGACATCAGAGACAGTAACCTGTCTCCTGGATTTCTGCAAAGCAGGTTTAGTTTTTTTCAACCAGTTGAATCAAACAAGGAATTTAAAAGTTTGAATCTCACTCTGTTCTTAATTTCTACTTGTTTGGTTTTTTTGTGGTGTGTGGGTTTTATTTTGTTTTTTTTTTAATGGGAACTAATGCAAATTGGCTAGATGATAGGTAACTGATACACTCAGATTTCATAATCCTCTCTCACAGATATCCTTATTTATAAATCTGCTGTGCAATTTCTCTCATTTTAGTAGGGCCTTGTGTAGTAGGAAGATGATGAAATGGCAACTGTTTGTCATCAAGCTATTACAGATGGTGAGAACTAGGGCTGATGACATATCTTTGATCTCCTTTTCATTTTTTGCCATTCAGCCTGCGGGTGTTTGGTTATCACTCAAAGCCTGACAGAGTCTGCTGAGCTCTAGCTTAACAGTGCTATGTGACATCAGCCTCTGTGTAACACATTGGCTTACACCTGCCCATCATATAGGTAGCTAGGTCCTGTGTTGTTCCACGCATCCTCCTCTCCTGGTCAAACATAGCAGGATTTCTTGATCAACAGTAGAATAATGCAGTTTTGACACCATGCTAAAAAAAAAAAAAGAGCCTCACATTCAATATAAATTAATAATTTCTGATGTCTCAGGTGATTGCTTCCCTCCAAAATGACCATAAAGTCTGACTCCTGGAGCCACTGATGGTCATTGACACCTAAATCACCTAAGATTGCTGTCTCTGGCCCTATCTGGATGAAACAAGACAACTCGGAAACCTGTATGTGTTTCCCTTATATGATCTAAGGAGGATGCAACTGATGTGTCTGTACTGTGTGACTGTTTCAAATGACTTTCCTGTTCAAAGAGCTTTGGGGTCACCATTGCTGTTTGACTGTTACAGATAGGCACAGTATCATTTCCATGAAATAACAGTACTACCTTGCATTAAAACACCTTGTTTTTTCACTAATCTAAGCTATGAATACCTGCAAATCCCCTTTGACTTTGAGAGCAATTTGCTGGATGTTTACTCCCTTGTTACTAACTCATGAGTTAGTATTAATATTGTGTCAGGTCTGATGCATCTAGAGAAAGCTGTAAGACAATTATGATTACTGAAGGCTTTTTCAAGGAAGTTACACAATGGGAACATCAAATTTAAGCCTCTCTCCCATACAATCTGCAGCTACACTGTTCTCACCACCTCCTGCTTAAGGCTTTTCAGTATGGTCTCACATGCAGCAGCAGTTTCTGAAAGTCATGGTTTGCATTTTTTCTAATCGTGGCCTCTGGTAAACACAGACAGGCAGCATTGTGTACTAAGTTTTTGCTTGCACACATTGCCATGTAGATTTCATAAACCAATTGTGCTGTGGAAGAGCAAAGGTCTTTCCCTAAAGGGTTCACTAAATTGTTAAGTTTTCCTCGTTTTCAGAATGCATGAGGAGTAAGGGAGAGGAGGCCCTCACGAGTTCAAGCAGCATTTCAAACTGGCAGTCAAAATCAACAGGCTTTAGGACCATAGACAATATACCCTTCTGTTCTAGGTTAATGGTTGGACTCATCATGAAGATTGTTTCCAACCTAAATGATTCTATGGGTTCTAAGACTTCCTGGAAACTATGATTTAGGTAGGGAAACATGCTTGTGCCACAGCTGGAAAGTGAAACCGTTGTACTGCTGAGCCAAGACAGTCAAAAGGAAACAGGGTAAAGCTGGTCGCTGTCTGGGAGGTGTGATGTGTAGGGCCAGGTTGGAACATGTGCACAACTGCTTCCCTGATGAGTTTGAACTAGGCTTTTGCAGTGCTTCCAGTGTGTGGTAAAGTAGTTGTTAACTCATCTTTCTGTCTGCATTCAAGTTGTGATTTAATAGCATGAATTGTTGCTTCATCTTCAAAAGGATGTTTTAGTGTTTTGCAGAATGACTGTCCTGTGAAATAAAGACAATAAAATAGTGACAGTGTTCAGAAGTTGCTAGCAACACTCCTTCAACTCAGAAAGCCGCAGGGTGAAATTCTGTGTCCAGTGCTAGACAAAGAGATCAGAGCTCATGAGCCCTTTTTGGCCTGAAAAAACCTATGAATTACTTTGATAAAGGTAACACCTGGCACTCTATAAAGACAAATGTCAAAACCAGACATGGATTTTTTTTCTATTTGTTTAACAGTATTCAGAAGTAAAGAAATCGGAACAAGGACAACAAAAGTAAAGACTCTTTGGAAGTAGAACATGTAAAAAAAAGAGACAATAAAAAGTTATGAGAACATATTAATCACACACAGTCTTACCATCTGTTGGCTCCATATATATACCCCATCCTACTGCTCCATATGGTACTTGAAGATAAATACATATAATGATGGATAACAAGTGAAAAATAGCACACAAAGGTTCTAACATACACATAGTAAATAAGCATATGGCATAATGACCCCATTTTGGTGTATCTGTTATGACCTCCCGGAATACACAAAGCAAGGAAAGAGACGATCAGTAGCTGAGCAAATGTGGCACTAAATAGATCTAGAGACTTCAGTCACTGAATACTCAAAACCCCTCCTTGCTATGGAAGGGACCTTAACTGAATAAAGAGTTTGGGAACATTAAATCCTGAAAATAATGTGGCATCATACAATCACAAAGCTCTACCCAATTGCTGTTACTCCTCTTCCAACAGTCTCTCTCTCTTCCATACACACCCAAATATCAGGGACTTTCTCCTATCACAAGTCCTATTTTGCCTTGTCCTATTTTGTCTTTGGTGATGGAGTTTCACGCTTAACAAACTAGAAATTATTGTGTGGACTGTGAAGTAAATGATAGAGGTGGAGACACTATGCTTCCCATTTTTCTGCTTATTGTTCCGTGTGCAAGGCAGGACATCACTCCATTAAGAACCAGGTCTTCCTGCCTCAGAGGACAAAGTTGGCCTTTTGGCCAAGTGGAAATTATATTGCGTAGAAAGTGAATGGTTTTCTAGAGCTAGAAACTACTAGTTTTTTGCTTCAGTCTTCTTACTTCTCCAGCCTGTTGAGTTCTGAGTAGGAAGTGAGCTGAATTGCATGCAACATGGAAGTTAGTCATGCACCTAAGTGCCTGCCAGAAGAGTATGGTTTTTCCCAACTGTTAACCCTGGGTGCTGAACAGGGCCATCTTCAGCTCTTCATTTTGGTTAGAGAAGCCAGTTTGACAAACATTCCATTGTCATTTTCAGATGTTCATTTTGTGTAGTCTAGTCCTGCCACATCTTATTTGGCCAGATACGTAGTTCTGTGGTCATTTATAACTTATATATGTGCAGTTAATGGATGGATAGGCTGTTTAGCATTTCCCTCTCAAATATGTAGAACTGAGGATATAAGGAAGAAATTTTTTTACAGTGAGGATGATGAAACAGTGGGATAGCTTGACTGCACAGATGTGGTAGAAGCACTCAGGATCAGGTTGGACAGGGCTCTAAGTAACCTGATCTAGCTGAAGCTGTCCCTGCTCATTGAAGGGAGGGTGGACTAGACGGCCTTTAAGGGTCCCTTCGTACTCAAATAATTCTGTAATTTTTATGAAGGAGTTTGTCTTACAATAAGTGATAGCAGTTCCTGTAGGGATTTTTAGGTGATAATAACTTGACACATCAAGGAAATGGTAAGTGAAAACAGATGCACTCTACCTCTGATAGCAGCTACCAGCTGCCAGTTCCTAACATATTTTCTGATTTGTAAGAGAAGCAGCCAGGTGCACAAATCTTGCTGTTTTAGAAGGGCTTCCTTTCATTTGCACCCTCTTCCCCCTGCCCTGTATTCATGGACATCCATGTCATGCAGAAGAGATGAGCCTCTGGCCACTGGCTTCTGTGGTTTCCATGGCGGGTACAAGTATTAGTTTGGAAAGCAGTTGACTTGCAGAATCTTTGATGTTTATCTCTTAATGAGTTGAGTTCCTTTTGCTTTTCTAATTGAAAGTTTTTCAACCCAGCAAGAAAGTTATGCTGGTGCCCCAACGAAAGTCACTGCAAACTGCTATTCTGTGAGCTATTACTGCAGGGTTTCTGGTTTGGGCGTGTTGCAAGTGGAGGCCAGCATATATCACACAAGCAAAAGTTCTCCATCCACTTTCCTGTGCAAATGATAGAGGTGACATTGACTGAAATAGAGTCTTTGCTGTAGTGCTCTGCCTGCTGCCATGTGTAGTTCCAAAGTTAAGAGCGAGTAACATTGCAGTACAGGAGCACGTGTGTCATTTTGTGGCAGAACACTGAGCTAAGAAGACTTTATGAAGGCATTTTAATGATAATTTCCTATTTATTGACCATGGATTACAGAGGAAAGATCCAATGAGAGCCTTCATTTCTCTCTGGAAAAGTGACCTTTCTGGAAGTTTAGCTTTTAGATCTTTTTTTCCTTAATTACTGGTTATATTCCCACCTTCTGGTCTTGGTCAGAAGTGGAAGTATTGCCCTGCGTGAGAAATACTTTTTCTAGGATATTTCTGGTCCCGTGAAGCAGTGAATTGTTAGAAGTCTTTGTGAGAAATCATATTCTCCTGGAGTTTGGAGCTGAGTGTGGAGTCATGTTTCCTCAGTAGCATGTGCTTACTGGGCAGAAGGATAGAAGGTGCTGAGCAGTGCAGCTAGTTGAGTTAAGTAACTCAGAAGGGAGGGAGGAGTGCAACTAGCACAGCAGAAGATAAATCAGTGCAGTAAAGGTTATAAATAAGCAGTGATATATTGTGACATCTTTCTATGTCATTTGAACAGAGGGTAGTCTATTGCTTAGAATATTTTGGTTTATTTTCCATATTTAACAGTGCCTTGTATTAGTCTGTGTTGACAGGACTTTCTGGTTTTGGAAGCCGAAAGCAAACTCTAACCTTATTTCCAAACCAATATAAGGCTCTTACTTTTGTCTCATTGGGTAAAGTCTACAAACTAAGCTGGCAAAGGGGACAAGGTTCAGAGATAAGACAGCTCAAAGATCAAGAATATATAACTTACTGTAACCACTAAACCTTACATCAGGGATAGACCATGAAGGCAAGAAGTGAAAACTGGCTGTGCAGGTAGCGTGTGCTTAGCTCGTACAGCTGTTACCCATCTTTTTGGAGGAGGCTATAAGGCTGGGCCTTGTTGAATTGACCTGCACTTGCAAGCAATTTGTGCTTATTCCTTCCATAGACTCCAAACATATAGGTCACACGTATATTTTTGGGCAGAGTAGACTAGATTTTTACTGGCTTGTGTTTAACCCAAATGTGTGTCCGACAAATCAGGTTGTCCACATCATTCCGTGTCAGCCTACCATTCACAGGCAAACAAATTCCCTGCTTTTGGACTCAGGCTGGATCTGGTTGGGCAGGCATGTTTCTGTTGGCTGTGCTAGCTCTGCAGTCTGACACAGCCTCGTTTTCTCACTGGCCTGATTTTCAGATGTGTCACGCTCTCAGAAACTGAAGAAAGTCAAAGGGTGCCCCAGAAATCTTGCCCCAACTGGATGCAATGTGATTCAGCAAAAGGAACACTTGCAGGTGGTTTATTTATTCATCAGCTGCTTTTCCTACTGTTTGTTTTACTTTGTGAGGAAATTATATTAAGAACTGTTAGCTGTCTGACTGGGAAGCTCCTGCTTGTGGATCCTACAGCTAGGTTTGGATCCTGTACCTTCCCCTTTATTTATTTTACATATTTTTAAAAGCACATAGCTAGTTTTGGAGAAAAGCATAAACACGTGCCCTTAGTGAGCATGGCATTGCCATAAAAACTAGTGGACAGAGGTGATATTTCAGAAAACATTCACAGTTGTTCTAAATATTCCAGGAGCTCTGTGGCCTGCCTTAATTATTGTTAGGTACTCGGATTTGATAACACTGCAGTGATTTACCTTTGCTCTTGTGTGCAGCCTGTGCATTACCCAAAATGGACACTTTCATGTGTGTAAGTGAATTGGTCTTTACTATTTTTTGAAGAGAGGCCCCACAAAGAATAGTCTTTTCTCTCATCTTAGAATTCATCCTCTACTACAGTTTGCAATCTCTTTAGGTCTTAAAACCATGGTTATGATTTTTTGATCCGTGTACTGGACACTGCTCTTAGGCAAAATCACTATGAACATAGTGCAGCTGTAAGAGATGACTTCCCAGTTTTAACTTCTGATATTTCTGAAGATCAGTTTTAGTTAAGGTGGAAGAGAGTGGCAGACTGTGGAACAACTGAGAGGTGATGGAAAAGTTCTGTAACATCGTTTCATTGGGTAATTAGATCATTTAGGCGACTCACTTTTTTTGGTAATCATCCTTGCTGTTTGAAAATATTGGGAGTCTTTTCAAGCTGATTAAGATATTCCTCAATTGGCTTGTACATACGTTACTTTCCTCAAGCTCTGTTTCTACAACTGCAGTAGTTGTAGAAACTTGGCATATGCTGAAACCTAATTTTCTACAACAGATAAAGTAAGGCTGTGAGTAAGGTGTGAATTAAAGGCAACTTGTCTCTCTAAAGAAAGACTTTGTCTACTGACACGTTCTTGGATCACCAGAGGATGGATGACTGATGCACAAATCAGTCTTCACATTTGTTGGTTCGCAGATTCTGTCTGTGTCCCTATTAAGCTCAGACTGTTTTCAAATGGAATGAGGTGTGTGTTTGTTTTTTCAGTTGTGATGCTGTGGAGGCTTTTCTTACAACACAATAGAATAATAAAAGAGGCTGCAGGGTGGGCATTTTGATGGATTTGAGAACAGCCTTATGGCAAAATAACTCTGATCATGACCCGTCATCTCTAATATGTGCTAGTATTTTATTTTGTACCCATTTGGAAGCAGTTCTCTTGTTTTACACTGAGTCTATTTTCTTCTGTTACCAGAAGAAGGGATTTGAAGTTTTTTTTCTTCCTCCAACATTCTATCCCAAACTTGAAACACATCAGTTCCCTCATTTGTTGAGGGAAGTGTCAACAAATTTTCAGACCAATTCAATTGTTATGTAGTCTGGGTATCTGTGCAGGAGAACAACTAAGAGTCAAGTCTTGTCTCATTGCTCAACTCTAGCCATCATAAACGTAAAATGTGCTGCTGTTGGGAGCAATAGGTACTTTGGCCCTAACTCACAAAACTAATTTTAGCAAAACTAAACTGATGCAGATTGTGTTTGTGGATGGAAGTGTCCGCTAAATTAACTCTGTTTCTGTGAAATTGGTGGCTAGTCTGTCCTCTGGCTGGGGTAATTAACACAGTTGTGTTCTAAATGGAAGAACAGCTTGTTCTCAGAGGTGCGGGTGAGTGAAAAGTGTGTTATTTGGAAATAGGATCATGCAAAAGCTGGGAAGACAGCTATTGTAGCTACACCTTCAAAGTCAAAGGGACTCTCTAATTCTGTTCAAACAATAAACGAGAATGAAGGCCCAGGTCCATTCATGTGAAACTGTGAATAGTTTCCTGGCTTTGGGGAACATGCAGCTTATGCTTCATGAGACTGTCATCTCCTCCTCTGAGAAAGCACAGTGGAAATTCCCTGGGGGGAAAGGTCACATGGGAGAGGATCAAAGCAACCTTAAAAATGTAACTGAATGGCACTAGAGAGGCAAGGGGATGGTGTGTGTGATAAAAAACCGCTTGCTACCTAAAGGCTCTGACATGGGCAGGGTCATGAGAAGGAGATCCACTGGGACAAAGGAAAGGCATCCTCCACAAACTGTTTGGCTGTATGTTGTACACCTCCAAATGACACTTATTTAGAGCCATAGCTCAGACTGCCTTAAGAAAATATGAGAGACTACTTCCTTGTAATATTTTTGTTTTACTTTACAGAGAAAAAAATATTGCAAACTTAAATACAGCTGCCTGTCCACTAAAGATGCCTTGTAGACTAAGAATTTAGGAGAGATCAGATGGAAACGACACATGTATCAGAGCAGTGTACGCCCAGCATCTACAGTGCCTCAGATATCAATTGCAGGGCATAGACTATTTTCCTACACAGTGAGTTGCTCTAGGCCTAGGAAAACGAGTTAACATAACTACTTATTTCTTCAAGCCCACAGCCCATTCTCTCCTCAACCAATAACCTGCATGCAGGTCTGGTTCAATCTAAATTTTCTAGAAAATAATCTACTATGGCAGTGTGGTGTGTACCATGATGGCTTAAGTGCTCCTGTTAAACCTTTTGATTACAAGCAATAATGTTAACCAAAACCATAAATAAACATCCTGTGATTACAGGGGAAACTTTTTCAAATGGATCTGAAGTGACACTTATTAGCCAGAACCTTTAACTGACAGAAGAAGCCAGGATCACTTCCTGATTCCTTTTCAGTTAGGAAATGTCTGTGGTCAGAGTGTTTTAATCTATCATGAACCTAAAACTCTGGATTAAGAGAAGTGGCTAAAATGGATTTTTAGACATTCAGTTGAAATGCCATTATTTTGAGGAAGTGAATTTCTGTTTCAAGTTGCACCCTTCTGAACTTGTTGCTTGCTATCCAGGTTTCATGGTCTAAATGCTTTACTCTTTGTTGCCTCTTGAAAGCTGAGAAATCTCATTCTGATGCTGAAAACTTGTGAGGACATGCCCTCACTTGTGGGGTGCATAATGATACCAATAACAGAATTCATTGACTGATTTTTTTTTTTTAATGTATACTTGTGCATTTTTATTATTTAT
Source organism: Rhinopomastus cyanomelas (assembly GCA_013400115.1). Lineage (NCBI taxonomy): Eukaryota > Metazoa > Chordata > Aves > Bucerotiformes > Rhinopomastidae > Rhinopomastus > Rhinopomastus cyanomelas. Next base: position 280,593 of record VXBP01006396.1, on the reverse strand, counting down.
CAAAACGTTTATTTTTGTAGCACAGTGTCTGGGGATTATAATCTTAATTGGGACTTCCAGTTCAAAAGGGAAGTGGTAATTCTTTCCTATGTTTGACTGGGGTTTATCACAGCCTTGTGGGTGTTGGCGTGCAGTGCCACTTTTGGGTCTGACCTGCTCAGCAGATTTCCTTCTCTGCCACCTATGACATAGCTGTGCAAATGAAAGAGGGAACTTAGTTTACTTCAGGGAACAACTTGCTTCTATTCTGACAGGATTTGATGTCTTTCACCTCTAAGTTTACCCGGAGTTCTCAGAAGTTTAACAGTGAGGATAAACTGAGTTCAGATTAGCCCAGCCAAGTGAGGTTTTCAATCCTGCTGCCTTAACAGTGACACTGAACACCTGGGGGGCTGGTTGGTGTTAAAAGAAATACTCAACACTTGAGGGTTTGGTTGCTTGTTTTGCCAGTCTCCTAGTGATCAGGAAAAGTTTTGATATAAAGTGAAATGTTTCAGGCCTGGAACCAATGCCTGGGTAAGAAATGGCAGGTGTCTTCTGAGTGACTTAAATGAGCATAGCAGGCTCTCATCAGGCAAACAGCAACCCTGTGCTGGCACGGGGTGTGAGCAGATGACTGCACTGCAGTGGGAGAAGGCAGGACAGCGGCTACTGCTGTGATGGCATTGGATGAGTTGGCTTGAGATACAGCTGTTGACCCAGGCCAGCCTCAACTCTTAACAGAACATGACAGAGACCTCGGGAGATAAGTTGCCATCTATTGTCAATAATACGGCTCCCCTCCCTATGGTTTTTCCACTGTATGTGGTGAATGTCTTGGCCACCTAAAGATTTTGTTGTAAAGCCCAGGAGATTGGGAAACTTAACCGTACTGGAGTCCTGCCGTTTTCAATTCATCCCAGAACCAGTGGTTCCTAGCTGGAAGCCATGCTCTGCCTAGGTGTTAGCTGCACGACACTGTCACTTGTGGTGATGCTGCTTGTGTAAGATTGTGTGTGTGCTCAGTGTAGGACATGTTCACACCATCTATGAGAATTTCTGCAGGGCTTTGACTTTACCAGTGTTTTAGCTTGGTTTCTTATGGAAATAAATCCTGATGATGCAGTATGCTCCCCCCCTTTTCTCCATCCCTTTTACCCCTTCAGTAGATTCCTTGACAACCCAAAGATTGCTGTCTTAAAGAGACACCTCTTTCCTACAGAAGACATCAAGCTGAACAAGCTTACACGTGCCCTTATTGGGAGTCTGACTTTGGTGAGCTGGTGTTCTCCTAACACCTGAGAGTCAAAGAGTGGGACCTTATAAAAGCCTCAGTCATGACAAAAGCTTCATCTGAATCTCATGGCTAACTGGATGTCATAGTCAGACAAGGATAAACCTACAGAGAGTGTGAGTCCTATGGCATCATAGACTGATGCTTTCTCACGGCTCGGTTTCAGCTGAAAACTTTCCCTTTACTATCTCCAGGCCTGTCCTCTTCTCTCAGTTCATATGCACAGTGAGAAATTCTGCTTTAAGCCTTCCAGATAAAGAGTAGAAATGAATAAAGAAGTCCACAAGAGAACAGACAAAAGAAGCCTACTGCCTCATCTTCACCTTGGGTATTGTGTAGTACATTGCCCTGGATGAATACTGGTTGTTACTGGCACCTGGCTGAAAAAACAGGTCACCAAAAAATTCATGGTGCATGGCTTGAAATGTTGGCAGTTGGGTACATGCCCCTCATTTACAGCTTGTGTTAGTGGGTTTTCAGAAGGTGGTACTACACACACAACAATGTCTCCATATCTCATAAGCAGTTTAAAACCCTAGACCTCTCTGACCCTTTCACATTTATACACAGAAATGGTGATACTTGTTGCTGGTTAGTTTAGAACTGAAAGTGATGGTGTGTAACACTCTCCTGTGCAAGGACAGGCTTCCAGTTGTCTCTGATTTGTGACATAAACAAATAGCAAGTGGTGTTGGAATGTGCATATTGAATAGCTCAGCCTGGGAGTAGAGATGATTGCTCTTTCTGTTGCCTTTCCTCAGCTTTTGCAAGTTTCCTGCAGCAGAGGAGGCAGGGCTTCTGCTGAGGCAAGCACGGCTAACTCCACTAATGAATGGAAAGTGGTGTCTGACCATGTGATACAAGAACAGCACTTTCCATGTTTGCCTGATTATCGAAGAACTGGAATCAGCATTGACGAAGATAATGTGATGTCACTCTTTAATCTGGCAAGCCTGCAAAACCACTTCCTCCTTGTGTAGGCTGGAGGTCTCATGATTGCCATTTCACTCTAAAGCATTCATTGAAAATGATGTAAGACAGTAGAGCTTTGACTCTGTCCTTTTTTTTTTTCAAATGAATGAATGCTATTGTGAAACTACTTGCAGCTATATTAGGAAATACACTGGTTATTCAACAGAATATACTGATTATCAAACAAAAAGGAAAAAATGAAAAGATTTAACAAAGTTTAGATAATTTCCCCCCCCACCCCAAGCTTTAGCTTTGACTTTCTTTGAGATAGGTTAATAGGCTTACCATCAAGTTAAAGTTTATGATCTGAAACACTCAGAGACAGACTTGAAAGAAGCTGGTCATCTTAAAAATGGGAGGTGGGGTTGGATATTTTGCACCATGAGCATCTTGTCTGTACTTTATCTTAATATCATTTTAATGGGTTCTCTGAAATCAAACACATTTCTTGAGATTTCTAAATGACTGTGAAAAAGTTGCAGGCAACTACTTCTGTCACAGTTTCTACTGCTGTGACTTGTGGGGGGGGTACATGCTTTTGCAGGGAGTAGGCAGCAAGCTGTTGATAGGGGTTGGCTAAGGGTGACAGTGAGGTCTGTAAAACCTTTTGCATCATGCAGTGCTGCAGCGGTTGTTGAAGCAGCAAGCTGCTGCAGCAGATGGGGCCTGTCCAGTGAAAGTAGATCATAACTGTGTTTGTATGCATTTCACTCTTAGGGGAATACATTCATAATGGGAGCAAGCACAAAGGCTTCCAAGTGTTTCAGCCTCCAGTCCTACTCTCTCCTGCCTGTGTGGATTAGACTTTTCAGCCTCAATGGCAGTCCCTTCCAATAGCCTCACTGTAATCTAGAGAGTCAAACTGTGACTTTTTTTGGTGGGAGTTGCCTTTGGGATGTTATGTGCTGCAGATAATCATCACCATTTCCTTATTAAAATGGCTTACTTTTTAGTCAGTGTAAAATTAAGGTAAATCCTGTTTGGAAAATAATTTTTAAAAATGAAAAAAATCCAAGCAATTTTTTATCAAGATGTGTTTGAACTAGAGCTTTGACTGGTGAAAGAGCAGAGCAAGCACTGGGGATACCATTAAATACAAACAATGAGATGATAGGTGCCATAGTATTAGATCACCTAATTGTATTCATGGATTTTGAGGAACATTGCTCTGAAATTGTATTTACACTCTTCAGGACCTTCCAGGACATCATGTAGAAAAACCAAAACCTGCAGTCTTTCTTTAGTGGTGGCTGAAAAATATAAAACCTGTAGAAGTCTGTTCATTTAGGGCATCATCACTTTGGGGAAAGATGTGTGATATCTATCTTTTGTTGTGGAAGGAAGTGGGGAATTTATTTTATATTACTATTATTATTATTATTATTATTAAAATTATATCCTGATGAATGTAAGGATATTTTTTCTTTTTGTTTGCTGGTCCTCAGATTTCTGAATTAAAAAACATCAATTATTGGCATGGCTTTGTTTAAAACAGACCTGTGTGAAAGTAGGTGGCCAAAGCTTCCATTACCTCTATGTGTTATGGCAATTGTTACAGAATAGGACAAGCCTTCTTTAAACCACTATTTATTATTTATGACATGAAACACAAGCATGCCTGCACACAGACTAGGACTGAATGTGACACAGACTCTGATGGGAAGGTATGCTGGATGCAGACACTAGAGCTTGAGGGCATGGCTGAGCCTCGTGTGGTCACATTGTATGTGCTGCTCTTATTCTGCCAGGTCTTGACACTGGCTGAAAGATGACTTGGGTGGAGAGTGGACAGTGATGAGGTGTTCTCAGAGAGAAAAAAAAAACATGGATGCATCTAGAAGGTGAGGATTTGTAGCAGTCGTTGATTCAAGCTTCACTCTATCCTCTGTAAAGTGTAAGTGTCAGGATGATGGAGCCAGGTTCTTCTCAGTAACATACAATGATAGAACTAAGGGCAGTGACTGCAAGCTGGAGGACAGGAGGTTCCATCAAAATAAAAGGAAAATCTTTTTCACTGTGAGGGTGACAAGGCACTGGAACAGGCTATCCAGAGAGGTTGTGGAGTCTCCTTCTCTGGAGATGTTCGAAGCCAACCTGGATGCATTCCTATGTGACCTGATCTAGGAGATCCTGCTCTGGCAAGGGGGTTGGACTAGATGATCTTTTGAGGTTCCTTCCAATGCCTAACATTCTGTGATTATCAATTTCATAAAGTCCTCACAGTTGCTGCTTGGCCTCCGTAAGTAACATCAAGATGAACCAGAGGTTTATTTTTCTAAAGAAAAATGTGGACTCTGAGAAGTGTAATTTCTATTATTCAAATTCCTGGCCAACACCTGTCAGGCATCTACATTTGAATAATTATGTCATCTCTAGTGTCACCAGTAGCACAGCTGGAAATGCAAACAACTTTTGGAACCTCAGCATAGGCCGTTACTTGGCAAATCATCTTGGTGAGTTAAGCAAGATCTGTGATGCTGAACACCTGCCAGTGAGTTCTCGGGATACCTCTGATGATGCCATTGAGAAAAGCATATTTTTCTACTAGGCTGATGCTAAACCCACAGCAACAGAATGCACATTCAGGACATTTGAGGCGATATCAGGGAACAGTAGGTGCAGGTGATGCAGAAAAACGATGGTTATCTGGACAGCCTTTTAGTGAACAAAGCATGTAAAGGTCTTGCTCACTTCATGTATAGTGCTGGGATTGTAAGAAACAAGCATGTATTGAGAGGTACGATAGTTATGATGCCTTTAAAGGTGTAAAAGCATTAAGCACAGGTAGTTCAGTAACTAAGCATCTTTTTTCCAAGTTTCTCTGACAACACAACTTTCTGTTGCCATTTTCGTCTTGTTCAGTCTGCAGCAAAGTGCCTTTTCTAGAGGTATCTGTGTTCCATGCAGGCTTCTAGAATTAGAGATTACTGTACAAGTGCATCTCTTTTTCTTCCTAAATAGTTGAACAATCTCTTCATATGTCCTTCATTGAAATCTTAACTGAGTGTTTGCTTAGCCCAGGAAACTTCTAGATGTGGACATACAAACTAGCAAACCTTTCATTCCACAAAATATGAGATGCTCTTGCATGACCAAGTCTATGCATTTGGCAAAAATCACAGGAATCCATTTCTGTGAGCTCAAAGGGAAGTCTATCTTCTTGGTGGTGCACTGAAAGAGTCCAAGAATCAGTCTAGACCATGCAGTGACTACAAAATCAACATGTCAGGGAGCATACGGTGCAGCTTACTTTCTGTTCTCTCCCCACTCCACCGACTGGGTCATTGAAAGCAAAACTGCAAGATGCATCATTTGAAGCGGTTCTGTAACTGGCTGTAGCTGGGAATTCAGCACTTTGGCACTTTCTGCAGGAGACTCTTCCCCCGCCTTGCCTGTGGAAGTTTTGGAATTCATCATCTGGTGCTGTTGTAACTCTGCAGGACAGTTTTTCCTCAAGGTACTAGAAACAGAAAGAGCTTTGCAATTACCTAGTAATCAACGTTGTCTTATAATGCATTTCTGCCTCTCTCTTATCTCTATTCAACCTTCTCTGTACTGTCCTTCGCTACCATGGGATCCATCGCAGTGCAGTTCTGAGTGTATTTACATCAGTGTTTTGTGTCCCTCTTTGTCTGTTAAACCCAGATCACGCTGTAACTAAAGGTTTTATGTCACTCTGGGACTTTAGAGGGAGGAGGCTAAGAGTGTGGATGGTTTGTGATCTGTTCTTCTAGCACATGTCTGGGTGACTCATTAAGGCTAATTTTAAATGGTGGTGACATGTCCTGTCAGGTTGGCTCAGTTTGCCATTATTCTTTATCCCTGTACCCAAGGCCAGTTGTGAGCTGTAGTCTCATTGTAGGTGTTAAAAGTTTGCATCACTTTGCAGTTGAGCTGCAAAGAAGTTTAGCAAAGAGCTTGTCAGATGATAGGCTTGTATATATTGACTGAGCTGTGTTGATTTTTACAAGGTAACTGAATATCCAGCAGCACTGGAGAAGTAGATGTTTTAATTCTTGACCTTTCCATTGAGTCTATCTGTTATGCTCCTTGTTTTTCAGAGCAAACAGAAAATTATCTGCCCCACAACAGATCCAGTTTAGATCTGTTTTTGAGAAAATCATTACAAAATTATTCCTTCCATGTTTATTTTCTGTATCATTATTCTAGGTTTCTCTTAGGATCTTTATATGGCACTTGTTTTACTAGATTGGAAATTTATGTATCTGCCACAGAAATCTGATTGAGTCATTTAGTTATTCTGAATTCTCTCATTCATTGGGTGAGCAGACTTTTCTTTTATGTTTGTGTATGCCCCAAAGTACAGATTGCGGCATTGCAACAGGAATACAGTGCAAAGAGACACAGTGGCTTGTTCGCTGTGATGCAGAAGGCCAGCAGAAGCACATAATTTGAAGCCAGTTCTCTGTTTTGCCTAGGACATTTTTCCTGTCTTTCAGCTACCTTGTGTCTGAAGACCAGATGTCAGGATTTTAGAACATGGAGAGTTGTCATAATTTGTTAGTATGGAACATATGTGATGAGCTGACTGACCAGTGTTTCCTTCAGTCCAGAAATGGTCATCTTCTACTGTCATCTGTCAGATGTCATTTGTGGTAGATTAACTTGCAAGACAGGAGAAGTGAGCTATGAGGCTTTCCTAAGGAGAAATGAGCTAAGAGGCTGCATAGTACTGCTTTTCCAGACACTGTCTGTTTTGAAATTGCAGTGGGGAGTCGAGTCTGTCCTGTCTAGCCTCTATCACTAGCTGGGGTGTGGGTCTGTGTTCAGTAGTTGAGTGTAAGAGCGGTTTCTCCCTAGGAAGTATTGGGGGACACTGCCATCTACTGTCTCCTGTACCTGAAAGAATAGTTTGGTTATCGACTTTGCAGAAGAGAGGTTTCTTCTCCTGCTGTGACTGCTGTTGTTTTACTAACTCTTTCATGTTTCTTGAGTTTTGTACCTGCACAGCTCTTAAGCGTTGAGGGATCCCGGCTGAGGTGCAGTAGAGAGAACATGATGTGGGGATTCAGAGAGTGTAGCCTCTATTTCTTTCTCCACCACTTGGCGTATTGGAGACCCTTGAGCAAGTTCCTCTGCTCCTATTTACACCCTGCTAAATGAGGGTCATGATACTGATCCGCCTCATAGACTGCATCAGTGTTTTAGAAATGGGTCACTTTCATTATCGCTCAAATAGCTACAGATCTGGAATAGTCCAAAAGAAGGGTAACTCCAGCCTGGGAAACCCACATGCAGATGTGAGAGAAATCATTGCCACAGTATTTTGTTTTTGAGGAAAAGTAGCCAGGGTTGCTCTGTTTCTTCCCCCCTGTTGATGAGGACTGTACCATTACGTGTTATCACCCTCCTTTCTTCTTCCTTTGTCCTTTTACTGGCCTCATACAGAGGTGGACTTTTGCCCTTGGACAAAATGACCACCCTCTCTGGTGAGCATGTACACACAGCATCTGAGGGAAGAATATGTTTCCACATTTGTGATGTCAATATGTGTTCATAAGACAACACAGGCATCCCAATGACCTTAGCTTAGTCATACTGTTCCGCACACAACCAGTACCAAGAATGCTGGGTTCAGCTCTAATTATCCCCTCATAATTAATTTGTAATTAACAACAACCATAAACACTGCTGTCCTGCTCATTTAATGTATTCAATATTGAAGACTTTGAATCAAATTTTTAATGTGTTTCTCTCAAAATACACTAGTGTGAGAACCGTAACTCGGCAACGTACTGAGCTTGTGGAATTGATCATTTTGTGTAGAAAAGCTAGGTATTCATGGCAGGGAATACAAGAAATTGTACATTGTAAAGCATGGAGTAATTTTTGTGAGTCTGACTTCTGGACAATGGATATTACTGTACAATAAATAGTTAGATTGAGGCCCAGGCTCAGAAGGGCAGCCCAAGTAAGAATGAGCATTGCTAGATGTACCCTTCTATTCCTCTCTCAACAGGCTCATCCAGCTGGATGCGTGGCTTGTACCAGCTGATCATGCTAGGTTTGCATAGCTAAATGCTTGTTGGCCATCAGTGCTGCAGTAATGCTTCATCTCTTGTCCTACGAAATCTTTATGTGACTGGAAATTCAGTTTTATACCTCATCTGTAGTGAATTATATGTACAGGCCATAAGGCTGCAATACTACAAAGTCAGTGGGATTGATAGGGACTTTTTGACATCATCTCACACCACCCCTGTGCTGATGCAGGCTAACTGCAACAAACTGCCCAGGACCAAGCTCAGTTGTAGGTGGTACAACCTTTGTAAGCAATCCATACCAGTCCTTGGTCACTCTCACAGTAAAAAACTGTTTCCTTGTGTTCAGATGAAATTTTACGTATTTCAGTTTGTGCCCATTGCCTCTTGTCTCATTTTTGGGCAATACCAAGAATGATCTGGCTCCCTCTTCATCCCTCTGAGCAGGTGTTTGCTCATCTGATAACATCCCACCTGAGTCTTCTCTTCTGCATGCTGAACAGTCCCAGACATTGGAGCTTTTCCTGCAGTCCAATAATCTTTGCTGTCATTTTCTGGGCTTGCTACATTGAGTCTGTATCTGTTATGAAGCCCAGAGTTGGGCTTCGATAGTCCAGGCGTGGCCTCACAAGTTCTGAGTAGAAAGGGTGTAATTTTCCTCAACCTGCTTAGGATGTTGTTCCTAATAGAGAGACTTTTATTGTACAGCCCTGGTAAAGATCACTCCAGCAACAGATAACTGTGCTTGAGTGCCATCGTGCTGGACACAGATGCTTGATGTTCTTGTGTTTGGAAAAGGCAGCTATGCAATCTTTTACTTCAACCATCCTGGTACTGCTTCTCTCTGGCTATCGTTGTTGCATAGAAATGGCGTTTAATAGACTAAGATTTCTTAGACCTTCAAGAGAAAATGCTAATTTTTCATGTTTTTCCACTTCTTTAACCCATTTGGGTGCTTGAAGGTTACATTTGTGTCTGCAGATGTTTTCTGGAGGAAGCAGACAAGCAGTGAGAATTGCAAAGGGTTCAAAATCCAATTAATTAGCAGTGTAGCAAGCGTAAAAGATTTATAGAACTAGAAAACACTATAATGTTCTGCATATATTCTCAGCTTCCTTGGCAACTCACAACATTTCAATGAGTCCTTCAGGGCAACCAGAAACCTCTTTTGCTGTCTCAGGGCTTTTCCTGAAACTACCGCGTTTCTTCGTTTTCCACCCCTCCTCTTTTCTCCTTCTCTCTCCCTCTTCTCCTTTGTCTTCTGTAGGCGGTTTCTTCTTTTGACCATGTCTAGCCTACAGATCAGTCCCATATGCTCTGCATGTTTCTCTTGCTTGCTCTTTCCTTAGTTTCTAATACCATAATTCTTTCTGTGGCGTTTCTGTTCCTTAGAACAGAAGTTTAAGGGAGTAGAAAAAAAAAACAGTTCTCAGAGTTGTGTCTTTCATCCTATGCTAGTGATTGGTCATCTGCTTAACACAAACTAAGAGAATCACTGTAAAAAAATCATCTTAAGGCTTAAGAGGACAGATAATCCACAGAGCAACCCAGCTTTTGCAATTTGTACAGCTGTACTGTAACCACTAACACCACTTTCTGCACCACCAAGATTTACTCTCTGTCCTCAGTAAACCATTACTGTGACCTCTGGCTTATCCCTGTAATGTGTTAGAGAAGGGTTTATGCAGAACCTAAATTGTGGTCTTCAAAGTAATTGAAATTACTGTGGTTGGCTGTTACCTGTAGAAAGTGGATCTGGAGAAAAAGGGTCAGATTTTTGTCTGCAGTAGATTAACATGGGACCATGGATATCTGCAAAGTTTTTCAACTTCTGTCAGTAAATACTGCAGTTCCATTTATTTTGTCTTTAGAGTGACAAGTGAAGGTAAAACACAGTGCACGTGTACCTAGCTGAGACAAAACATTTTATTTTGTGTTCAGCCTGAAGAAATTATAAATAAAATGACAGGCTGCATTGATTCCTGGGAAGTACCGTGTGTGGAATCAGAAGTGGATGAGTGGTGTGGTACAGAATTCAGCTACTGAACTGGACAGCTGTAACAGCTGCTGGAGGGTCTTCCTGTATCTTGAGGAGTTATGAGTACAACAGAAGAAGCTCTTTGTCTCTTAAACCTGCTACGTCTAACTTTCTGGAAGCTTCTCTCTTTTGGTGATACAGAGTTAGATGATATAGAGGTAGATCTCCAAGCATTGGCTAGATACTGACAGCTACTAAGAATGTTTTGTAGCATCCAGACCATTTTAAGTTGGTTATTTTTCCAATCTGTACTACTCTTTACAAAAGAACTACAAAGTATTACAAAACTCATCTGTGGTATCAACTGTGTTGCCAGCTGGAAAAGATTTGATATCATTCATAACAAATCCTGTGATATTTCCATCACTGTGAACATTATTCAAATCCATACTACTCTTGAAGTGGTTTGAGCCACAAACTGCTGTGATGTAGGAGGTTATTTAACCAATGAGCTGGTTATATCCTCAGGCATTTGGATCTGAATGAACAGAGAGTAAAATAATCTGTGTTGAGTCCAGCCAATCCACCCATATAAATGGCCTCATTTGTGGAGCATGGCATATTCTGGTCTTGAGGACTTGGGAATAGCAAAGTCAACAGGACATTTTTAAGTCAAGGTGGCCAGTATCACTCAACATGAAGTGAGAGAGCAAAGCCTTACTCACTAAGGTACTAAGAAAGGATTGATGCAACTTGGACAACTAACTACAAGGCAAAAGAGGAAGAGACCATAATGAATAAGTCAGTCAGCAAACAAAATCATTTGTAAATAAAGCCTGAGGCATGAGATGGAGAGGCAATGCAGAGGACAATACTGCTCCTCATAGCAGTCAGCACGGAGAGGCTTAGCAAGTCAGTGTCAATGGAGAAAGCCCTAACTGTCTTTGTTCTAATAAAAAGATAAAATCTTGATTTTAAATGGTTAAAGAAGTGCTTGAAACAGTCTCAGCATTGCTCAACAGCCTGTGTAACTGTTGCATGAAATGTATGGTCAAATTTTAGCAGTTTCTGCATAGCCTTACTTATGGTTGCCCACACAAATGTTCTCCAATTTGCTTTTAATGAAGGATCTCCCACTGTTCAGTGCAGCATTTCTCAGCCTAAAATAGATAAGTCTCTTCCCTTTCTATCTTAGTAGTAAGTTGACCTATTTATTTGAGAAGTACAGCTACTGAAGACTGTAAAGTTTGCAAGATGCAGCTTATCAAGAGTTGTCACTTTTATCCCTTAAGTGTGAATCCTTTTTCCCAAATTGCCTATCACTGATGATTCAGGACAAAGGGACATAAAATATTTAGGCTTTTCTAGCAAATACAAAGCCCAAGTAGCTGCAATGCAAGTACAATCACCTAAGTGTCAGCTGTGATTTTGATCCCCCCCCTCTCCCCTTTCATTCTGTGCTGGAACTGTTAACTTGTAAATTATTTGAATAACCCTTTGTGGCAGTGATTTGCTTAGGTAATAAATATATGTTATGCTGACATTTTTATTAGGTAGCAAGTAGTCATCCAGAAATACTGACTGCTCACTGCTTAGCCAAAGGCTCTGTAACTGCTTCTTGCTAGTGATTTTGCTTTAAAACAAGGAAACAGAACTTTCAAGTTTAGTCTTGGGATAACCATAACAACAACTATGTATTTGAAGCACAGTCTCTGAGTTGTTTATTGCTTGGTTTTCCATAAATCACAAAGTACCCTAGTGAACAAAACAACATGCCCTGGAATTTAAATAGTTTTCCATGGACACCAGTTTTGCTGTTTCCTAGCGTAACTGGCCTCTTCTGGGTGAAGGTAACAGTGCCTGTGACTTCAGCTCAGCTGTGAACAGCAGCTAACTATCATTACATGTTTCTTTTGCTTTGCCTTCAGATACAAGCAGCATGCTCCTCACATTGACACAGATCAGAGATTCTCTGTCAGAACTGATAAGCTCAGCATCCAAACTCCTCCTGAGCCATAAGGAATGACATACAACCCTGTTGGTCCTGTTGGCTGATCTCTAAGAATAGCTGTACTAGTGTCCATCTTCTGCAGCCAGGCTCTTGTTACAGATGCTCAATCACAAGCCAGGCTCTTTCTGGAGGATGGATGATAGCTTTGCTCTTGGCAGGTCTTATTCTCTAAGCATATTTTGACTTTATGGCTGTTGTCTGCCAGACTCTGAAACATGGTATTCTGAGTTTAGCTGGTATTCTGACCTGGACTTTAGAGGGGGATCAGTAAGGATGTGACTCTATTCTGCTCTGCACTGATGGAAAAAAAGAAAAAAAGAGTATGTAGGCTACTTTGTCCTCCTTTCATCTTTTATTCTTCTGGTTATAACCATTCAGATGAGATTTGATTTGCCACATTATGACTTGGTTTATATTTAAGAAAATACTACAGAAACACTATCTTGAGCCTCTGTCTCCCAAAAAGCTCCACCCCAAACCCAGCTGTTTTAAACAGAAGTGCCTCATAAAAAACATGTAAAATAAACATTTGAGAGCTGCCCAAAGAGTTCTTGCATTCATCTTTCCTAAGTCTCAGTATTATAGCATCAGATAGAGGGGGATGGCAGAGAGAAACAACTGAGAACAAGGTGATGTCTTAACTCCTCTTTACTGTGTTTCTCTTGAACAGATGAATAAGTGAGAAAATAGTGGACTCCAAAATTATGAAGACATTGGGTCAAATCCTAGTCTTGTTACACAAACTGTAGTGGGTTATGAAGCCAGAAGGCAGTTAGATAGTTATCCCAAAAATCCGTACCAGATCAAGAGATTACTGTTTTGTCTTTCATGTACTTGGTATCCTAATTGATGACTAAGATTTCAAAAGAGAATGAATAATTTCAATATGACTCAAACTATTATGCTTTAAATACTCTAGTAGGACTGTTGGAGAGCTGGGGTGCTTGTCTACTACTGTTTCACTTATATTCCATATGCTTGAGTAACAAATATATTGTCTGTACCTAGGACAATGTGTTATTCTTGTCATGTTAAGATAAATGAAAATCAAAATGTTTATTTACTACTTTGAGAATAGATGATGAAATTATGAGACCTCAGAAATAAAAAATAATAACATCAAGTCGATAAATCATAGAGTATTTAATCCCTATTGCATTTTCTAGGCATACTTGAGGAGTTAAAAAAAATCTACAACACTTCCCTGGTTTTCTTCATATCTTAGGCAAAACTGAAACATTAAAATAAGAGAATACGTCTTTCTCAAGTGTTTTTTTTTTTGGCATGGCACTTGTTCTGGTTCTTTCATTTATCAGGACTGACATTGTTCAAAGCTGGGAGATCCATGCCTTGGTGTCAGAATGGTGATATTGCCTAATTGTTTTAGATAAATGTAGAGGTAAAATAAAAGGACCCAAAGGGCCAAATTCTGTACAGATTAATACCTATTTTCCTTAGGAATTCAAATGAAGGCAGAATTTCTTTCTTGAGCTAAATTCATCCCTCTTACGTGCAGGAAACTTTCACTTAGGCAATTCTGAGTTATGCAGATCTAGCAAAACAAAATATGGCTTTTTGAGAAGAAGTGCCAAGTTTTATTTAATTTGAAACCCCACTGCCTTCATTTGTGCTACACACAAGTAAAGGAAGGCATTTTTAAACCCAACAACTTACTGGTGCATGCATGATGATTTGGAATACGTACACACTGTCACTAGTTCTTCCAAAGGAAGATTTTCTCAACCACTTCACCAGAAAGTAATTCAATGGGTTATAGCTATAAATGGTTCAGCTTTAAAATCCTCCCTGCTGTTACAAAGAGTAAAAGTAAATGAGGAATCTATCTAAACCAGAACTGATGGTGGACTGAGTTTTACTTGGAAATACAGAAAGGAGGAATGTGCTTTCCTAGTTCAGAGAGCTCTCTGAACTGAAATATATCAGTGGATCCTAGCGTGTCACTGTTCAGACACCCTTTTGAACTGAACTGAGTTAAGAGAATGATTGCAAACAAAGACTGCAGCAAGTGACAAGCTCAGGATATGTTTAAAAACTGATCAGTGCTCAGGACTTGTGAAGTCTAGTCTGTAATCATTTAATATTGCTCCTACACACTCCAGGCATTTGAAGGACAATTGGATTCTCCTGTTAGTCCATTAAAAGTTGCTGTCATCCTAAAAGCCATCACAGAAAGTTGTACTGAGGTGCTGAAAATAGCTAGTGCTCTTCAATTTGTAAAGGCTGACTGAACTGCCAGATACTTGCGTAATGCGGGCATTCACCAAAAGTGCTGGTAACAATAACATGCATCTGCTGCTAGGTATTTTCTGGTGGAATTTAATCAAGTGGACTTGATTAAACATTTTAATTTTAGCTGTGTTTGCACAGCTACTGACAGTCCAGTAAGAGATTACTTTATGTAAGTGGTTTCAATGAGGCTAGGGATAAAGATGTAAAAAGATGCCCATTTCCTAGAGACAAGACAATAAGGCAAAATGAGCATGAGAGAAGTGGAGACCATTGTTTGTATATTAAATCTTACTTCCTAACATCCTTCTGTTGTAGGAGTTATGAGCAGGTATTGGGTTCTGGCCACTAGTGACTGGTGTCTTGTAACTGCTTTGGATAAATACAATAGCTCCAGTAGCCCTACCTAGCTGCATGTACTTGGGACTTTTCCTGAAGCAGTGGTACTGTGAAGCAGCATGTCAGTGGAGAAATATGGCCAGTCCAGTTTCCCAGTGGGCAACCTTTATGATATGGGCTCTGAACTGCTGTGTGTATCATGTTATACTGTGATTTGTACCATAAACATGACAGTGTTCTTTGCCCAAACCAGTACCAATAGAAAAGGAGGGAGTGGATGTGACCTTCACAGTCTTGATTGCAACACACCTTCTAAAAGGGAAAGGTATATGTGTAGTTCAGCTATGCTTTCACTTTACTAAACCTTAAATTTTACCCAAAGACACATAGTCACTGCTTGAGAAGCCAGTCAGGCTGCTAGGCAGCATGCAAATGTCAGGTAAATTGAGGAGAGCTCTGGCAAAAAAGGCAACATTGACAATGCTTGTGGTAATGTGACCATATCGAATCATCCAGTTCATTGTTGGAGATACTTAAATTAGTTTGCAGAATTTGTGCTGAAAGAATTAAGCCCTAAGAGCTCAATGGAAGAGAAGTTGCTTTGCTGTAGTTTTTCCTTTGCAGATCAGTTCTGAGAAAAAAAAAGTCTCCTAGTTGAACAACATTGCTAAAATTATTTTCTATTTTGAGCATGTATTTAAGCTAATCCTTTTGTTCCATTCAGAGCTCATCCGGTGATGCAGTGCTCCCTTTTTTTAGTTCTCAGAATTGTTGCCCATAGCTAATCTATGCTCATATCTAAGCCTGTAGAGTTTCTCTCCTTTTATGTGGACACCTCCAGTTTCATCAAACTGGACTGGACTTTGTGGAAGTCAGAATGAGTGGAATGAACAAGGTGCTGATGCAAGGCATCTTGTAGGACGTGGAGCCATGAAGATAGCATGAAGTATTCAACAAAGTACACAAGATCATCTCTCCATCTCTCTTTTAACTTATGTTGTAACCCCCAGTGGTTTGAGCCTCTTTGTTAGGACAGACAAACTTCCAGATCCTTCTAAGTCTTCCTTATAACCCTTAAACCACCATTCTGCTGCTCTCAGAGTGGGGTAACCAGCATCATCTACAGGTTGCTCTGATCTAGTCTTTATTGCTATGCCTGGAACATAAGAAGTAATTTAAGACCAAAAAAATTTCTTCATCCATCTACTACCTAAAATCAGTGCTTAAAATCGTATCAACAAGAAGTTTTCTCCTTACTCAGCTGTTCCATATGATCTCACTGGTCCAGCCTGTGTGGCCTCATCGCTACATCCTACAGCATGTCACCATTTATCCCTTTTACTATACCATCCAAAGCACAGAAATCCATCCCTTAATCAGTTCCCATAAATTTTGAAAAATTTTATATTTCTCAAATTTCGAAATGTTTTTGTTCCATCATTGCAGTACTTTGGTTTCTGGCTCAGGCTTGGGACACAGTGCTTCATAGAATCATAGAATTATTAGGGATTGGAAGGGATCTCGAAAATCACCTAGTCCAATGCCCCTGCAACAGCAGGATCACCTAGACCAAGTCACACAGGAACACATCCAGGAGGGCCTTGAACATCTCCACTGAAGGAGACTCCACAACCACTCTGGGCAGCTTGTTCCAGTGCTCTGTCACCCTCACTGTGAAGAAGTTCCTTCTCAGGTTGATGTGGAACCTTTTGTGTTCCAGCTTACAACTATTGCCACTCATCCTATCACTACATGACACTGAGAAGAGCCCAGCTACCCAGAGTCTGCCTCAGGTAGGAAGACACTCTCTGTTAGAGCAGTGCTGCCAGTTTCAAAACTCTTATGTCATAGAGTAGGTGCAATCGGAGAGCTGGATGCACAATCCTAGTCCCTGCACAATTTGGTTTGAAACTGGAGAGGTGATAGGAGCAGTATTAGTTATTCCTGTGGGTGTTCTTTCATTAGCAGAAGGTGGTGTTCTTATTCTGTGAGGTCTTCTTATATTACCGTAAAATTCTCAAAAGCAGTTGAAGACTTATCATAGGATCATAGGATGTTAGGGGTTGGAAGGGACCCAANAGATCCCTGTCCCTCTTAAACCGGGGAGCCCAAAACTGAACACAGTACTCAAGATGAGGCCTCACCAGGGCAGAGTAGAGAGGGAGAAGAACTTCCCTCGATCTGCTGGACACACTCCTCCTAATACACCCCAGGATCCCATTGGCCCACTTCCCTGGGTGGGTTTCCAAAGAGGTAAACCGTAAAGCTTACATTTCTTTTTTCATTGTATGTCTTGCCAGTTGAGATCGAGCTCAGCAATTTCTCTCAGTGGTCCTGTCAAATGTCTACCTGTGGCTATCACCTGCAATGGTACCACAGCAGGAAAACAAGAGCTAGCAATACGCACAAAGGCTCTTCTCGTCAGCTGAAGATGTCTAGTATTGACACTGCCACCAAGAATGTGCTTGTTTGAAATCAGATCAGGGATGAAGACCATCTGTTTGTATCCTAGCCTAAGGAAGAGCAGTGGTATTTAAACCACAGCCTTCAGAACAACATCATCTGTGTCATCTATGTTAAGACAAATGGCTGATATGGACAATAACAGTAGTCTTAGAGAAAATGTAAAACTAGCTAGGGGTGAAACTTTTGGGAGTGGATCAGGTTCTTACGGTAAGCATGAGAGTGAAAAGAAGGGATCAACCCTTTGGTTTTGGTGTTAATACTGTCTTTCACCAAGAGGTGCCTTAGGGAACACTGTCCTCAGACTGTGAAAAGCCATAGTTTCTTCTAATACAACATTTCATGGGCTCATTGTAATACATCCTTTCCTGTTTCTGAAAATTGTTAAAAATAAGCAAGCAATTAAATTGAGACTAAACATCTGTAATGTCATGAAAGACACAGAGGAAATGCAGCACTGAGGATTCAGCTGAAGTTGAATCACTGCTATCTATTTAAATTAATGCAGAAAAGATAATTTTCTTTAATGCATGGTGACTATATGTAGTCGGAGTATAAGTGCACGATTAAAAGGTTCCAAAAATGCATGTATTAGCATTCTGTGCCTCATGAATATATAAACCCAGGAATTTAAAAAAAAAACTCCCTGAGAAGTTTTAATAGTAATAATGTTCAGTAGAAACACTTGGAGAAACAGAGATGATAGTTCACTGCCTGAAAAGGATCTTCACATAATACCCTGAAGTAAGCCCAGTATCTCAAAATTAGATATCTACTTGTATGAACATAATTAGATGTCTATACATGGTAGTAAGAATATAAGTGCATGTATTATTACGAGGAGTGACCTTTTTCTTTCCATCATATAAGATTTAGACTGCAGTTATATTAATTTATTCTAAATTACTGTGAATTGTTATTTAACTTTCACTGACACTACCCATTCATCCACTCTATCTGCTTTGGCTGGTGCTTTCAACTGCCGTTGCTTTTATGGCGGCTACAGATAGTATAAAGATCTTTCACTTTCCAAAAAATAGCTCTGCTTTGGGTCTTTGAGGTAGAAAAAGCCTCTTACAACAGGTGCATCTCTTTCAGCATGTACATAACATCTAGCTTCATGGAATTTCTTCCTTGACTAGAGAAAGCAGTGTTTAAAAATACAGATATATTTGATGAAAACACAGCAGCTAAGATTTTCCTGCCATGGAGTAAAAGTTCTGTTCTGCACATTTTAATCTTTTTAAAAGCCTCTAGAAATTAAAGATTAAAATAATTTGTGTTTTTTCACCCAGAAAATAGTCCCTCCAGTTTTGAACAAAACTGAAACAGAGTATGTAAAAAAATATTCAGTGCACATACTGACAAAACCAGATATTAATGTAATGCAAAAGCAGTGCTTGGCAAAGTCAGAGATGCTAACATAAGAAAAAGAAAGACTAGGATCTGAAAGAGTATGAAGCGATTCCCGCCCATGTTTTGTTTTTGTTTTGCAGTTGGTTTTTTTCTCCTGGAAAAGTAGACACCTCCACTTCCATACTCTTCATTGTCTGGTAGAATCTGGAGACAAAAAAAAAAAAAAAAAAGCTCTGCATCAGGATGTTTATTTGCACATCTTCTCTGCCTCCTCAACACAACACATGAATTTTTGATCTTTTTATACTTTAGTGCCCTTCACTGGTAATTTTCTCACAACCGTGAGTGGGTTTGTTTCAGTCACCTGGTCGTCAGAATGTGTCCTAACTAAGCTTTTACTTTTGAGATGCATGACTATCTTTTGTAGGGTCCAAACTAGAATACTTCTTCAGGAAAGGAAAAAAATGACCAATGTATAGTGGGATTTTTTTCCCCCTAAATGTTTTTAAGTTTGCAGTGTAGAGCCTGATGTAATGAGTATTTCATGGAAAAAGAAAAGACAGCTGAATGCTACAGAATCCTAGACAAGAGAGGGGCAAAATTTGGAATTCAGAGCTGATCAGCTAGTGCTCACTGCTTGCCTGCATTTGGTGAGATGATGGGTACCAAAAAACCCCTCCAAAAATCCACCTCCAAAAGCCAGTCCTCTTATACAAGCAGTCGGGAAGAGTCCGACAGACTTCAGGAGAAGAGAATGAAACATCAATCCAGCAAACTTCTAAGTTTTAAGCAGGTCTTTCTGAGCCCAAGGCTGAGTACGCCAGGGCATCTTAAGGGCCTTGGGGTGTCCACGCTCAGATTTTGCATGCAACTCCTCAGAGCTAGGTTACTGGGACACACACGGAAACATCTTTCAACAGCTGGATACTGAGGGCAAAGAAATCTGTGGTTCCACAGAAACATTGTGTCTGAGGGAACGATTGTGTGTGGTTCCTGCCGGCAGGGTGCAATGATCTTCCTTGAAGTCAATGGATCTTCTGGTGTTTACTTCAGCAGGTGCAGAATAAACAGGTTGGCTATGACTTGGAGTCTGATTCCTTATCCTGATCTGCTAGTTTGTAAGAGTTGTGTGACAACTGATGAGAAATTCCTTTTGTGCAGGGACAGTGCCACATTGCTCGTTTATGTTCTCACCACCCCCTTTACAGTCCCTCTGTGCTCTGTCTCTCGTGAACCACAGCATGGTCTCTCTGTGGTGGGTGTCCACACTGGTTTCTGAGGCTGGTCTTGTGCCATCAATACTCTGAATCTGCCCACAAGTCCATCTGTGCAGTGAGAGCTCAGAGGGCCAGGAAGGTGACCCCCACCCAGCAGGGTGAAGGTGTTGAGCATGAGTGATGCAAACACCACACACTGTGCTGATGGCCTCTCCAGGCTCTGCTCTTTTGCAGTGGTGTGCCACAGTACATCTTGCAGATCTGAAACTGGTTACATTTAATCAATGCCCTTTAACTTCTTCAGGCTAATCCTTTCAATTAGGAAAAGAAACTGTTTGTGACTTTCGCAAAAAACCCCTATTTTTTTTTTTTTTTAATCTCAGAGTATTTTGTTCTTACTGGGGATTTCTGGGAGTTTTAGACAATATCCACTACAATTTGAACACTGATTTAGAAGAACAAGTTATACGAATATACAGATGTGAAAAGATAAAGAGGATAAATAGATGTGGTTTGTCCTGTTCTGCAGAAAACACCACAGGTAAATGATCCCGGTGGCAAAACAGAAGTGGCTGAGTCCATCAGCCCTTCTCTGAATTCAGTGAGAGCTGCTTAGGAAGAGGTTTCAAATACTTTTTCCACTTTGTTTAGGGTTGTTTTTTGTGGTGTTGGTTGATGAAGATCTCAGCCACATGCCCAGATTTCTCTTGGTATTGGTGATGGCACTGCTTATTTCAGGCTCTAGCATGATCACGTCACTCCTGCTTGGTTCCAGGAGAGCTGAAGTAAACACTCCCATGCAGTGCTCTGAGAGCCCACATACAGTGGCTCATGCTCATTCTGCCAACAGAGCTGTTTCATCCCAGACACTATATTGTCTGCATAAATAAACTGTAACAGGAATTCATACACCAGCCATTTGTCAGAGATTTTATTTCTATTTTTGCAGCTTGCAGTAATTATTTCTTCATAGGGAAGCTGATTCCACTTATATGGACTTTTCTTGAGATGGAGCATCTTTTTCTGCACTTTTCTTATACTTGTTACAAAGGAAGATTATTCATCTCTAAATTTATAGCATCCAGACATGTTCCCACTTGCAGCACCCAGACAGACAGCTATTCACTTAGCTCTTCTCAACACCCATTTAAAAAAAGCCGACAAACTAATATTGTCTCTTTGAGAATGACCAGAGTCTTTTTTTAAAGTCTTACTGAGCAACAGCTTTTTGATCTAATGACACAAATCCGTGTTGCCAAAATCCAGGTGCCTTTTTGGACTTGTTTGCTCCCCTTATGCAAATTCTGCTATCACAATATGTGTGACCAAAGTCTAATAAAATCCCATGAGATAGNTGCTATCACAATATATGTGACTAGATGATCTTTCGAGGTCCCTTCCGATCCGTAATGATTCTATGACCAAAGTCTAATAAAATCCCATGAGATAAAATATGCATTCAACTAGTCAAATTAATAGGAAGGAAGCCTACAACAGGAACATATATAAATGCTTGCATCTTTAATTATAGATCCTTGTAAAACTCGTGATAAAGCTTGTTTCTTGGCTTTGCTTTCTAACTCCATCTGATTAATCAGTGCTGATAATTTCTTGCAGCTAAAGTGTCCCTCAATGACAAGCTGATGCTGCACAGCTTTCAGGCCTTTTCTGTGTAGGGAAGATGAAAGCTTTGAGCTGAAGAGGAAACATGTAAAGGTCTCATTTTCTGTGCACTGTGGCCTTCTAGCTCACTGTCATGGGCTGAAGCTGGGCCAGCCATGAAGTGAATGACTGGTAGTCT
Source organism: Rhinopomastus cyanomelas (assembly GCA_013400115.1). Lineage (NCBI taxonomy): Eukaryota > Metazoa > Chordata > Aves > Bucerotiformes > Rhinopomastidae > Rhinopomastus > Rhinopomastus cyanomelas. The sequence continues at coordinate 258,934 of VXBP01006396.1, read as the reverse complement.
CAATTAGTCCCTCTCCGAAAGAGAAAGGGAATAAGGGAAGAGACTTATGTATTGGAAAACTACAACAGCTTTTATGAAAATAATGATATGAAATACATCCAAAACCAATGCTGAACCCAACCCTCCTGCTGGCAATTATGGTACCATCACCACTGATGCAAGTGCTGGGAAAGTCCCAGACTGGAGGCACTAGCAGAAAGGAACCGGGTGCAGGAGCTGAATTTAGGAATGCATGGGCTCAGATCAAAGGCAGGACAGAGAGAGTCCTCTTTGGATGCTAACCATTAAAGAGAAAAAAAGCAGAGAGGGCAAGAGAGGGAGCCCCAAAAGACCAAAGAAGAGAGGGATGACCCTTCTGCTCGCTCAGCTTTATACCAAATATGATGTCTCTGGGATGGAACACCCTGTTGGTCAGTGTAAAATCACCCGTCCTGTTTGCTCCTTCTTGAAGGTGCCTCCCTACAGGTGTGGCCTCTCTCTTACAGCACCTCCAGTGTGGGACACGTGATTTAGCACTGACCTTCATCTCTACAGGAGCAAGACTAAGCAAGAGCCTTTCTGCTTCTCAACCCTGGCACTTGGGTGACTGTAAATATCAAGCATCATCACTTGTAGAAGCAGCCACTGCACGAATACACTGTTAACTGCTGAAAGTGCAGTTAGAAGAGACTGAGCTGAAAAGTAAAATCACTGAACAGAATTAGTTCTGTTCTAGCTCAAGCCAGGACACCCACTCTTCTGGTGGAAATTGTAAAAGATAGCTGATAATACATATGAGGGTGCTGGAGCATGTCCAAAGAAGGGAAACAAAGCTGCTGAAGGGTCTAGAGAAAAACCTTATGAGGATTGACTGAGGGAGCTGGGGCTGTTTAGTCTGAAGAAAAGGAAATTGTACTACCTGAAAAGAGGTTGTAGAGAGGGAGAGATTGGTCTGTTCTCAGAAGTGATAAGACGAGAGGAAATGGCCTCAAGTTGCACTAGGGGAAGTTTAGGTTAGACATTAGGAAAAACTTTGTTATTGAAAGGGTCATCAGGCCTTGGAATAGGCTGCCCAGGAAGTGGGTTAAATCGCCATCCCTGGATGTGAGCTTGGGGACGTGGTTTAGCAGTGGCTTTGGGACAGTTGGGTTAATGGCTGGACTTGATGATCTGAAAAGACTTTTCCAACCTAATCAGTTATGAAATATGTGAAGGCAGATTCTCATTGCATCAGGTCTGATCATGTCTGTAATTTGTGTCTATGTTCAACATGTAGTGCTCACACCATGTTTGTGCCTGTCAGCAGAGAAGAGCCTCCCAACCATGGGGGAGGGCCAGTGGAGGGTAGGCAGGGCTGGTTAGGCTTGTTGCTGTGCCTGGAGCCCCGGCAGCTGTGTGCTGTGATCAGGTGGGATGTAACCTTGAGTCCTTGACTGCAGAGGAGTAGCTTGTGAGACTAAAGAGGGAAGCACGTTCTTTAGTTTGTGATCTCGGACACTGCTGACTGAAGTTCAGTATTTAAATTGGATCTTTGATATTAATCCAATGCGTAAGTGAAGGGTGTTAGATAGTTTTGTCCTGCTCCGGCAGGGGGGTTGGACTCGATGATCTCTTGGGTCCCTTCCAACCCCTAACATCCTATGATCCTATGATAAAGGACTTTGTGAAATCAGACACTCTCGTCTTGCTCAGCTCTACCAATCACTGGTGCATGCCAGGTTCTGCCTTCTGGTCTGTAAAGCCTCCTCTCCCAGGAGGCCCAGTACTCCCTTTAAAGGCTAATGCCATCATCCATGGTTTTGTCAGAACCATGGCTGCCAGAACCATCTTCCTATGTGAATCTAGGCTTTCATCTTCTTCCTGAAATAATGAGTCTGTTGCAATGCATTTAGAAGTTAAGATAGATGGACAGAAAAAGGAAACAGAAAAAAGAAAACATAGGATGAAATAAGAAAGATGAAAATGAGGAAGGAATAAAATCATCAGGGAAACAAGTTTCCTTCACTAAGAAAAAGCTTTTGAAGTGTTAGACCACATACTTTCAGACATGCCTGGGATCACTGTGCTGAAGCTGCTGATCACCTGCTTTGTAGCTGTGACGCTGACTCTTACGCTGAGTGCCTGCTCTGCCAAATGAAATCGTCAAGGCAGAATACTTCACCTGCTGTAGTTAAATCTCATGATTTTTTAAGCCTGTCTCCTGATTTTTTGAGCCTGACTCATGGTTTCTGTGGAAAACTTCGTCTTGGCAAATGCTGAAAGCAGTGGGAGTATTTGCAGCTTGAAGGCACTGTTCAGCGAGAGGAAGGGTGGAGGAATCTGCCCCTCAGCAATTAGTAGACTCGCTTTCTACGAAAGGACGTGTCATTTGGTAGGTTATTTTAGCATGCTGTACAGATGCAGATTATGTTTTAGAATTTTTAATTGGTGATACCATAGCAACTTTATACAATGAAAAACAGTCCAGGCCAGATTGTGCCTGACAACCACCCGCTTGTTTGGGGGTGGCATAAAACTGTACCGACCCAGGGGGACTTTAGGAGGCTCTTGGTGCTCTGAGTCTTGCTGTGGAAGGCTGTAAGGTAGGTGAAATGAGTTCCTAGCCCCACATTGCCTTGTATCCCTGTGGGCCTTCCTGCGTCCTTTGGGATTGCTCAAGACATGGCTCGTAAATCCCTGAGATACCAGAGAACAATTGGAGTTCCAGGGTTCTGATAGATTTTTACTCTGTTTGAATCAGAGATGGAAGAGTGTCTGAAGAAATAGTGCAAGGCAGAAATACCTAGTGCCACACTCAAGAGTTTTCTTCCAGTGAACACCAAGATCTAGGCTTTGCTTAGTGCATTACCCTTAAACATCATCTACACTTCTGGAGATCAAAATCTTGATAGGGTGTGTTCACTGCTGACCCTGCTTCACAGTTGTGATGTAGGTGAGATAGAGAGGCCATGCTCAACTCTGTGCAGTGTAGTGCTTTCACGCATGAAGCCTTCACCTTTCTGCCATGTCTAAGACCTACGTGTGTGTGTATGCATGACTGAAATGTTTTGAAGTCGTTGATGGAAATGAAAGTGGACTATGCTTGACTGGGTGAGTAGGCTAGGAGCTAGTGTGAAGAAGATATGAAGCAGACAATAGATCTAAGTGTAAGGCCATATATGAAAGTGGAGTATCTTGGCTAAGAGTGAATGGATGAATCATCAGGGCATTGTAGTTGCAGCCCACCTAGGGAAGATAAGGGGAGCAAACAGTGACTATCACTGAGAAACTGTGAAGGAGTAAAAGTGAGCTGGAGAGGCAGAGGAAAGTAATATGTGATCCTTAACACTGTGCTAGGAACTTAGGATAAAAGAAGGTCAAACCAGAACTGTGTATAAACTATTATTTGGGATACATATTACAGTAAACTCTCTTAGTGACTTTTAAGTCTTACTGTTGAAAAAAGAGATAATTCGGTTGCCCCACATGTGTGGAAAACAGCGAATCTTTGGAAGAAATCTAGTAATGAGAGAGAAACAGATTTTTTTTGAACCATAAAGAAGCTTGAATGGAAAGAACTGAGACCAATAAGGGTAGCAGATACATGCTGAATATAGCTGACAAACACATATTTCCCCCTGTTTGTATGGAAGGACAAGAAAAAGTGTAAAAAGAAGTTCACTTACCTTGATTAATATCAGACTTCCTTCTGCAGGGCCTCCCTCAGCCCTCTGTTGTACAAAACCAGGGTATGGGAAAATAGCTTGAAGGAAGAGCAAGTCCAACACTTGGGAGCTGTCTGCTTCGTTCCCAATGTAGATTCACAGAAAAGCTAACATAGAACATCATAGTGCTAAATACTTACTCTCAAATGTTTTCCCACCCTTGTGGGTAGCCCTGTGTCCCTGGTCATTCCCCAGAGATATGCACAAATTGGCTTAAAATTGCAGCAGAAGAGGGATGTTGCTCAGTATCTTTTTATTCAAACCACTTCTCATGGGATTTTCAGTGGAAGAAAGCAATCGGACTGTGGGAAATTAAACACTGTTGAAGCTATGAGCAGAATTTATGATGAGCTAATGCTATCATAGTAGAAAAAACACCTGAAAATGTCCCCAGGAGTCTTTTAATGGCAATTTTTAAGTGGATTTTTTTATTTGAAGATGGAAGAAAATACTATGTCCGTGCATATGTATGTTATTATTCATCTGTGTGAATTTAGCATTTATTATCAATTTAAAGAAACCTACCAACGACTAATTGGTTGTATTTTTGTTAGTTTCTGCTGCCTATGACAAATGAATTTCTGATTTCAAGTATTAGTCTACGATCATGGAAGCTTTTCTTTTTTAATTTGAGAGGTATTGAATACCCATCCGTGTTCAGCCAATGTGGTCAATGAATACATCACTGCTGGAATGCTGCAATTTGAAAGTGTAGGGGTGATCTCCTGGTCTTCAGAACACGTTCATCATAATGAGCTGAATTTTTCTCTCAACATTAAATTGCTTCTAATGAGAAAGTTAATAGAAAATAAATACCATGAAGCCAAAGCTTGTGTATTTAAATCTGCATTATGCTGTGCTCTCCAAATCCCTTCCATGTAGAGAGCTTCCCCTTTCCTTAGTCTTAGCTTGGTTGAAATATTTGTATCAGTTTGTGATAAAATTATCAAAATGTTACATTATTTTAAGAATGGTATCACTTCATTTCTCATAAATACTAATTAAGCAGCACAGGCTGACGTCAGTGCCAAGATTCATGTCAGCAGTTAGTGCAACTTGTTATTGTAAGATTAGTTCTGACACATTCCTTCCAGCACAGCGAGCAGTGGGATCCTGTGCAGCGCTGGGAAGAAGTCATCTCTCTAGAGACTGCCACTGGGTATCCAATAAGAAGGAGAACTTCCTTCTTTAACAAGAATAAAAAGCTCTCTTCTGACATACTCTCTAACTGAATCATCTGGAACTGTAAGTCTCACCACACAGAAGGAATGAACATATCACTCATCACTCGGTCTTCCACTTTGCGACACTGTTGGGCTACTTGTATTATGACATCTGTGCCCAGTGTGTGGTTGCAGGGCTGGCCTAAGGAGCCTTCTGTAGTCCAATCAAGGATCATTCACAACTTCAGTAATTGGCAATGATTTCTTGACTATGAGAACATAGAATGAGGCTTGCTCCTTTGAGCAATTACTTGCTATAAAAGAGATGTAAGGGAGAGAAATGACCTTATTCTGTTCAGCTGGCGTGTACACTGCTGATTCAGGGGCTTTCGCTGGGCTCTGCTTAAAGGGTTGCTGGTAGTGGTGTCAGTGTCTAAATGTTAGCATTTGAGTCAGCTCAGACTTCACTTCAGTGCCCAACAGAAAACTAAGTAGAAAAGGTAAGCTGAAAAGCTAAAAGTACACTTCAGGCAAATACAGTGAGAATTTAGCAAGTGGTGCCATCTCGTGCACCTTGCACAATTCATTACGCAGTCTGTGTCCAGCACAGAAACATTATGTCAACGTGCAAACACTGGTGTTTTAAGACCGGTGCAAAATGTTGCATCTCCTCAGCAGATCTCATCCTCAAAAGAATCGCTCCGATTGTTCAGACTCATGGGGATCCTTTTAACACCTTTTGGGTATCATTTCATTTTACCCTGAATGCTTGTGAAGCTGTAGAGTATGGTGACAGGGAGACATGGGTACACAATGCTTCAACAGCACACTGTGAGACAGTGCTGTCTTGTTTCACAACATGTGAGGACCCACATGTTTTAGAACTGTGGACCCGTTTGTGCCTTCAGTGGGCTATATGTAGCTGCCATGAGTGTGTACATAACTGTAATAAGATATAAAGGGATGGAACACCCTTAACTAATGGCCTGTGTGCCTAAAGTGAGTCAGTGAGCAGTGCACTCACTCAAAACTGGATTTTAATCATATTTGTGACCAGCAGGTCGAGGGAGGTGACTGTCTCCCTCTACTCCGCTGTCATGGGACCCCACCTTCAGTACTGTGTCATGTTCTGGAGCATCCAACGTAAGAATGACATGGAGCTGTTTGAGCAAGTCTGGAGGCCAAAATGATGATCATAGGGCTGGAGCACCTCTCCTACGAACACCAGCTGTGAGGGGATTTGGGCTGTTCAGCCTGGAGAAGAAGAGGTTCTAGGGGGATCTTAGAGTAGCCTTCCAGTACCTGAAGGAGACTACAGGAAAGCGGAGGAGGAACTTTTTATGAGGGAGTCTAGTGACAGGACAAGGGGGAATGATTCCAGGTTCAAAGAGGGTAGATTTAAATTATATTTTAGGAAGAAATTCTGCATTATGAGAGTGCTGAGACACTAGAACAGGTTGCCCAGGAAACTTGTGGCTGTTGGAAGTGTTCAAGGCCAGGCTCTAAGCAACCTGGTCTGGTGAGAGCTCTAGAGGGTCTGGAACTAAGTGATCTTTGAGGTGCCTTGCAATCAAAACCATTCTATGATTCTGTGATTCATATTGCAGTTTTCTAAACCAGTGCAGCCTAAAAACTTGGATTCTCACAGGAACTGTGGCATACACTGGCACACACTGTAAGCTGTGTATTTTTCCTCATGAGCTACCATCTATTTTTAAAAAGGCACTGCATTCCCGCAATCAGGAAGTTACTAAATAGGTAAACCTTTGTCCCTCTGTTTGCTGCACTGATTTGAAGTGAATATCTGAAACTTTGTTTTCAGTGTGGCTGGCTAATGATGAGTTTGGACCTCAGAATTATTCTGAAGAAGCAAACCTTTGGCACAAAGTGATCTGGTTGATCAAGGAGTTAGATTATACCATGTTACAAGGTGCATGTAGAGCCTGTAATATGTGATAAAGTGCTACTTGAGATTAAGTGCATCATTCAGATACTGTCTTTGGCTGTGTGTCTAAATACATACTGGAAAATAAACACCTAAGATTAAATACCAGGATAGGTGTCTTTCATAAGCTGGGGAGAATGTGGCGCTGCTCTGAGCATGCCAGTCCCTGGAAAAGAGGTATAAACATGAGAGATGACAGAACAATTTTCCTTTGTATACTGAACGTCAAGTGGGAGACCAAAGCATCTTTACATGAAGCAAAGATGTGATGGGTGATGGTACTTGTTGGCTTTGTCACATATAGCTGCATAAGTGACAGATTGGTCCAAGCAGTATTTGGTTTGAAGGATATAAGCCTGTGTGACTGCTAGTAGGCTGAACAAGGTTTGAGATCACAGGGAGATAAATGGAAATCTTGAGTTTTCAAAACATCCCAGACTGGAAGATGCCTCTTAGCAACAGCTCATAAAGTGAGCAGAGATACGGTAGTCCTGGCTAAGTGCATCAGTTATTATTTTTGTCATTATTCATCCAAAATGGAGGGGTGTTATGATACTCACTACTGGTATTAAATCTGCTTTATTTCACGCTTAAAGATAGTGAATTCCTATCCTAAAGAGAACTTTCCATTATGAAATAGAGCAGAAATGAGCTTCTTGTTCAAGGGGACATCAGCTATTTAATATGATCTCTTCTTTGTTTAAAAAAGTGTCAAATATTGTCACAAAGGGCACCTGAACTGTTTTATTTTTAAGGTAGAAAGAAATAATTTTAGTCTATTCTCAGCTGATACTAAGACTCAAGACCTTGTACTGCATTAATTGATGGGATGCTACGACTGGAGACAAAGGCGATTGTGGGTCCATACTTAAAGTCTTGAAGCATTATTCAGAGATTTTAATTTGTTTGATTTATTTATTGAGAGTTTTGCATATTGCAGCTTAGGAAGTCTGACAGGTGCAGAATAATATCCCAAGGGCATGGGAGGAAGGGTGCTAAGAAAGGCTCTTCTATCAAAGGAAGAGGACATAAAAAAGAGAAGTTAGTCTCAATATATAGTGAAGAGGTGGGAAAATTAATGATGACTTAGAAATTGCTGAGATGAAGTTTGAAGGTTCCTCCTTCAGGCATTTTTGAGTTGTGAGTGTATAAACATTTTGCGTAGAACATATGGAAGAAATGAAGTTTTTATTTCTACTTGCATGGAATTAAAAAACTGTTGAGTTTATAGGAAAAGAATAAAAAAAGGAGAAAAGAAAAAGGGAAGCAGAAGAGCAAATTTGCCTGAGACCAAGCATGAAACGTTTACATTCAAAGAAAATACTTTTTTGTTGTTTTGTTTTGGTATTTTAGAAGGTGTTGCAAGTAAAGAAGAAGAACCTGAATGAGAAGCAGTAAAGCACCTTCAGGTGTAACCAAGTACCACATACACATAAATAGAAGATACTTGGTGCATGGGAGTCCCTTAATTTCAGCTTAGGTTATATGATTTATTCTGTCCTTATGCTGAAATTAGCTGCAATCTCAGATGAGTAATTTATATGTACTGTAAAACCAGGGATGATAATATCAGCATGATTTTAAATTGTATACCACTGTTTAGGTTGCTTACAATATTGATAAATGTCAGGTGTTCAGGCTACTGTGTATTATTGAGAGCTGACAAAACAACTGGACTACCATTGGAAAGAAAGAGTTAATTCTTTTCCCAAAGCAGAGATTGTTGTTAACTATTCCAGAACAGTAACTGTTAAAGCATTCAGCCTCAGAGATACTCTAATGAAGACAGAAGGTTTATATAGGCTTGGCTAGTCCCCATGGTAACAGCCTTTCTACTGGGTTACCATAGGAATCGTCAAAGCCTTCGTAAGCCTCCCTTAATAGAGCATATACGCTTTCCAGGCAGACTGGAATATCTGCTAGAGGATACACCTCCTGTTGTTAAATATAAATACAAACAGATTTTGTTTTCGAGTGGTACTCATCTCTGTTTAACTAGCTGTGCTACTCTTTACGTTAGAGTTATATTAAACATGGGAGTCACCTGTGATACAGGCAAACGTGTGAGAGCTGAATGGTTTTACGAACAAGACAACCCACGGATATTTGTACCCATCCTGCAGGGAACAGCAAACAAAATTACGGTTCTACGTGGCACTTCTGGCAGAGCCCAAAAGTGCATCACCCTTCCATCTTCCTGTGGCCATCGCTGAGCTTTAGGCAGTTTGAAGCTTTGCTGGGCAAAAGTTATACAACAGGAAACAAACAAATAAGCAAGAAATGGAGCCAAAGGAAACAAACCAGACCCAGCTGAATGAAACAAGCTGAAAGCAAACCAGAAAGTGACTTCAGCTCTGTAAGACTTTCAAGACAGTCGTTGTTTTGAACTGCTCAGTAATGTTCCTTAAAGCTGTTACCTGACCAGAGTAGTAGGAGACTCTTGGATGACTAGTCAGGAACTGCAGTCTCACATCCTTGATCCTGAGGCTTTGTAAGAATAGGGAAGTACAGCAGACAACTACAGGTTGTGAGGGAACTATGCAGCTACTTGCTGGTCTTGTCATCATGGGCTTCATTTTATTCAAAAGACCTTTAAAAATAAAATGAAATTAATATAATTTTGGTTCTGTTTAAGCTCCCAGGATTAACACAGCATTCTCCATACAGAGGAATGACATTAATAAGATGACTTGTTAAAGAAATCTAGACAACAACTTCAGGGCTTGTTATTTTTCCAAACAAATGCTAGCTACAAGGCTTTCTACTGTAAAGCTGACAGCATCATCATGCTTTTATATTCTGCTTTCCAGTTGGCTACATTTCATTATACAGTTTGGGCTTATAAATCAGTGGAGTTCCATTGAAGGACATGGTCTTACAGGATTACACTAGCAGAGAATTTGGCCCTTGAGTTCCAGTTACCAAGCTACCAGTTTCTGCATATGTAAAGATCTCTATGAAAAGCAGAGGGACTGCTTACGTGCTTTTCGACAGGCATGTACTTCCTCGTCTTAACAGAGAAAGGATTCTGCCTGAGAGAACAAGCTTTTGGAATTACCTGAAAACGTGATGGATTTAAAATGGATCATTTGAACTGCAGGTTTGAAGATTGCTCTGTATTGTGGTAAGTTTACACAGATGACATGGCAAGGCATACATCATCCATTACTTCTTTCCAGAGCTGGCAAAAAGGAAATGTTTTTTTTTCAGGAAAAGAGATGAACGAAGCCAGAAAAGTAATTGGTTTCACAAGTGACATAGGGGCCACTATAAAGGACAGTTTTAGACACCCTAGCCCATGGATGATCTCTCTGGTTAACCAAAAGCAAGCAGTGAAAATCTGAGAATAGCAGTCATCCAGAATTGATTTGTGAGACAGAGATCTATTTACAGGGAAAGGGGATGAGAAAAAAAAAAGAGGTTTGTAGATGAGTTAATAAGGGATTCTTCTGTGTGTTGATAATTTAAAGGCTGGTTTAACTGTCTCCTGCCAGTTATGAGTTGCTTTTATACCGAAGTTGATCTGATACTTTTGGTTCCAATTTAGGAGCTAGCAGAAGCCACAAAGATGGTATCTTGTGCAGCAAGAGAGGCAGGATTATGTAGCGTATGACAGTATGAGTGCTCTTCAGTCTTCTCCATCTGAAAATGTAGAATGCTTACTATTTTTGGAGATCTGACTTCCCTAGCCATGCATTGTCTTGCCAGAGCGAGTAGTTTCAGGACTACCTGAAAGGTCTAAAAATAAAGCCATGACTAACTCATTGCATGGTTCAACTAGTTATGGGTTCACCAAATGGAATTATGCATCTTTATTTTCAGACTTTTTGTTTGTTGACCAAAGGGGATATGATGTGGTCCAGCTAACATTCTTCAGCTCACTGTTATTATACAGCCCCTGCAAGGCCGTGTAGGAATGGCTCTGTAGGCTTTCTGTAAGGGTGCACTCACTATTTAACCTCTCTGTATTCGCCTGACTCTTTGCCACTGAAAAGTCCTTACTGGCTTCATGTTGCAGAAATTGTCACTGAAGCTTTCTGGACATGAGAAATTCACCTGGCTTGTATGTGTTTATGTTTGCATAAGAAATCACTGACAATCAAATCGTATTCTTGTACAGAGTGTGGCACAAGAAGAGTGTGCCTGGCCTGCAGGGCATGCACTACATCTGCTCCGTCAGTGAAGGTGCTAAAATGGTGGGGGTAGGTTGAACTTATTTGGCAATTGTATGCCAGCAGGAGCTCATCTTAAACCCCACCTTTGGGGTATCTGCTGGCAGATGTACTGTCTTTCTTAGTAGACAAAAAACTGGACATAGCATTTCTGTTCTGGTGTCTGTCTCTCTCTGCCCTTGATTCCAATTGTATCTCTGCTTCTTTCTCCTCCTTCCCAATCTTGTGTTTCCTGCAGAGCCAAGGGTCAGGATCATACCTTGCAAAGTGCTGTAACATGCATCACTCTCTAGTTCTCTCTCTGGTGTGTTTTTTGCAGCAGATGTTTCCATCTGTGTACCTTGCTGTCTTATCCTCACAGACATGGGTACACATGTGCAGCATATTGTGCTGCCTTCATCTTTCCCATCTGGAGAATCACTTGTCCATCTGGCTGTTCTGTTCCTGGTGCTCACAGGGGAACTTTCGCCACACAGTGTATGCTGGAGAGGTGTGCAAACGATCTGGGAGGTTTCTGGAGTGCACTGATGACAGCTTTCTAACACAAGTGATGTAGGAAATGACAAGAGGAAGCACTCCACTGTACCTTGCCCTTAGAGTTGAGAAAGAACTGGTTGAGGTAAAGCTCAGGGGCAGCTTCTTCTCAGTGAAAAAACAAGAGACAACGAGCACAAAATGTAATAAAAAAATTCCATTCAAACTTAAGAAAATGTGGGGTTTTTTTCTGTTTTACTAAGGGTTGTGGAGTCTCTTGTGAGATATACGTGGTCCAGCTGGGCACAGCTACAAACGACTGGCTGTAATTGCCTCTGCTTTGAGCAGTGGGATTAGACTACATGATCTGAAGAGATCCCTTCCAGCCTCAGCTGTTCTGTGGTTCTGATTCTGCAATGTGAGAGAGACAATAGAAGGACTCATATGAGGATGGAGGAGAAAAGAAAGTGGCGATTGGATTGGATCTCCATTACAGACAATAAAAACCAAACAAAACGGGGGAAAGCAGGAATGTCTTAGCTTACTGCCCAGCCTTTCTAAGCAATGAAGCATTAGCTAACAGTTCTTCCCCAACGGGAATGTGACATACCTGGGTTGGAAGGAGGTAATGGTAGGTGACATTCCAGGGTCAGTACTTTTCTGCTGTCTGTGCTGTGTGCTCTTGTCAGTAGATGAGTCCTACCTTTTCCATCATATGGTCCATCACATGCTGTGTGTGCTGTGTGGAAAGGTAGAGCTTCATGTTTCTTTCCTGCTCCCTACTACCAGTCTCTTGCTTTGGGACTCCTGTGAATTTACAGCGTTGTGCTTGCATCTCATCTCCCCATTGTGTCCTGTCAGCACTGTCCAGCTGATCCTAGCATCTGCTAAGCTCCAGAGGCACCCAGTAGCCACATGTGGTACAGCAATAAAGAAACATACTCCCTTTGTTTCTGTAACTGCACACACCTCCTTGGACTGGCGTGGCCATGCTTTTTAGCTGCCTTTAAGACTTTGTGTTCTGTTGATGTTGGCTGGGTATGTCAGGCCTGAGTTCATTTCATGCGAATGGGTACTTTTTGACTTGAGGGAGAACAAGTCTTAAACAAAGAAAACCAAAACCCAGCTGAACATGATTATATCCTTGTTTAGGAAAGCCTGGGCAACCATCCCTAGGGTAACAAGGAAAAGAGGTCACTGTAACCTACAGCGTGTATGGGAGGAAGGCTGAGGTATCTGAGACATAGGAAAATTGAGGTCTTTTTAAATGAAAGAGGTGTTGTGTCAAGGAATTCTGCCTGTTGTGTCACAGGTGCCTTTCTGAGAAAGCTAAAGCACTGCCCCAGGAAAGGGCTCAGGGACACCAGCCACTGCGACTTACACACCTAGGGAAAGTGATTAGGATTAGATGCAGTTGCAAAAACCCACATGGTGCTTTTCAATTTGTAATTGAGACATTAATGCCAAGAATCAAGTAGAAAGGCAGGAAACTAGCTTGTTTTGAGGTTTAGAGATTCGTAAGATTAAACATATGGAGAACAAGGGGAAGTCTCTGGCCGTGAAGACAGCAGTATAGAACTGAGTCAAAGGGAAGGGAGCTCTGAGGTCTTTTTAGTTCATTCAGTTTTGTTTGTCTAAGATATTTCAGCAGCTGAACAGCCCGTAGAGCAGCCTTGAGTGCAAACGTGCATAATTTTTGTGGAAGTGTTCATGTGAATACACTCAGCCACACACTTGATTGGGATGCACGCTTGAAACTGTCATCCCTTCAGTGAACGCTGGTTTGTTAAGGTGCTGAGAAATTATACAGACAAAACACAAAGTTAAATGTGCATATGTGGTATGAGAAAGGGCAGTCAAATTGTAGTCCAGGCTGTAGTGTAAAGAGGCAAGAGTTCTGTGGGTGCCACAGGAGCTGCTGAATGGAGCCCTGCCAGCTAAGACAGCAGAGGATTTACCCCATACGTACAAAGATGATATTTCTCTCTGCCCACAGTTAGTCTGTTAACAGCTTTCAAGATCACTGTAGACATGAGGAAGAAATAATTTCAAAAGATCCCAGAAATGCTGAGTTGAAAGCAAAGAAGTGAATGTTTATGAGAAACGTTTATGAAAATATTAACTTTTGGCAATGTAGGCATCCCTTTTAAGCTGAATGGGAGGGAGAGGATTTGAAATCATAAAGAACCCTATAAAAATTCATGCCAAGTTACAGCCTGGTGGGAGCAACAGAAAACTGAAAAATGTTCCTGACAGTATTGGTTCTGTCTTTGTTTCACATGTGTGGGGTAAAATTAAGATATTTAGTTGGAATGATAAAGATGACATCACCTGAAAAGTGTGCCCACCCACATTTGTTGGCAGTGATTTATTATTGGTTGGTCAAATACTGAAGCTCTGGTGAAATGTTTTCTCTCTTTGCTCTATGCTGTAAGTATTGACTGAGCAAGGAAAATTCTAACCTTAACGATTCTGTGCTTCTGTGGTTCTATGAAAAGGGTCTGCCGTCCCTGTCTGTAACAGGGTTGAATCATGTATGGACTGTATATATTTGTCATGTATGATGGGTAGAAAATTTCTTTTCCAGATGAAAATATTAATAAGAGTTGTAGCTGATTCTGATGTTGTCATTCCAATCTCTGCCTTTTCCTTTCCACTTCCACATTTATAAAATTGGCTTCTCTTCATTTTTCTGTCCTGATACTGATACGTAGTGATGGTATTGCAGAATGAAGGTTTCAGAAACAGTATTGGAACACCTCTCTTATGAGGAGAGGCTGAGGGAGCTGGGTCTCTTTAGCTTGCAGAAGAGGAGACTGAGGGGTGACCTCATTAATGTCTATAAATTTGTGAGGGGTGGGTGTTAGGAGGCTGGAGCCAGGCTCTCCTCAGTGTCATATGGTGATAGGACAAGGGGCAATGGGTGTAAGCTGGAACATAGGAGGTTCCCGATGAATATCAGAAGGAACTTCTTCCCAGTGAGGGTGATGGAGCCCTGGAACAGGCTGCCCGGGGGAGTTGTGGAGTCTCCTTCACTGGAGATGTTTAAGACCTGCCTGGATGTGTTCCTGTGTCACTTGGTCTAGGTGATCCTGCTGTGGCAGGAGGATTGGACTGGATGATCTTTCGAGGTCCCTTCCAATCCCTAATGATTCTACGAAAATAAGAACTCTAGAGGTTATTGATGGTGAAGACAATATGAAGAAGTTGAGACCATTTAGCTCTCATAGTTTTGAAAAAAGAAATGCCATGCTTTTTTTGGAAGGACTTGATAACTTCTCATATGCACATGACTATAATTTTCCAGATGCATGCTTTCTTTCCCCTCATACAGTTGCCATGTCTGATGCCCTGAGCTTGAGGATAGGCAGCAAAAACCCCATCAAAGGCTACACCTTGTAGAAATCACTGTGTTGTAACTTGTTACATATTGTAAAAGACTTCCTGTAAATACTTATTTTTCTAACATATTAACATTAAGATTTTAGGGCAAGTGTTTTAGAGTTCTTGCACACTCACATAATCTTATCCTGATACTTCATAACCTGTAGTATTCATGTTGTGTATGACTTTGCTAAACCTCATTTGTCTCCACATCCCCATACTCTCACTGCAACGGATTCAGTTCAGACCCCCACCAGCTAGGAATCATTTAAGGCTCTTTTTTCATTTAATAGATGGATTTGCTGTATGCTGTAGTCCTGGAGCATTTTGAATGCTTCTCCCGAAAACTGAGTTAGACAAATTGGAAATCAGAGATTATTTAGTGTCTACATTGAATTGCTTCCGAGTGTTGTGAGCACATCTTGTGTGCATGGGCTTTGAGATTGAAATTATCATCCTCTACCTCCGACGCAAAGATCAATAATATTAATTTTAATTAGTGATTTTGCTGCCATCTAGGTAGAAAAGTGTGAGCAAATGGGGAGAAAAGATTTAGAACTGAATTTTCTAAACTAGACTGTACATTGATTGTGCTGTCACCAGCCATAGCTACATGTAAACATTCACTTCCTCAGTTTTCAGTTATCCAGCGTTAAAGACATGTATAAAATTCATGTGCCCATCAGCATCCAGTAGCCCATGTTTCTGTCTTTCAGAACCACATTCATGACATATGATCATAATAAAGCTTGATCTCGTGTAACTGGCATACATTTTTTGACTTTACTGGTCTTGGCTATGCAATATTGCACCCAGCCTTATTACTCAGAACTAAAACATAATGGGCTGAGTGTCCTTTACATTTTCATCCCTTTGTAAATTCTGGTTGTGAAAAAAAATGTGGAGGTGCCTGCAGATTTGTCAGGGACTTTTATAGACATGAGGTCTTGATGAATTCATAAGGACTTACGGTGCCCAGTATATGAATGATGCAAAACAGAGCACAGTGGTTCACTAACTGTCAGTTCCTACACTTGTCTCTGCTCATGTGATGTGGCTGTGAGATGTTTTCTTTTGGCAATATTGCTTTTGGCTTGCATTTTGCAGTAATTTTCCACATATGTAAATGAAGCAACAGGTGCAAACTTCCTGCATTTTTAAACTTCAATTCTTTCCACAGCTGAAATTGTAAAATACGATAGGATCATAAAAGAAGTAGGAAAATATGATGCAGGTAAGGGTACACATGTAGAGAAGAAGTGTGTGCATATGTTTTTTAAGAGATTACAAATTACGTATGCACGCATACTTTTTGTCAACAAGCCCAGTCCTTTAGGCGTGGTGGTAGCAGTAAAAATTACTGGGATATGCACTCAACTGCAGGCTTGGCATAGCACCAGCTAATAAATTCATGAACGCTGTTCATAATGGTTTTTGCAATTAGAGATTGGATTTAACCGTGATGAGTGACATGACTAGATTACAGCAGGGGAAAATAAAAGCTGTTTTGTCAATACTCTTGTTTTCTATCTTGCTACTTGCCATTATAAAGTCAATATTAAGCCAGAAGTTTCCCTCTAATAGGAAAATAGATTGTATACCTATTACGTATGCACTCTTTGAAACCCGTATCTCAGATGTAACTGTGGGTTGACCTTATTTAGAGTTTTTACATGGAGTGATCGCCACTGTGAGCCTCTGTAGAGGCTCTTCTGCTTGAATAAACTGTATTGCTTCATGCAAAATTATACATAACTGAACCAAAACAGCACGTGTTTTGATTTAATTTCCTGTTTGGGTTCAGTTAGGACTAAAGTTTTCTGCTTGTTCCCATTTGCCATGTGTAAATGGTGTGTGCTGTGTATATGTATTTCGGTCTTACAGCTTCTGTGGAAGTTATGATATGGTCATATAATATTCTGCCATTTACCAGCAACAAAGCATTCAAGACCTCAGGCAAGTGTGAAGCGAATCTGTTAAAGAGGTTCCTCGTGAACATTTATCATTCAGTTTTCAACAGTGTGTGCCCCTCTTGCGTCTAAGACTCAGGAGAGAGATCTTTTCAGCAGGCCATCCTACAAAAGGAGGTGGGGAGGGGAAAAAAGTGATTTTCTGACCTTATAAATTCTCTTGTAAGCTGGATATTGCAAAGGGAGGACACTACTTGTCCGTTTTTAAAACTTTATTAATCTAAAGTAAAAACAATGCAATAAGTTTCAAAACAGGTTACCTTTTGCTTTAAGACATTTTTAAACATGTTTTTTGAACATTTTTAAAGGTAACAGTCTGAAACAATCTCATTTAACTCCATTATGTTTTTAACTTGTGTTTTTTCCCCTCTACAAAAATGTGTAGATCTGGCACTTGAAAACGTGGTTTAGTGGGCATGATGGTGTTGGGTTGATGGCTGGACTTGATGATATTGGAGGCCTCTTTCAATCTTGATGATTCTATGATTCCATATCCAAAATCTTCCATGTAATCATGCAGTAATATTAAATTACCTATAAAAGGACTAGATGCTGCTTAGAGATATAGTCTGAAGCAAAACCAGTGTATAAAAATGTCTTAATGGAAGCACACAGAGAAACTATCTGTCTGAGACACCCCTCTAGGAACAGTTTCTCTGCTTTCCCTCCTTATTCTATCTCTGTGAGAGGAATAGTGATGAAAGTTCACCTTAAATGGTCAGCATTCTCAATAGATCTCTTGTCAGCTCAATAGGATTCATGGAAATGTGGTGGGTTGTCTGGGACAGAGCAATGATTCCATACACTCGTCTGTGGAGGGGCTTAGAAATTTTGAGCAGAATGTTTCTGAGTAAATGCCAATTAATTCAGCTGTAAATGTTCTGTGGGAATGTGTCAGGACTGACTATACTTTGTTTTGCTTTCAATCAAAACAAAGATTTTTGATAACTTTTTAATAATCTTGTCCTGACAGGATATTTGTTTCATTTTAGAATAACATTTAATTCAGGATTGTACTCGATATTATAAATTAGAGGGGAAAAAATTAATATTTAAAACTTTTCATATAAGTTTGTCTTAAGTGAATAAAGAAGTGTCCTAGGGGAAACATTTACTTTGCTTCACTTCAGAGGGGAGGAAATGTCAAGAGTTTTCCAGGAAAGAAAATTCTACTTTCAGGAAAAGTATCTGACAGAAGTCCATCACTCATCATTTCAAAATGAAAGTTTTACAGCTGTCAAAACAAATTATACATATCATTAAACGAGTGAAAGCTGCTTCGAAATAATATACTGCAATCGTCTTTATTCTACTCTTTTTTGAGTTACATCTAAAACTTATTTCTCTTCTATTACAGACAAAACAACAAGAGAGAGAGATACACAGCTGCTGAGTTTCCTCTTTCAAAAGCAAAGGGAGTTGTTCTACTTTGATGGCAGAGGTAAAATACAGTTCTGGAAACATTTCTCTTGCCATCTTTGATCATGGCCTTTCTCTGTCTGGGACTGTCAGGAGACTGAACATCTTAGAAACAGTCTGTTGAGGGAAACAGGTATGGGGAAGTTTGGCTGTGTGAGCTGAACCACCTCAAACATCTTACTGCTTTCCTCGGGAACTGTGCGGGATCTGTAGGTCTCAATGAGCCAGCCTATGATTGATGTGAATTATCTTCCTGATTGGGCTTTCAGAACTACATTAATAAAACTGATTTGAACTAGATCCTACTGTGTAACTGTTCAGTGACATATGTAGCCCTGAAAGAAGGATATTTTGTTTCTGACAGAGATAGGTAACAGGGATTTTATTGCTTCATTTAGTACTTTCTCTTAAAAGTTCATCTTGCACCAATGTCCCTGTTGGCTGAGGCTGGTCTTTGTCAATGCTAGAAAACAGTGTACTGCCTTGAAGTTCTAGAAGACTCATGTGGAAACTTGGAAGTATTCAGTAACAGAACACCAAAGAAATGTCTGGATACATCTGTAGAGATAAAATAAGGACACTGAAAGCCAGTGTTGTATCCGGTGAAGCATAATTTGATGGTAATTTCTATTTAAATGCTTGTGGGAAGATTAAGGAAGAATAAAATACACTGAAAATAAAACAGTCATCTTCTAGAGACCACTGGGCTAGCACAGAATAATAAAATATCCTGGATCAACTCCTCTGGTACTCCAAACAGCATAATTCTTTTACCCATGGGGAAATTCGAAATATGTGGACTTCTCCTGGGTGACAAACATTCCAACTTGTTTCACATGAGAATGAGACTTAGGACCTCCGTGTCTGTGGGCTCTGAAAGGTCACTCTACAAGACTGAAAGATGCTTCTTTAAGAGCAGCTTACAAACTTTACCTTATTTCCTCAAGTTAGTCTGGGTTTTCTCTTTATTGGGCACTGCCATGAGATCTTTTCTTACTGTGATACTTTTGCAGCCTGAACTGTAGAAAATTCTGAGTAATCAGAAGTTCAGCTGTTTGTGAGGCAAAAGGAGAAACAGAAGCAATTTTACTTGATCTTGCTCTCTTTGATCTTCTGTGTCTCATTTTCTCCCTGCCCTTGCAAGTCTGAGCAACATAAGACATGGCTGAAGCAACCCCTTTGCCTATTGACTTGAACAGCTGGTGAAGGGCCAGGAGAAGAAATCTTACAAGGAGAGATTGAAAGAGTTGGCATTGTTTAGTTTGAGGAAGAGGAAGCAAAGGGGAGATCTCCTCACTCTCTACAAGTATCTGAAAGGACATTGTAGAGATGTTGGTGCTGGTCTCTTCTCACAGGTAATTAGCAAAAGAACCAGACAGAAGGGCTTCAAGCTTCAACGGGGTAGGTTTAGAACAGACATCAGGAAGAAATTCTTTAGGGAGAGAGTGGTCAGACATTGGAATGGGCTGCCCAGGGTGATGGTTGAGTCGCCTTCCCTGGATGTGTTTAAAAGTCACTTAAATGTAGTGTTGGGAGATGTGGTTTAGGGTGGTCTTGTAGACTAGGGTTGATGGTTGGCCTCGATGATCCCAATGGTCTTTTCCTATATGAATGATTCTATGATTTTACAGGTTATGACAAGGCCATATCTTATATCTGCTGGTATGCTTTTGAAATGTGTTTACATAAACATTTATTGTAGTAACATATTTCTATAATTAAAATCTAATTTGGGAACATAACCTTGTCATACCAAGGTAAGTATACCTGTTACACTTTTCCACTCAAAGATCTACAACAGCAGAATTCTAAGCCAAGTCACTGTATTTAAAAAAACAATTGACCTTCCTCATTGTGAAATATGAAGTAATCTCCAATTATATGATTTTTTGCTCCCTTCCCTCTTTTTACACATGATGGCCTGTCCTCTCATGGTGGAGAATGCTTGCACAGCTGCGGAGTCTGCTTTCTGTAGACTTCCTTCATTTGTTGCAGAAATTGGAAGATGTGCAAGACAACTGTGGGAGGGTGGAAAACAAAGATTCCTCTAAGAGAATTGGATGTTGTTCAGATAATTGAATTCTATTTGTTGTGGACATGTGGGAATTCCATAAACCAAGTGTTCTATGCATGATTGCTTGAAATTGTTCTGCTAACACTTTACACTCTTGTCTGTGGATGGGATGGAATCAATGGGATCCTCACGTTGAGTAGACAAAATGCTGCGTATATATCACCAAGTGCTCTTAAAAATCCTAGTACAAGGGATCTGAAAATTAGCATACATATTTATTAAACATTCTTGTCTTTAACTGCCCTTTATTTCTGCTCTTCTACTTTAAATTTGGGATAGACAACCCTGTCTTTTCAGAGGAATGCTGCAAAGAAGAATTAGTTGACATTTTCAAACATTAACCTTCACTCAGAAGCTGCAGTGATGACTACCCTGAGCTTACAGGAAATGAATTTCAAAATGTTGAAGATTTCCTCACTAACTGACTGACCAAATACCCACTGGTTGTCTTGCAATCTGAGGCAGAAATCCTATAGAAAAGCTGGCACAAAATTAAATACTCCACATACTCACGTAATCATGTCTATGAAATCACAATGAAATTTTGATAAAGTTGCACTGATGTTGCTTAGCTTTTGAAAATTTGACTTCACAGAGTTATGATTCTCCTAAGGCAGAGTTTTGGTGCTTTGTGCTACTGCATAAAACTTTTCCTTACCTCAATTGTACACTGGCAATGACAAATGAAAATGTGTTTATTGTGCATCAACTTCTGTGATGCACGTGTAAAATACTATTGGCAAACAGCTTTGCAAATGTGTATGCAAAATGTTGTTACCATAAACTTTAGCGTGAAATTGTCAGCAAATTTTCTTCCATGAAAAAAACCCCAAATCTACAACAATTTACAATTTAAAGATCTAATATGTTAAAGCAAACAAAAAGATGAGTGAAGGGACTTAATGAAAAAGACACCAGAAACTTTGTCTTTAGTGTTCTTTTGTCACCTGACATACTGAATTAATATTCCAAAGAGGATGAGAATTCTGCCTACATCTTGTACCATCTTTGTTCATCCAGTATAGCCCTCTTTATGGTCCCAGGTAATCAGGTAACTTGGTGAATCTGCTTTTTAAGGACAATGTTGATTCCACTCCACCCATTCTCAAGAGTGTGATCTCACTCTCCAGGAAAACATCACACTTCAAATCCAATAGTGTAGCTTTTCAGTGATGCATCTTTCGTATCATTATCGTCCATGTTGCAATACAGATGCAGAAGTTAGGAAGGTTATTGTGGTAGTTTGACTTTCAACCAGGTGGGATATAAACCAAGGACAATTTCAATTCTGTTTTCCGCACACTAGAGTTTTCACCTTATGTGCAATGAACAATGAACCTTTTTTTTTCTTCCCAGAGAAATACTATTGTGGCTCAACAATACAGAGAGGTCAATAGCACACCAAGCGAAAGCTCTAGTGTGCAGAAAATAGAATTGAAATTTTCCATCTTGATGTTACATCACCAGGGCACAGAGATAGCTGTGTTACACCTGGGTGTCCTGTGTTGCATCTGGCATGTCCCTTGCTCTAAAGCCCATAAACTTCCCTTCACTGTGGTTTTATGGAGATGTGATTTAGCTTAGTTCTGGTCTTACATTTCCTTTCAGAAACTTTCATTAAAATTTGACCAGTTTTTAAAAAACAGATAACGTAATAGATGACAAATAGTTGAACACGGGCATATCTTAGCACTTACTAGGCATACAGCTCATTCAATACCAGCATTTTTCTAAAGCACTTTGTTTAAGGGAGTATGTGTCTTTGGTGGGCTTCCATATGTTTTCTGATGTCCCCAAAATGCATGTTCTGACATATCACTTGTCCCTTGGTCCTTTTTTACAACTTTCTTTAGATGCATGATTTTTAGGTGCAATCCTTTTTACTGACTCTTCTGCTGCTTTGAGATGTGATGCATGACATTTCCTGACGAAGGATTTTAAAATGTTCTTTTGTGGTGGGGTTTGTTTAACAGCTCTTGAAAATGCTTACCCATCGCTTGCTTTATTTCTCATCTGTTTGAAAAGTCTTTCCTCCATATCCTAGAGTGGCCCTAATCTTGCTTGCTGAGATCCTGCTAAATTAGGGAAGTTTTACTCTTTATCACCGATCACTTCAATAAGCTTGAAAGCACTATAGGCATTCTTCCATCAGTCTCTTCTGCTGCTTTTCTCTGCTCTCTGTCTATTGTTACAATCAGAATTTTTGCCAGTTCTTGTCCTTTCTGAAGGTTTTTTTGAGAAAGAGCTTTGGTTTTCTAGAAAGGCTCATCATATGGAAACAATGCCTTTTAGTGGACCTAAAGTTTAGTGTTTAAACACTGTTCTCGAGGCCAGTTTGAATTTGCTACTGACATGTGTTGCCTGTTAACCTCGTACTGGCATTGAAGAACCTTTCTTGAGTTAGATATTGGTTATGGTCAAAGCCTGCAAGCCTGAGCAACAGGCAAGTGAGCTCAGAGTCTGCAGTAATGTGTGAGGGACATGACTGAATGGCTAGAAGAGGCTGATTATCCAGTTTGGCACCTGAATCCAAACGTGTTTATGAAGTGTGATTCAATCTTTAATACTTTCAGAGGGCTGTAATTTGAGGGGATCACTGCTTCACTATTTAAATGTGTCAGCTGTTTTCTTGGCAAATTGGTAGTTTCTTCTCATGTATTAGCTTAACATTTAATTCTCTAAGTTCTTTCACAATTATTTTATGGTGCCTCCTTTCTTTTGTTAATTGCTTTGTAATGAAAAGCATGTACAAGAAAATGTAAAGGTCAACATCTAGTTGTAGAAATATTCTTTGCACATCTTGGCCTTTTTTATGACCACTGGACTATTGCCATTTACTTTGAGGATGGTGTGGACAGTGTCTTGAGGGTAATTTTCTTCTCTCATAATTTCAGCATGAGTAGACCTTCAAGTCAGAAGCCTGATATCTAATATGTGTGTTTTCTTATTGTCTGAAAGAACCACAATAAATAAAATAATCTGCATCTTCAAATAACATGATTTTTTTTAAATGGTGTGATTATAGAAGATTTTGAGTAGTTTTCAACAGCCAAAGTAAACTAAGTGGGACATCACTCAGTTGCTACGTAGGACACTTCAGTGGCCACTTAAAGCATCAGATTTCATTCAGTTGTATCCAATCTCCCTTTTTTTTAGGTTAACAGTTGTAGTCAGGCCTTCAGCGATATTAGCCTTCATAAACATTCAATTCTAATGTTACAACTTATTATTTTAACAAATGGTTTGCAGCATATGTAGCAAAGTATTGTGCTTGGTTTTGCAATAACAACTGGCTTAAGAGTAATTCAGAGGACATAAATATAACTACTAGATGAATGTGGTTCTGCTTTTTGAAGGAGTCAAGTGACCTGCTTCTTTTGTGCTACAAGAAGTTATCATTCATAGATATCTTAAGTTTGTTCTGAAGTGAATTTGATTATAAAAAAACCCAGCCAATTATATTAACAATGATTTTGTGCATGTTATGACTTAGAAAAAAACCCTAGTTTCTAATACTTCTTCATGCATATTTGAAATGCTTCTCTGTTCTCTCCATGGAGAAGCCAATTTTTTCATCTGGAGTTCAGTTAGTCAAACAAACAAAAAAAGCTGTATTTTGGGGGGAGTGAGAATGTTGCTTCATGATACAGTGATAATAATGTACTCAGACATTATTATCTGAAAAACAGAATTATGTTCACAAACATAGTTGTTAGAGATGAATGAGCAAAGAGTGGACAGAATGTGGTGCTTGATAAATTTAGCTCTGCTTCTGACTGCTGCTCACTTGTAAACTGCTTTGGTCTTACTTGAATCTATTTGTTACTATAAATGAGTCTCCAGCCATGGTGGTAGCTCCTGTGTGTTCCCATGGCCCTGGGAGCTATGCCAAACCTGTTCTTGTATGAGCAGAGCGCCTTCTGAACAGGGCAGGCTGGGCCAGAGTCAGAATCTGGTCTTCCAGCTTGGCTGTTGGACAAAGGCTGAACATTCTTGTCCTGTTGATATAAAGCCAAATAAATATTACAGATAAACTGTGATACAGATAAATTACCCAGGTATGGAAAACAGACTAAGAGCTGAGAACATGCAACATCTGGGTCTCATCAACAACAGAAGTCCCAGCCAAATCTGGTAGAGTAATTATCTTGAAAGCACATCCAAATCGCAACAGAATAGAAAAGAAATGGAACCTCTGAGTATGAAAGTCTATCAGTTGCAGGCACCGTCTCCGAAACAAGGTGAGTAAAGTTTACATCAGTGGGTGTGCTCTCTCTGAAGAATCAGGTCTTAGGTAAATCAGGTCTAAAGAGGACTTGAAGGAACCAACGTTGATTAGCTCCCAGTGTTGACATTAAGATGATCCTTGCAGTAAGGTGCTAAGGTAAGAAAAAGAAGAAGGAATTATACCTGTGACATAGCTGCTCACAGTAGGATCAGATTTATAATTCAAAGATGTCTCGTTGTACTCACAATGGTGTTTAAGAGGATATGTTTATATTCAGAGATGGAATTCTTATCTCCTAGATCAACCACAAACTGACTTCAGGCAACAGATACAAGAGCATTCCAACAGGAAGGAAGGAAGGGAGCCAGAAGACCTGCGTGGTTAGACAGAGAGCTGCTGGGCAAAATGAAGACGAAGGAGGGAATGGTCACTTGGACTGATTATAAGGCTCTGGTGAGAGAATGTAGGGATGCAACTAGAAAATCCAAGGCCTCCTTGGAATTAAACCTTGCAAGAGAGGTCAAGGGCAACAAAAAGGGCTTCTTCAAATACATTGCAGGTAAAACTAAAACTAGAGCCAACGTAGGCCCCCTGCTGAATGAGATGGGTGACCTGGAGACAGAGGATACAGAGAAAGCAGAGATACTGAACACCTTGTTTACCTTTGTCTGTACCTCGGGGGGCTGTCTTGATATCAAGCCCCAGACTGCTGAGACTCCAAAGGAAGTTGAGGCAAGAGAGGAGCTTGTCTTGGTTGATGAGGATTGGGTTAGGGATAAGTTGATCAAACTGGATGGACACAAATCCATGGGCCCAGATGGGGTGCACCCGTGTGTACTACAGGAGATGGCGGAAGTCATTGCTAAGCCACTGTCCATCATCTCTGCTAAGTCATAGGGATCAGGAGAGGTGCCTAGGCTGGTNAGTTTGCTGACGACACAAAGCTGGGTGGTGTCACCGACACCCCAGCAAACTGTGCTGCCATTCAGCAAGACCTGGACTGGCTGGAGAGCTGGGCAGGGAGAAATGTAATGAAGTATCTTACATCTAGGCAACAACCCCAGGTACCAGTATAGGCTTGGGACTGAGCTGTTGGAGAGCAGTGTAGGAGAAAGTGATGTGGGGTCCTGGTGGACCACAGGATGAACATGAGCCAGCAATGTGAGACCACATCTGGAGTATTGTGTCCAGTTCTGGGCCCCTTAGTTGAAGAAAACCACGGAGCTGCCTGAGGGAGTCCAGCTTAAAGCAATGAGGATGATGAAGGAAGTGGAACAGCTCCCTTACGAGGAAAGGCTGAGGGAGCTGGGTCCCTTTAGTTTGGAGAAGAGGAGACTGAGGGGTGACCTCATTAATGTCTATAAATATTTGAGGGGTGGGTGCCAGGCTCCTCTCAGTGTCATCTGATGATAGGACGAGGGGCAATGGGTGTAAGCTAGAACATAGGAGGTTCCACATCAACCTGAGAAGGAACTTCCTCACAGTGAGGTTGACAGAGCACTGAAACAGATTTCCCAGGGGAGCTGCAGACTGAGATTCACTGGAGATGTTTAAAGCCCACCTGGATCTGTTCCTGTGTGACTTGGTCTAGGTGATCCTGCTGTGTCAGGGGGATTGGACTAGATGATCTTTCGAGGTCCCTTCCAATCCCTAATGTTCTGTGATTCTGTGATTTTGTGAACAGATGAAAACAGATTAACATTCAGCCTAAGAGGAATGACTTGTGGTTCAGGCCGCTATTATGCAAGAGAGAAAACTGCTCATTTAAAGAAATGAAAGTAAGTTATGAGACACAGCTAAAGCAAAGAATACAGTGAATAAGGGAGAAAGACAATGATGTTGGTCACCAAGAACTGGCTTTAGAAAACCAGTGATTGAAGTGTGTTGCTACTGTAGCTGTGTTGTACTGTGAGCAGTCCTACTAAGAATGGGTGGGCTGTTTAATGACTATCAGGGTGGTGAAGTGAGTAAAGACAAAGATTCAGAGACATTTTCTAGGCAGCTGAACTGCTTCTGAAAGTGTTATTTTTTCTAAAGTACATAGGGAAGCAACCAGACCATGCAGGTACAACAGCATTTCTGATAAACTATTAAAACATAGGAATATGTAACCTAAGTCAAAGATCTACCAATCTTGAAAACGGAGACTGACTTATTGGAGAGTAGTGTAGTAGAAAGGGACCTGAGGGTCCTGGTATACAGAAGGATGATCATGAGCCAGCCATATGCCTTTGTGCTCTCCTCTCCCTCTGCTCTGCCCTAGTGAGACTGCAACTGGAATATTGTGCCCAGTTCTGGGCCCCTCAGTTCAAGAAGGACATGGGACTGCTGGAGAGAGTCCAGCACAGAACCAGATGAAGGAAGGGGAACATTTCCCTGATGAAGCAAGGCTGAGGGAGCCGAGTCTTTTTATCTTGGAGAAAAGGAAACTGAGGGGTGACCTCATTAATGTTTATAAATATGTAAAGGGCAGGTGTCAGGAGGATGGAGCCAGGCTCTTCTCGATGTCATCTAATGATAGGTCTAGGGGCAATGGGTATAAGCTGAGACATAGGAGGTTCCATATGAATGTGAGAAGAAATCTCTTCACAGTGAGGGTGATGGAGCACTGGAATGGGCTGCCCAGTGGAGTTGTGGAGTCTCCTTTTCTGGAGACATTTAAAACCTGCCTGGATGTGTTCCTGTGTCACTTGGTCTAGGTGATCCTGCTGTGGCAGGAGGATTGGACTTGATGATCTTTTGAGAACCCTCCAATCCCTAGTGTTCTGTGATTCAAAGGCAAAGAGATATTTAAATCCTCACTTTTTCAGATGGAAAAAATAAAATCACTGCAGGAACATCCTGCCTGATAAGATGCCTCTAACTTTTATGGTCGGATATATATGTATACAGTTGTATATATACAGTTACACAGAGGATATGCTAGGAAAATAGGAAGAAAATAGGTCTGCCATGGCTCAAATATTTTCATTTTGTCAGCTACTTGAGAAAAGATTGGAAAATAATAATAATGTGCAATAGTACAAGGGGAAATGGCCTCAAGTTGAGCCAGGGGAGATTTAAATTAGACATTAGGAAATTGCTTAACCAAAAACATTGTGAAGCATTAGAACAGGCTGCCCAGAGAGATGGTTGAGTCACCATCCCCGGAGACTGTTTAACAGACATGTAAAAGTAGCACTTAAGGACATGGCTTAGTGGTGACCTGGCAGTGCTGGACTGATGGTAGGACCTGGTGATCTTAAAGGTCTTTTCCAACCTGGATGATTTTATGATTTTATTCTCCGGTAAGTTAGGAAGTAATTTTTATAACAGGAATGGAAAGTGTGCCATAATAATTTGCAAAATTCTTTCTGTGGTGTAGATGGCCTTTATTGACTTTTAATTTGTGATTGTACAAATACATGATTATGATCAATTTACTGTGAGCTAGACAGAAAACATGATATAAAAGAATGGATGAAAACTGTGTGTGAAGTGGCAGGAAACCCAAAAATTAATGTAAAACTATGAGAAGATGCTGAGACAGCTTGCTTAATAATAATCTGATATCACCAACAAATCAGGTAGTGTAGTACTTGGAAACGTTTCTTGCTAATAATATCTAGCAGAGGATTGAACTTAAGATGTGCTACAGGAGCATGACTGCCCATTTCTCTAAGGAGTAGATTCAGCCACCGACAGCTGCTGAGGAGCAGCAACACTCTATGCCTGTGGAATTTTTAATGTAGGGGTATGGTGAGTACACCTGGGAAGGAAGACCTGGTGTAAGCAGCTGCCTAGTGCTTAATACAGACTGGGGTTAAACCATGAAAAACTTAATGTCAGGAGTTAAATACCCTTTGTAGTGAAATAGATGGTAAAATAAAACCCCTACCCGAGCTTAACAGTTACATTTGATCTGAAATAGAACACCCTTTGCTGTTTTGTTTCACTGTGAAGAAAACCACAGAGGCCAAGGCTGATGTTCATCTAATGTTGAGCCAATTATTTTGCTGCCTTAGTTAAAACTGCTGCTCAGCTCTGTGACAACTCAAAACAATTGGCACATCTGATATTCCTTTGCTCATGACCCATTTTAACCTAAACCCCCAAGTGTTGACCATGGCCTCAAACAGTGGTGGGTTTTCTCTTCGTCATGAGAAAGATGCTGAATTACAAATACTAAAGCTGGAAAATGTGATGAAAAGTGGTGGTTTTACCTGTGACCTGATGTTGCCAGTTTGCTGTGGAAGACTCTGTGTACCTAGGAAATGGATTAATCCTCAGTCCTGGCTGTGAGGAATAGCTACACTCTTCAATACAAGTGACACAATTTTAATCTCACATCATACTGTGTTGTCCTGGTTTCACCAGCACAACTTTGCAAAGGAGAAAAATGTCTGTACCTGCTTCCTCCACTTAGCAGCACCTCCATGTGAAAAAAGGGTAATTTAAAATAAATACTTTTAAATATTTTAAATATGTAAANTAGCTACACTCTTCAATACAAGTGACACAATTTTAATCTCACATCATACTGTGTTGTCCTGGTTTCACCAGCACAACTTTGCAAAGGAGAAAAATGTCTGTACCTGCTTCCTCCACTTAGCAGCACCTCCATGTGAAAAAATTACCTCCATGGTAATTTAAAATAAATACTTTTAAATATTTTAAATATGTAAAAAATAAACGCTTTTTTTTTTAAATTAAAATTTTAAAATAGAAGAACAGCGGCAAAGTGTGGTCTTACTGTTGTTGTTCTCAAGGTTAATTTGCTTAGCTAACTTTTGTAAAATAGCCTAAGTGCTACCAAAATTTTAAAACACTTGAAATGTATGCACAATATGCTTACAGTGTTGACTTTTTCCCTTTATTTTTCAGTGTTCAAAAGACTCAGTAAATATTTTGGTAAGTTGAAACTTAAGTAAAAGAAGGTTAGAATAAAAAAGGCTCCATTCTCGTTTTTTGAAGCTCACTTGAGGAAATGTGTTTAGAATTGCTGTACTGAAAGTTTTCTTCCTTTTAATCACTCAGTCCACTCCTGTTGCTTGGAGTTCATGGAGCTTCCAGATGAGACGTGGGTCTTATTCCTGCAAACACTAACCATACATAGCCAGTGCCAGTCTTGTTTCCAAAGAACTTCAAGGCTAAGGATGAAGCACAGGAAAAATAAGCACCACTGTTCCTACTTCTTTCCAGCTGAGCACTAAAGGACTGAGTGATTGGGGCCCTTGCCCAGTGCCAGAAAGGTTTCTTGCAACGACAGGGACTGAACGTATGTCTTCATTTTCCCAGACACTGTCTTAGCTTCTGTGAAAATGCATTATTTCTAAAATGCTCTATTCAGTACTCATTGTGGTCAGACCTGTACATTTGAACGTACACTTTTCAAATTTGTTATATTTTGATGAAGGAAAGAAAGGCCTGTTTTTAAAGACCATTAAGTAGTCTGAGCCTAGACGTTAGGCTGCACTTTCAGAAACTTTTGCCAGGAAAAATATCTTCCTTATGCAAACAAATCAATATTTATGTGTCCTAGCTGGACATTTACATGAACAAATATGAGTTTTGCCTGGGCAAACAGAGATACATGAAGGCTCCAGCGGCATGCCTCAGCACAGAGCTGTAACCAAACATGTTAGTTACCAATAAGAAAAATCCTCATTCTAGTTTTCTATCAAGAACAATGATTTTCATATTAGTAAAATATGCAGAAATAATAAACTAATGGGACAGGGAAGAAATGTTTGATTCTACATTTTAACTAACTTTTAAAGTTTAACGAAACGTCCTCTTTGAACATTATTAGTTGCTCCTGTTGCAGTTTACTCTGCATTTTGCCCTAATTTCTAGATTCAAGTTCGCCTACACAAATCATTAATTCAATGTCTATTTAACGTCTCAGTTTTGAAAGAAATGCTTTGATTGAAAATTCAGGGCAATAAATCAACGACTTTTGAGGGAGCAGGGAAGCGAGAAAAATCCTGTGATTTTAACTTGGCGTAGGAGGACTGTTTGTGTTCTTTTGCTTCGGATTTGTCTTAGGTTAACCTTGCTGGCTGTACCTGCCTGCCACCATTAAATGGAAAATCTGGATTTGAGAACTGGAAGCTGTTCAGAATGTATGGAAGTTAAATAAATCAAAATAAATATCCTCTCACCTGTACTGCAATTCTATTCAGACTGGGAGGTCTGAAGAAGTCTGTCTCCTTTATCCCTTTTAATGCCTTGAAAGTCAATCCAGGAAGACAAGTAAGTAAGGAACTGCAATCCAAAACCCTCTGTCTACTTGCTCCCAACTCACAGAAGTGTCTAAACTTTACAGAATTACTTCTTTTTTTTTTCCTCAGATATCTGAAACATGCCTCTCTGCTCTCTACAGTGCATGTTATGAAACTCTGTTTCAGTCATTTCTTCATGAGAGACAGAGGGATGTTCTTCCTACCAACTACATCATTTCTATAAAGACTAAAGTATCTGGACTGACTTTGTCCTTGAACTATTCAATTCCTTTGCAAATTCAGTTAAACCAA
The DNA here is from genome assembly GCA_013400115.1 of Rhinopomastus cyanomelas. Taxonomy (NCBI): domain Eukaryota; kingdom Metazoa; phylum Chordata; class Aves; order Bucerotiformes; family Rhinopomastidae; genus Rhinopomastus; species Rhinopomastus cyanomelas. The sequence goes on along the minus strand of VXBP01006396.1, from coordinate 227,907 downwards.
GCCCCCCCATTTCTTCCAGTCACCAACATAAGAGAAGCTGCTCATTTTTTCATTGGCTATTGCAGTGAACTAGTGAACTTTCTGACTTTTAGCCTCCTGTAGTGGGGTGCTGCTGTTAGCTGAAAATATGATGGTACCAGCTCTACAGTTCCTGTGATATTGCAAAGTACAGTCATCCCCTCAAGATCACATCACCCCTGCTCTCTCATATTCAGTCTGAGCTCTAGCTGCTGTGAGTTCCCTTTGCAGTAGCTAGCAGCTGGGACATTCAATACAGCCTACTATTTCTTATGGTCCATCAGAGCAAGGGCAGGCATGGTAAAGCAAAGCCATTTTGACTCACTTTTAGGAATCTTCTTGAAACCAACTGCATGACAGTATTTTTTACAAGGATATGAAGTATCATACACCAGAGCCTGGCTGTGAGAATCCTCTTGCACATGAGTAGCGTAGATGGGAGTGAATATACTTACTAGGGGCAGACAACAGTAGAGGGGTGGCCTCTTTCATCAGAAGTTTAAAGTCAGCCGTGTGCTGTAGTCATATGCTCATAATCAGTCATAGCCTACACTGAAGCCATAAATTGTGATAAATGTGTCCTTTTCAGAGAAGATTTGAATCAGAAGGCCAAGCTGTGCAAATGAGATGGACTTAACCGAAAGGAGTTGTAGAGTGGGGAAGAAAATGAGTCAGGAAAGCAAACAAGGGACTTTTTTTGGGAGTAGCAGAGAATCTATATCTCTTCTGTTGTCTAAAATAGCAAGCTTCTGCCATTTGCTTCAAGCCATGATGTGTCCTGCAGGCACAGGAAAAGACAAGATTTAGCCTAGGAAAAGACAAGATGTAGAAATGGTGGTGGTTTTCTGGGACAACTAAAGCCTAAATTTCCCTTAGGAGAAATGCTACTAATGATGATGTACATGATGAGCAAGATGGAGAAGAAAGGAGACCACACTGAAAGGGACAGGCACTACTGTGGGGTCCTACTGCAGCAGGCTGAGGAGTGTCTCGCAGAAGGAAGTTGACCAACACTGTGACAAGTAAGATACTTTCCTCTCTCATTCTCTGGGGATGGTTGGCAGCTTTGTGGAAATTAAGTGCTTCAGGGAATAATGTAGTCAGCAAATATTACTGTTACTGGCTTGTGTGGTCCAGTTTGATAGTTTTTTCTTATTGTTGCCACTGCTCATATTTCTTAGGCATTTTAAGAGGACCTGCTTATCACAATGGAAGCAGAGGATGCTGTGTTTGACAGCATTTGTGGACTGTCTCAGACCTGGTGCACACAGTGTCCCATCTGCAGCCCTGCCAGCTTTATCTGTTCTCTCTCTGTGTTCCTACCTATGTGGCCTCACATGGCTTTTAATTTTTTGCCACAAGGTGACCTTTAAAAATATCGTGTTCAGCTTGTGAAGAAGTTGCTTAATACTTTCCTCCACAATGAGTACTGAGCCAGTAGGTGCAGATCCTGATAGAGATCTTGTAAATAATTATTTCAGTTAGATATATTTCATGAATTTCAGGCAAATGTTTCAGATCAATTCTCCAGTTTGATGACATCCAGCATACTCATAGACATTCCCCCTTTTGTGTTGTTAGCTAATTCAAGTAAGTATCCTCTTCATTTATTCATATAAGCTGTTAATGCTGTTATCAAACAGCATTAAGTCTGGAACAGCCTTCCATGGAGCTCTGTTCAATAGTCCTCAGGCTGGTAGTGAACCATCGTTAGGTACTCAGTGTACCAGCATTATCAGACACTTCTTGTGTGATTACTTCACAGTAATTGCATCCAGTCTCTCTCTGTGTCTACATTCATGATCAGATTTGAAGAAGCAGACTACCTTTATCTATGCTGGTTTGGTTTCACTGAGATTTTGCAGTGTGTGGCCTAGATTCCTTTGAGATTAAACTGAAGCTGAGTTTTGGCTGCAGGTGCATGGCGAACGCTCTGCAAATCCCTCCAGAGACTGGTGGCGTCCAAAATAGTGATTGGTTTAGGTGTCTTTGAACACAGGCTTCTAGTTGTGCCAAATTACTTGCTGTGTAGGCATCTTTTCAGGCTTGTTTATGAGACTATCTTGTAAGAACTCTGTGAGCCTTATTAAAGTCAGGTCCACTTTGGCTTGATTCTGGTTCCACAACTGTATGACAGCAACTTAACTCCATTGCTTTAATGTTTTCTTTAATGTATGAAATCTCCTATGTGATTTGTAATTGACTAAAGGAGTATATATCTGCAAATGCCTAAACAGACTCTTGATATGTCATGGGAATTACAAATTGTCACATCAGTCAGAATTTTGTGAAGCAGCATTATAGACTTTCTCTCTGAAAACTGCCAATTTGAACACAGTACTTGTCAAAACTGTGGGGTTTTTTCTGTTTTACTTTTCTTTGTCCATTTTGCAATCAGGAAAAAAGTGTCTGGTTAGACAGATCTTTTATCTGTACTGCTCCCTGAGTAAGACTGCTGCTGGGATGTCTGTTGGCGTCTTCTTGTAGGAAATTGTGCTAATCACTCATAGTTGCTGCTGGTAAAATTAATTGTGTCATCTTCTTAGCATCAGGGACCTCTGTAAAACTTTTCATAAAATTGGGTTTTCCAAGGCAAAGTACTGGTGTGTGCAACTTGGGGAGACAAATGAGGGGAAAGATAAATTTCCTCTCCTTCTACCCTTGATGAAAGCTTTGTGTTGGGAAATGTCAGGTTTCTGAAAAAAAAAGATGCTCTTGAACTAACGGAATTGGCATGATGAAGGTTTGTGAGAAGAAGCTTGAGCTGAACAGACCCAGACTCTGGGTCCAGTTCTCTTCTACTGTGGATGTGTGGAGCTTCCATTCCTGGAGACTGTGCTGATTTATACTGGTTACACTTTCTTCACAACACTTCTGAGTGTCTTTCCTAACTACAAAGTTTTCCTTTATTCTTGGACTCTTGACTTTCAAAGAGCAGAATATTTGCTTAGTAGAATTTACTAAAAAATTAAGTGCCTGGTTATTTTTACTGTGTTTTTGAGGGTTTTTTAAAAACTCCCTGTCAGTCTGAAATAATGCATGACAATAGTGATGGTGCCTTTTTTGAAAGCTGTAGGAGAATCAGGCACTGCATGTTTTTGTTCTTTTTATTCCCAGAAGTTCCTGCTCCTGATAGGGATTGCAGGAATGTCAGCACCAGTAGTGACTATGGCAACGGGGCTGCTTTGCAGACAGAGTTATCATCCATTGTCATCATTTGGTCAAATCAAGAAGCCCTCTCCAGGTATGCTCAAGCCTCTTGGTTTCTTGTCAGCTGCAGAGCATGCAGACACATCCTTCAGCTCTGCCTCATACTTGGTGTGACTGGGCTGAAGCAAAAAGATGGCCAGCCAGCTGGTTTGTGTTCAACGGGTTCTGTGCGCACCCAGATCAGGCTGTACCTTCTACCACTGCTGTGGTGGCCACAGTAGTAGAGCACCTGACAGTAAACACCCTGGGGAGTGAAGGAGAGCTTTCAAGGCCAGAGACTTCCCTGCAGCAACTCTTGAGCTGTCTGTGGTGCCTTTCAGAAAAGTGACTTTGTTGCAAGGAACAGCTCAGGCTGTTGAAACTGGTCTTCCTACATTTCTTCAAGGGGGAATTACTGACTCAGTCACTTGACTGGCCTCTGCGTAAGATCATTGATTCATATGATGAAGACCTTAATTAAGGCTAAAGCCTACTAGTGCTCGCAGCAGTCACTTTGACTCCTTTCTGGGGTTCATTCAGCTTCAGGAAGTGAAGTCCAAGCAATAAAAAGCCCATTTAGTGCAATTTCTGATGAGTTGTGTGGGACAGTCAAAAGGAGCAAGTACTTCTGAGAAGGCTTTGAATGAATATGAGTGTATCTCTGGTTATCATCCAATTGGGGAACAAGTCATCTCCTTTGCAACATTTAAAATTTTTCAATTGCTCATTGTCGCTTGTGGTTCTGGTTCCCAGGACTTGGTGACCTCTTCATGTGAAAGCAAAGACTTCTGTTTTGGTTTATGTAACGTGTTAAGATACATTAAGATATGGCTAAAAAATAAATAAATCCCAGAGTAGACTAGTTTACCATCGATATCTTAATGCAATTGGGACTTAATATTTGCAGGTATAGCTACAGTCCAAATCTGGCTGAGTCAGACTTCTTTCCATGTATCAGCCTGCAAGGTTTTTTGCTGGTTTAATCTGTAGATGAATATAGGTTAGCTGGTCCATAATTCCTTAAAAACAAATCTCTCAAACAGCACTTTAAATATACCAAAAATGTAAGTTTTTAACATAACAAAAATCTTCTTGTTGAAGAACTGACCATCACTAGTTTTGTCTACAGCTTCTCGTGTGTTCACAGTGTTGCAGCATGGAGTCATTTGTCCTGATTTGTAAGAGGTTTTGAAATGATACAGACAACCTGTCTGTAGCTCCTGCTTTTGCTTCAGCAGTAATGATTGTGCAGCACCTTTATGCATTAAATTTTCTGTATAACATGGTTGACTGGTGGTCATTGGGATCTTGGCATCATTTTACTAAAGAATTTCATTTTAACTAAGACAGCTGTGTCCTTTTGTACACCAATTACTCAAGACACCATATCAAGCAGTAAAACTGTTCCCTGGCTTTATTGCCATAATCATTCAGTACGTTACATTATGAGAAAAAGAAGGTGCTCCATCAAACTTACCAAGACGTGTGGCTGACTGAGGAAGTTGTGCTTGTTCTTCTCAAGCTACAGCTTACTTGTAAAACACTCAGACCAAATCTTCTGTGTGAGATCTGACGGGAATTCCAGTATGCTCCATTTGGAATTTGAAGTGTGATACCGACCCTTGCTCTTCTTACAGCAGTGGGCAGCAATATACTCATAAGTTCTTCATGAAACTGAGTATCATCTGTTGACAGCCGAGTCATACACACCTTGCTGTTTGTTCAGGGCAGCTTCATGCTCCTGAGCCGTGCTGGTTCTGCTAGGTACCATAATTAGTTACACATTTTAAAAATACACATTTTAGAAATACACATTTTAAAGGCTTTGCAGTGGGTACTCTGCATCCTTTTCTCTTTCCTTGAATGTTCAGACATGTTGGAAAATCTGGACTAGTCAGAAGTATTACCTGCAAACATTGGTCAAACAAAATGAAACTAAGGAACCAAAATAAACACCAGCACTCCTCAGAGCAGGTTTTTTTTTTTACCTCATACAGAGCAGCTTTCACACCTTCTTGGTGTCTGGAATTAGCAGTAGTCATCCGCAGTGAATTCTCGGAAGGATCTTGGAAATCATTGTTTTACTACAGGTTCTTTCAGCAAACCCTTCTGAAATCTCCAAAGATATTCTCTGGGCTTGAGTTGATTCACCATGGGTTCATCCTCTTCTTGTCCAGGCACTGTAGCAGTCCTAACCAGAGCAATGAAGGGGGCAGGTATCACCACATGATGTGACGTCCTTTGAGATACCAGCTTAGATCCTGTAGCAGTAAAACTAAGGGAAAGCAGCAGTCTGTTGAAGGTAATGACAGTCTATAACATTTGGATTTTTGCATGATTTTGTACTGCATAGTGTATACATATGCTTTTTGATTATTCTCTTTCTTCCTGACTGCCACTGTCTCTCCCAAGCTGTTCATCTCCTTAAGAAGACTTGCAAGGAGCTAGCAGAAATTCTTAATAAAAAACTGCAGCTGTTGAGGTAAGAATAAAAATATAACAAAATAACATAAATAATGTATTAATGAATTAATATATTCATAACATAATCGGCACCTAATCTATAATGACTATATATCCTATAATGAATATATATCCTATAATGAATGTAGGAATAATGATGATGGTGATGTTGTCCTAGTTCGAGTTTGGACAGAACAGACTTTTCAGTTCAGTCTCTTCTAACTGCACGTTCTGCAGTCAGCATCATATTTGTGCAGAGAACGGTTGCCTCTGCAAGTTGTTTACAGTTACTACCAAGGATTGGTCTACAGAAAGGCTGTTGCTTATATTTGTTCCTTTGAAGACCAAAGTCACTGCTAACCTTGTGAACCAGTTTGGGAGAGGCCACAACTGTGAGGAGGAGCAGACAGGACAGGTGATACTAAACTGACCAAGAAGGTCCTCCATCCCATAGATGTCATATAATCAGTAAAAAGCTAAGGGGCAACAACACTTGAGCCCTCTTCTTCAATAGCTGTCACCTTCAGTCCCAAACTATGCATTCCTGAATCCAGCCCCTGAATCCAGCACCAGAATCTAGTTCCCATCTGCTGCTGAGTCTGGAACTTGCTCAGTGCCTGCCCACAGCATCAGTGGTGATGTAATTGCCACCAGAGGGGTAGGGTTTGATATTGATTTTGCATATATTAGTATATATTGCATTGTGTTGTTATTATTTTCATTAAAGCAGGTTTAGTTTTCTTTTCCAATCTATCTCTCTCTCCCTTTTCCCTTTCTCTTTCCCTTTGGGAAGAGAGAGGGGTTAATAGTGTCTGTCATTTATCTAGTGGCTGACCCCACTCTAGCCCTTGGCAAATAATAATAATTGTAACAAAAATTAATCCATTAAAAATTAAAATAGATACAAATGAACCCCAAGTAAAGATATGTGATGCACAACGTGATTGGTCACTGATGCCTGAGCAGTGATTATCCTTCTTTTGGACAAGTTCTGTAGTTTATACACTGGGCATGACTTTTGTGGCATGGAACATACTTATTGGTCAGTTTGAGCCAGCTGTCCTGTCCTTCCTCCCAGCTTCTGCACCTACTCACTGGCAAAGCAGGGGAAGCTGAAAAATCCTGAACTTGGGATAAGCCACTGCTTAGCAACAACTAAAACATCTCTGTGTTATCAACCTTGTTTGCACAATAAATTCAAAACACAGTAATGAACCAGCTACTAGGAAGAAAATTATTCCAGACAAAACCAAGATACTAATCCACTTCTTACACTTTCCTATGATTTTATTTTCATTACAAACAATAGTCTCTTTTCCTCCAAAGATAAAAACATACACAGATGTGACTAGCTGAATTTGTGGAATGATTTTTTTTTGTGCAACAAATTATGTCCTCTGCAGCAGAGTTCTTCTGTTCAGTTGCTTCATCTCTGCAACAGTCAGAAATTTAACTCAGCTTCAATACATAATTCTTGGTGTCCTCAGGTAAGTAACCTCACAGTCAGTCTGGGATGTCTTTTCCGTTACTAAAATCTGTCTTCATAACGAGAGCAAAAAGGAAAAAAGAGAACATAGAGACCAACCTAATTGCTTAGTGGGATGAAGTACTTTAAGTAAAACAAGCATCCTGATCTAGTTAAAGATGTCCCTGCTTCTTGCAGGGGAGATTGGACTAGATGATCTTTAAAGGTCCCTTCCAACCCAAAGCATTCTGTGATTCTATGAAAATAGAATGTGTTCATGCCTGCAATGGTCACAACACATGTTGGAGAAAATGAAAAAGTGGGTGAAATCTGCTTATCTCTCCATGTTTGTGTTGGATAGCTAGTGTCCACACTGTTCATGTAGAGAAAAATCCACCCCCAGAAAGTGAGTCATCTAATCCTAAAACAGGTTATATATGAGAAGTCAAGTGATCTGTCATTTGGAGAAGTCCATTTCTCTTCAGTGACTACCAGACAGCTGAAGTTGACTGACATAACAGACATTATACATGATATTTTTCTAGAAGTCAGGTGACATGAATTCTAATATCCTCCATTGTAGCTGAAATAATTGGGTTAGTATGTGAAAGTTCCACAGCCTGATAAAGAGGCTGCTGGTTCTTCTGAGACCTGTCAGTAACAAAGCAAACAAAAGTGAGCTTTTTCTTGCTTTGCATAAAGCCTCAAGGATCCATTGGCAAGGTTACAGTGACCCCAAGCTTTCACTTCTTAAGATGAAGGTGTGTCAGTTTTGGTTTAAATTTCTGTACATGGAATCAGGTTTCTCTCACCTTGCCATGACTAACTTGGTCAACCAGGCTGTCTTCATGGGCAGTGGAAAGCAGTGAGCAACATTAGCATGGGGTTCAGTTGACCTATATTTAAAATCTGCCTAAGGTATTCGCAGAATCACAGAATCATAGAATCATTAGGCATTGGAAGGGACCTCGAACGATCATCTACTCCAATCCCCCTGACACAGCAGGATCACCTAGACCTAGTCACACAGGAACACATCCAGATGGGCTTTAAACATCTCCAGTGAAGGAGACTCCACAGCGTCCCTGGGCAGCCTGTTCCAGTGCTCTGTCACCCTCACTGGGAAGAAGTTCCTTCTCATATGATATGGAACCTCTTATGTTCCAGCTTACAACCATTGGCCCTCGTCCTATCACTAGATGACATTGAGAACGGCCTGGCTCCATCCTCCTGACACCCACTCTTCACATATTTATAGACATTAATGAGTTTACCCTTCAGTCTCCTCTTCTCCAAGCTAAAGAGACCCAGCTCCCTCAGCCTCTCCTCATAAGGGAGGTGCTCCACCTCCTACATCATCCTTGTTGCCCTATGCTGGACTCCCTCCAGCAGCTCCATGTCCTTCTTGAACTGAGGGACCCCGAACTGGATACTCCAGATGTGGTCTCATGAGGGCAGAGTAGAGGGAGAGAAGAACCTCTTTCCATCTGATAACCGCCCCCATTCTGATCCACCCCAGGATGCGGTTGGCCCTCTTGGCCACAAGAGCACACTGACGGCTCATGGTCATCCTGCTGTCCACCAGGACCCTTGCGTCCCTTTCTCCTAAACTACTCTCCAACAGATCAGTCCCCAACCTATACTGGTACCTGGGGTTGTTCTTGCCCAGATGCAAGACTCTACACTTACCCTTGTTATACTTCATTACATTTCTCCCTGCCCAGCTCTCCAGCCTGTCCAGGTCTCGCTGAATGGCAGCACAGGGGTGTCGGCGACACCACCCAGCTTTGTGTCATCTGCAAACTTGCTGACACTTGCTGACAGAGCAACCTAGTCCCTCATCCAAGTCGTTAATGAATAGATTGAACAGGACTTGTCGCAGCACTGAACCCTGGGGCACTCCACTAGATACAGGCCTCCAACTAGACTCTGTGCCATTGACCACCACTCTCTGGCTTCTATCCTGCAGCCAGTTCACCATTCACCTCACTACCCAATCACATAGACCACACTGCCTCAGTTTGGCTGCGAGGATGCTGTGGGAGACTCTGTCAAATGCCTTAAGTCAAGATAGACAACATCCACCGCTTTGCCATCATCTATCCACCTGGTTATGCCTTTTACCAGCCATGTATATGAAGAATCCCTTTCTGTTGCCCTTGACCTCTCTTGCAAGTTTTAATTCTAAGGAGGTCTTGGATTTTCTAGTTGCATCCCTACATTCTCTCACCAGAGCCTTATAATCACCCCAAGTGGCCATCCCCTTCTTCTACGACCTGTAGGCCTTATTCTTCTTCAGGTTGCCCAGGAGTTCCTTGTTCAATCTTGCAGGTCTTCTGGCTCCCTTCCTTGACTTTTTCCTGTTGGAGTGCTCCTTTCTTGTGCTTCAAAGCAGTGATCTTTGAATGTTAACCAGCTACCCTGACCCCTTTCAGCTGTCAGTACCCTGTACCATGGGATTTCCCCCAGCAGTTGCTTGAAAAGGCCAAAGTTGGCCCTCCTGAAGTCTGGGGTTGTGATTCTGCTGGGTATTCTGTTCCTACCACACGAGACCCTGAAATCCAAAGTTTTATGCAGAATAGCTGTTATTTACTCTGGCACTGCTACTTCTTACCTGTTTCATTTCTCATATAGCTGCCTTTACTATTCTTCTGCGAAGCAACGCGGAAGCTACATCAAGGTATCAGGTTATACAGAACAGGGTGCACTACTTTTCCCAATAAAGCAGACCTTGCTGCCTTTTGCCCAAGACTGTACTCTCCTCAGACACTGGTGGTGTATCATGTGAAGAAAGCACTCAGCAAACTCTTTCAGCTTTCTTGCATTGTGAATGTGCTTGTCTCGGGCTTTAGCTGTGAAGGGGGGTGGTTGTGATTATGGGCTTTGTGTTGGAATACAAAGTAAAGAAAACACTGCATTTTTGCTAACCCAGAAGAAAAGAAAAGGATCCTCTCCCCTCCCTCCTAACTGCTACTCAGATTTTAGAAGAAAAGGCTAGCACATTTTTTGGCACAGGAACCCTTCCAGATTGTGTCTTATTTCTTTGAACTATGCAGGCTAAGATAATGATATAAGGATAATTATATTTCGTGCTTCAGACTGAAGCTGATAGGAGAGAAATATCCTTCTGCGTGCAGCTTTAACATCATGTTTAAAACATCTGTTATTAGCTGAAGCCAGAAAGACCTGTGCGTGTATTTCAAGAATACATCTAAAGAATAGGAAATGCAACAAGCATTTAAAAAAATCAGCTGTTTTTCTCTTTATATTGGCTAATCTGATATTTTATTTGCATCAGCTAAAGTTGCCAGTAATGTATCCTGTGCTCATAATCAGTGTACCAGAAAGATAATTCACCAGCAGCTTCAAAGCGTGTATTTACCGTAAAAAGAGAAAAGCAAGATTCTCTTTGGTCCTAAAAACCCATCAGTAGTCTCCCCAAAACCCTTCCAAAGTGAGATAAAAAAAGCCTGAAGAAAATAGAGAATATTTCTTCAGAAACCACCTCACCAAAATGGAGAGAAAAGCCAATGGTTTAAACTGCTGCTCTAATAAGTCGGTTCAATGTGAAGAAAAGAGGTTAGGATTAGAAATTGAGGTTTCCTAAGGGCTGCTAGGCTTTGTCACTGAGGGGCTCCATGGTAGGGCTGCCTGTAGCTAGGCAATGCCTCTGTACAACCCTTGTCACTTCAGGAAGCTGAGTATTGATGTTGCAGAGGCTACTGCAAGATTAGGTGACAGAGAGTTGCAAAGGGTCTGGTTTGCCCTTCTTTTAGGTCTTGTACAATTTAAAATCATAGTGAAATGAACATAGAGCGTGTAATTGAAAAAATACACAGAGAACTTTCAGAACTGCAGAAGATGACTTACTCTAAGGGCCTTTGTTGCTGGGATTGGAGCTGGAGAAAAAGCACTCTAATAATGCAGTAGTGAGCAATAAGACTTGGTTGGCATTTGGCCTTCTGCTGGGACATGAAGCAGCAGGACTTCTGTGTGACATCTGGCAGGACAAGACTAGCACAATGCCTAATGAAATAAATTAAAGCCATCTCCTCAAAATGAATTGAGCTGGTCAATGGAGTTCTACTGTGATGCACTCATCTGAGGTACCAATCCTTCCTGTTCTAAATTGTTTCACCTATAATGTCTTGGTGCAGATGATTTCATGAGAGAAACTGAAACGACATTGAAGGCAGTAGTGTTACTGACTGAATTCCTCTGGAAGAAGGATAGATTGAATAGATTTGATTGAATAGAGTTTGTAAAATTCAGGAGATTTTGGTTTTATTCTTGTCCACTAATTATCTTTGTCCTTTATGTTCACTAATTAATTGTAATGCTTTACGTTTGCATGACTGTAAGGTCTTGAAGCTGTGGTAAAGAAAAACTATAATTATGGGATCAGTTCCAGATTTTTTATTTGTAAAAAGCTATGGAGTATCAAGGCCATCAATCGCAGGTAAAGATAACTTTTTCATGTTTTTAGGGCAAGAAGCTGCTGCAGAACATAAAGCTATGCCATTTGGAAAGGAGCTGGAGCAGCATCAGACACTATACCTGACAGCGTGGTTTGCTTGTGTGTCTCTTGCTGTACCCAATAACAAAGGTGAGTGCTGGCAGAAACTCTTTGAAGGAAAGGATGTTTTAGGTCACTCTTTCCGTCGTGACTGGCAGTGCGACTGCAGCTGACTGATCAGCAAAAGTGCTGATCATTTTTAGTCTTGAAATCGTGGGGCTGTGTTTTCAGTTTTGTTTTGCTTTGTTGTTAGAGAACAGGGTAATAATTCATGACGAAACCATATAGGCTGCAATAAAAAAACCTCACCAACAAAAACCTTTTTGCTAAGCAGTTGGTATTCAGTTCTCTGACAGGCAGAATTTAGAATAAAAGGTTGCTAACATTTTGGCAGTGTTTTCCTCAGGCTTTCTCTTGTATTTCTGCCAAATATCTCATAAGGCTCAGATTTGATTAAAATGGCAATGCTCTCTGCTACTTGAATGTAATTAGAGCCATTCATTACAGCTTTAGTTGACAGTTTGGCAACCTGTACATTTTTCTGAATATGGACAGCATTCCATGGAAACAGTTCAAGGGAAGAGCGCAAGAAGAAGGTCCTCTCTTGAACTGCAGCAAATGGAAGGCTGTCTATGTTTAGAGAAGTTTACGGGTTTCCAGACTGTCAATTGAGGCTGCAAGGAAGAGCTCTAATTAGAGAGCATAGCAGAGCACTGCATTTTTTGTCAGCCAGCTCCTGCTATGTAGTTATCATGCACCCTGTGGGACGATTAAGTATTTCTATTGCAAGTCACTCTTTTGGTGCTATTAACCCCAGACTTAGAACACTGTCAGGTGGAAGGTAAATCAAGAAAATGTGTTTGCCTATGTAAATCTCTTTTGCAGGTCAGGTTTTTTTTGCAGAATATAGGAGAAGATTTTTAATCTGCTTCAATTTTTCACTCTTTCAAGGATATGTTGAATAAAACAGGGCTCCATTAAAGTCAGAGCAGGTCCAGGCTTCATTCAGATTCCTAATGATTTATACCTTTCACTTCAAAATATTGTCAACTTTCAAAATATTGCTATTTTCTTTGCATTTTTCTGCATTCCTCTGTGCCATGCTCAGGAGCTGCTAAAGCTTAGCAAGAAATGTCATTATAAGCATCTTCCAAATAACCTAAAAATTAAAAGCTTGTTGATTCCCATCAAGTTTTCCTTGTGATTGAAGCAGGAAAGATTAGTCCAGAATGTGATGAGAACAGCTCTTTGTTTTTGCTCATCACTTTTAAGAGGGAAAGGGAGGAGTGCAGATTAATGAATGGGACAATCTGTTGTTTAGTTCTGCTTTGCTCGTTGCTGGGCTACTTCACTGTGCGAACCAGGAGCTGATAGCCTCATTGCCCTTTTGGTTTCATGACAAACTGAATACTGACGCCTTGCAGGAGAGTGGATGCAACTGGATGAAAAATGGGTTCAACGTTGGGATAGTCTTGAGGTCATTTGTTTGTTTACAGAATTGTACACAAAGCCAGTTCCTCTCCACAGCAATAGGAAAACTCAGACCACAAGCTTTTGCCAAAGTCTCCCACCAGACACTTTAGCCATGTGCCAGAGAAACATCTGTCTCTTTCTGCCTCTGCTCCTTTATCCCCTGACATTTACTGCTTTCTTCATTCCCAGCCTTGTTGGATGTCTCTGAGCTGGAAATCTCAGAAAACCTCTTAACTCTGAGTGTAGTCATGGCTTCGGGCTTACCAGTTAGAAATGCTTCTGTTCTAATAATGCCTTGCAGTAGCATGAGTTGCAGTCACAACACAGGACATGAAAGACACCAGAAAGTTGTTGCATTCCTGATCCTCAGTGACTGCTGAGCCACCTTCCTTTCTTCCCAGGTAAATAAACCTCCCTGAGACAGCTCAGTGTCACAACTTTTACGCTTATAATGACCCTTGATGTAGTTGCTTGCAATGTTATTCTATGTGCTTTCTCTCAAGCCTTGTGTATTTTTATACTATGTTAAATTCATTAGATTAGAAATCAAGAGGAACTAAGTCAAACACATCCTTACTATGAGTGCAGCTATCCTGGCAGCATGCACTTGTATTGCTAACAGGTGACACCAAATAGAACTGTTAAAACGTTATAACTACTTTTACTGGGATACTATGAGTCTCACACAGCATCTTCGCAGCCAAACTGAGGCAGTGTGGTCTAGATGATCGGGTAGTGAGGTGCATCATGAAGTGACTGCAGAATAGAAGCCAGAGAGTAGTGGTCAATGGCACAGAGTCTAGTTGGAGGCCTGTATCTAGTGGAGTGCCCCAGGGTTCAGTGCTGGGACCATTAATCTATTCATTAATGACTTGGATGAGGGATTAGGGTTCTCTGTCAGCAAGTTTGCCGATGACACAAATCTGGGCAGTGTGGCCAACACACCAGTAGACTGTGCTGCCATTCTGTGAGACCTGGACAGGCTGGAGAGCTGGGCAGGGAGAAATGTAATGAAGTATAACAAGGGTAAGTGTAGAGTCTTGCATCTGGGCAAGAACAACCCCAGGTACCAGTATGGTTGTATGATTTTACTATGTTTGGGTAAATTCACACCTTTAAGTAGCTACACTGGTAAAAGGTGAGCTGACATTTATCACCTCTGGTGTCCCTCAGACATACTTCTAAAATTCAGCTTGCCACTGTGGAGCCTGAGGCCATTGCATGATTCCCAAGGTAGCCAGTTCAAAGATACATGAAGTTAGAGGAGCAAATTAACAGAGTAATCACAAATGAATAACTATTTATGTAGTATTTTCTCCTTAACTTTTCAGCTCATCATTTCAAATCCGTTATATTTCCCTTGTATTGAAACTTCCCTCTGTGCGTTCATCTTTCCTTCCCACAGAGAATGGAAAGAAAGGCTTTCAGGTGCAACTAGTTATTGTCATCCCTACTGCAATTGAATTCTGACACAGCTCTCTGCCATCTGTGCATTTGATCTTTCACTGATCTTGATATGCAAAATGAAATTCAGCATAGTGTCTCAAGCTGGAGAACCTTTCATTCATCTGGGGTGGCTATAGGGGTATGGGACGTGCCAGGTACAACATATCTCTGAGCTCAGTCTGCCCTTCTGCCTTTGTACTTAAGCTCAGTGATGAGACGGATGGCTGAATCCAGTTTATACCTCAACACCTTTCCCTAGGGACAATCCATTCTGTCTAGGCCAGGTTCCACAGAATGAAACAGTCAAAATGACTTTATTTTTACTGTGTGGACTCCCCTATCTGGTCAGTAACTGAGGATTCTCAGGACCAGAAAAGTGGAAATTTTGTGGATATCCTTCTCTGCCAATGTTCTTTCAATAGCCTGTCAGCTTGTCAGAGTATCTTGATGTAAGTAGTCTGCAAGGAGAGAAAAAGTATAATCTGATTACTTGGTTGCTCCTCGGGGCTTCCCTAGCATCTTGTTGCACATCTGAGTGTTTTCCTAGTTATCACCAGCCAGTAGAAGACACTTTCATCTATTTCCTGTGTTATCTGTCTGAACTAGCTTCTCATGTGACCCTCTCTTTGGATACTCTGGGAGGTCTGTTGGACAGTGAGTATGCCTGATAAGGTGCCCCAGGGCCTTGCTTTGGGATATGCCTCATTTATTGGTCAGGAATGTACTGGTGATATCCATATGAAAGTATAAGTCTCTAATCTCAGATTAAGGTTACATGAAGTACACATTTATATGTGGAAAGTACATAATGCACTCATAAATAGTTTTAAGATATTAACAGAAACACAGAAAATTATGGATTAGGAAGTTCAATCCCCCCGACACAGCAGGATCACCTACATCAAGTCACACAGGAAAATATCCAGACAGGCTTTAAATTTTCTAATTTAAATTTAAATTTCTCCCTGCCCAGCTCTCCAGCCTGTCCAGGTCTCGCTGAATGGCAGCACAGCCTGCAGGGGTGTTGGCAACACCTCTCAGCTTTGTGTCATCAGCAAACTTGCTGACAGTGCACCCTAATCCCTCATCCAAGTCATTAATGAATAGATTCAACAGGACTGATCCCAGCACTGACCTTTGGGGGAAGCCCACCAGATACAGGCTCCCTGGCCTTTCTTCTTAGTGAAACTAAACTTTATTTTAATTCCTTGGGATATAAAATTCACTTTCTCTTAAGATAAGAGTGATTTCCTGCACAGCTCTGCTTAGTCACAGGTAAAATTCACTTCCATCCTCTGACTTTTGTGACTTTTAAGCCTGTTTCCATGTGAAGTGTCACTATATGGACTCCACATCTTACAGAAATAGATGCTTTAACAAATACACTGGATATGAATTATGAGGGAGTTAAATGCAGGTAGATAATTTCTGGCTCTTGGTTGAAACCAGACACAGTGCTGCTTGACTCCTGTGGCATTTTGATCCTCGCTCTTAGCCTTTCTCACTTCACCTCCCTGTAAAACACAGCTGTCAGTCTCGGCTCTCTGAGGCTGTGCTACGCTCTGGAGTACTGGACCAGGTCTGGACACACTGCACAGTGTTAAAGTGCTGCCAGTTTCTCAGAAAGAAGTTGATCCCATCACAAAGTAGACTGTTACAACTTACCCAGGTAGCTTTTGTCCCCAAAAATGTTCACTCTGAATTCGAAGGGTGCCTAGATGAGGGGTGTGTGCTGAGCCCTTGCACTGCAGGTAGTGTTGCAGTGCTGTGTGTGTAAAACATCAGAATTGTAGTGGTTTGTAGCGTAACAGGAGAAATGTGAAGCTAAATACCATGTTGTTAGATAACATTTTGAGCTTTTTAACGTGTTTTGTGAATCCTCTTTCCAATTCACGTTCACTCAATTAATTCTAAGCTTTCTAGAACCTAATTCCTTAAAGTCCATTCTGGTTTGTTTTTTTTTCAGTCTGGAGCCAAGGAGGCTGAGGGGACACTTGATCACTCCTCACAACTACCTGAAGGGAGGTTGTAGAGAGTTGAGGATCAGAAAAAATTTCTTCAGTGATATTGCTGCCTGAAGAGGTGGTAGAGTCACGATCCCTGGAGGTGTTAAAAAAATGTGTAGATCTGGCACCTGGAAAAACGACTTAGTGGGCATACTGGCATTGGACTGACTGTTAGACTTGATGGTCTTGGAAGTCTCTTCCAGTCTTAAAGATTCTATGATTCTAGAGCTGTGAGCAAAGTGTGGCCTCATGGCAGCAAACCCACCGTGCCGACTGTATGCCAAGGCAGCTACCCAGTACACTAGGTAGGTTTCCAGCTGTGCTGATATCCACAGCTCTGGACAGGATCCTTCCGTGGGTACCAATACTGTTAGCTTGCAGGTCAGACTGAACTGTGCCTTACCAGGTGTGCCAGGATAGACTCAGGCACAGAAGCAGGGGTCGGAAGCCATGCTCCTGCAGGGCTCTGGGTGAGTGAGTGCTTGTTGCAGAACCTTGGTGATGCTGTCTGTTAGGTAATTATGGATATCTGCCTCTGCTCTGGCAATCCCAGTGACTCATCACTTTTGTGGCTTTGGCAGTGGTGGGACCTGTTTTATCTTGTGCCACTGTGCTCTTCCAGAGACTGGAATCTGCACATCTCAGTGAAAAAAGAAGCAGGTTTTCTGTGCATCGTTTCTGACATCCCATCTTTGCTATAGGGGCTTTACCAGACCGACTGGGCTAGCAGCAGCAAGTGATGTGGCAAGGCCAGAACCAGGTGAGGTATTGATTATGCCAATACACGAATTCTGACTGGCCACCTGGCTGTGGTCTCTGACCATGCGCAGCGGTTGTACCTCTTTGGCAGCACCAGCTCTGTTCTTTTTATTTCACCCAAACTTTTACTGCCTGCTTTATATGTAGAAATGTTTTATGTTTGACATCTTCAACCATATTCAACTGAGTGAATAAAATTACTTGGTTGCTTCAGAAGAGAGAAGGAAAGAGAAACAGCCAGTGTGATCACCTGTGTGATCACCTAACCTCATTTTCTTAGAAACCCAAAATAATAATGGATCTGTAGAATCCTGGAAAACAAGAAAAACTCTCTGGAATCTTGCAAGGGTATGTATACTATAAAGAGTAAAATATGTCCTAGGTTTATTATTTTGGTTCAGAGCAGTTGGGCTATGAACCTAAACCTGGAATCATTTTGGTGACTGGGAGCCAAAGCGTGGCCATCTCAGACCCAGTTTCCTGCCTTCTGTACAGCTTTCTGAGGTAGGGTTCAATGTTTTCCCCAGACAGAAAAGTTAAATATTTTCCTGAAGAGAATTTATAAAGCTAAAGAAGCCTACATGCCTGTGATGTCAAATCACAAATGTGGTGCTATATTGCCCTGTGGGCATGGAAATTTCAAGCTCTTTAGTACACTATTATAATCGTTTTAAAATGCATTTCTTGCAAACACTGTGATTTCTGGAGACATTTTCGTTGTACATTGGCTTACAGATTGTTATCACAGTTGTGGAAAGAAAAGAAGAAAATATTTCTATTTCCAAAACCCAAAATCAGACTGACAGGCCTGCGTTCTCTCTGAGGGATCAGTGGTGACTTCTGTTTTCCTTTTGGCTGCGCAAATGCTTCCCAGCCCTTATGCAAAAGCATTAATCTTTGCTAGAAACAAAGCACATTTATCCCTAAAAATCCCCTCCGAGACTTTATCTCACTATGTTTTCAAGAAGCAGTTTGTAAGTGCTTTCACTAAAGCGCACCCTATTAAGAAGAAATATTTGACCTGGAAAAACAGCAACGTGTTGCAGTCAGACACTGCAGCGTTACCTGACTTCACTGTCACACGCAGGTGATGGGGCTGTTGTCACCATACCTGCTGTTCTCATCCATGTATATCAAGAAAACTGGATTGTAATAAATAAGGACAGCTTGTGACAACAAAACATTTAGCTAGCCGGAGCTATTTCAGATCGTTTGGGTTAGAAGGTAGTGAGTGGATTCCCCAGTTCGTGTCTTTGCATCTTGAAAGATCTGATTTCATTATGCCAAAGCGACTCCCCGCAGACTGATGTCTTGAATATCCTCAGTGGAGTTAATTTCATAGCTTTTCCTGGCACCTTGTATCTGCGTTTGCAGCTGGCTTTGTTCAGCTTTCACGTAGTTATGAAAATGTTCCTCATTTTTAATCTGCATTTTTTCACATTAGTGCTTTATTTTATTGCTTCCTGGTATTCCCAACTGATTAATGAGACTGATTTATCTCTTCTCTAATGTCCATTCGTATGTCTATGAATTCTTAAAATTTGCCTCTCCAATTTTTTTTAAGAAGCGAGATGAGTACTGTCCATAGTGACATGGTTGTATTTTTAACACACTGCTTCGACTAACACTGCCCAACATAGCGTCTGCCTTTCCTTTGACAGTCACAGTAACATCAGTGCAGTGCATCACAGCTTAAATCTTCCTCTGATACGACTGGCCTGTGTCCTTGTACCGGTGGTCTTGGTTAAGTCTGGATCAATTTGCCTAAATTTTCCACGTCTGATCCAAATCCCTTTAAAACCCAGGAAAAATCAGCAGTGAGTTTGAACTGTCTCCTGTGGCCCATGAGCAGACTTCAAGTGCAAAGTTTCTGGTGCTTGACTTGAGAAATGTAGTGCGTTTTAAGTGCCTCAGTGCTTGAGGAGTTTTAGAAAGTGCGAGCTATGAATGCCTGGCTCTGCTGACCTAAGGAGAGCCAACTGCACCGCTACAAAGTGGTGGGAACATAAGCAAAGGTAGGGGAATCTGCTGGGCTAGGGCAAAGACGCTGGTAGCTGTTACATGCAAGAACCCAAGGCAGAAAAACAGTTCTAAGAAGGAACTGGCCACTACAGGAGCAATTTTGCTGGAGCTGTGACTGAAGACTGAAACATCGTAAGAAACTTCGACAGCAGTGTGTAATTTCATAGTAACCTGCAGAAGACAACTGGATAGCAGTTCAGACTGGAGAACAATAACTTCCAGTGCGAGTGTCTGACCCATGCTAATGAAGATGCAAGTGGGCTTTCACACCTAACTCTTACGAGGTCTCCTGGTGTTTTGTCTAGACTGGATTTTCCTTGTATCACCAACGGCAGGAATGTATCCAGCTCGTAACTAGGGTGGAACAAACCTACCAAATCCAGGTATGAAACACTATTATTTTAAAACAACATTTCCTCTGTGACCCAAGTTTTTGCCAATCTGATCTGTAGTACAAAATTTCCTGCATGGCATTCGTTAGCAAGAAACGGATTTCTCAGTCATTTGCTTTTCTAATTTGGGCTTCTGGTAGACTAAAACTTTGCTTGTCCCTACCAAGTCAGTGAAAAGGGTCTCATTACTTGTTTTAAAATTCTGAATTAGGGGCGGGCAGTTCAGTCAATTCCAAAGTTTGTTCTGGTTCCTAAGACTCTGAAATGCTTGTGTTCAGTTCCTCATCCTGATACGATACTTCAAAGACAGTGGACTGGTTTATAAATACCCATCAAAACAACTGCCGCTGCATCTCTTTGAAGACATTTAAAGTTTCTTGCAGACCCTGTCATTACAGACCGTATCTTTTCCATTCATGCCCCAGTTCTGCTATTACGGAAGAGCAGCTGATTTCCTGTGGCTTACTGGTCTCCTGAAAACTATGGAAACACTGTACCTTTGCTTCTACTTCACACATCCCTACCCCTTACTTACTGCTTGCTAAAACAAGTGATTTATTTTTTGTTATTATGAAAGTGTTCCCTCTGGACTCTATACCCACAGTGATGATCTTCTGTGATAAGATACTGTGCGACTTCACAGTGTCAGACACCAACCAACAGCAGTGTGCAGGAGGAGCTCACATGATGGTCATTTAATATCCATGACTCACAGTCCACAGGACTAGGATTCTAGCCAGCTGGGATTTGTTCTAAGTGGCATGAAATGACAAACAGTGCATGAGATACAGCTCAGATACCAAACATGGTGGCTGAGCAGTAAAAAAGCGTGGCTCTTTGCCCTCTCTCCTAAAAAAAAAATTAAAAAAAAAAAATACAAGAAGTTCACTCAGTGACCACTAAATATAATTTTTCAAAATATTATGAAAAGTGTCAGAATGAAGAATCTTGTATCTTGGCCTTTCTAGGTGGTTTCTGCATCCTCCCTGTTGTTATATTTTAGATATAGATTTATTTTCTCACCTTTGCTTTCTTTAAGTTTTCAGGTTGAATTTAACGCTGGAAACTGATAACTGCTCTAACTGTGCTTGTAATTGTTCTGCCTTTGTATTTAAAACTGCAATGTACTTTCTGTGGCTTGATATTCAGCTGGGATGTTATACAGTTGCGGAGTGCAAGAGGGATTAGATGTTAGTCTGTGATTCACCCAGTCCCAGAGGAGAGCTATATAAAGCTCATCCTCTTCTCCTTGGCCCCAGGGAAGCTGGGGGGCAGATTATGAGCTAGCGGAAAAGACGAAAGCGTAAAGAAAAAAACCTCACCATCTGCAAAGAGGTTCCAGGAGTGCACAGCCTCCTGCTCTTGTGTTGTACAGAGCTAGAATAAAGTCTGCTCCTCTGCTCAGCTGCTGTTGTGTAGCCATAGAGCAGCAGTTTAAGGGAAACCAAAGGGACTAACAGTTCTCTTTCCCACACTGTGACTGCCTCTTTCACAGCAACTGCTTGAGTTTCCCAAGGAAAAGAAAGTGATGTGTAAAGGTGGAACTTCCTGCAGTTTGCAGATGCCTTTGCTCTATAGCCTGGGACTCCTGAAATGTGATTGCCTTGTAAGGGCAGGTTATTTTCAATCACTCCCTTCGTTTGAGTTCCTGTTAAACCCATGGTTTAAGTGAGGCTTACGTACTGGAGAGGTTTTGCCCTGGCCATCAGCCCAACGATGGATTGGAGCAAGACTAGACTTGGATCAAAACAGGTGGTTGTGTGTGTAGACCTCTAAATCTTCAAATGAGTCTATCACTGCTCGAGGTCAAGGTTCAGGCTCGCCAGTATTTCCTCGGTTGACTCTTCTCTGCCAAGACTGGCTATTTTTGTAACAGTCTCAAGTGGTGGGGATTTTCTGATTTCAGGACTCACAGAAATGACACAACTTAGGATAGTTTTCTCTCAGATTTCATTAAGAAGCACAAACTCTGTTTTGATGCTAAAATTTATTATCGGTTACTCATTTGCAAGTGAGAAATTCTCTAAATTAATTTTTGTAAAATATTGAAGTGTATTTTTATCTGAGGCTTTAATATTTTAAGACTATTATTTTGTTCTTCAGAAACATTTGTCTTTCCTAATGTCTCAGAAGCTAAGCTCTGAATTCTACAAAAGAAAATCAAGACAGCTGGTTCTTTCTGTTTGTTTTTTAAGCCAATATGCAGTGGTTTTGGAATGCTTTTTGAAATACGTGGACTTGTGGATTTAGAACTGAAAGTCTCATATCTTGCGTTGCTTTCCCATTGCTTTTAAGGGAGAATCAGGACATGATTTGGAAAAATTGAAGAAAAAAAGAAGCTGAAAGCTGTCAGCTCTGACAACACCTGCTTCAATTTGCTGTGTTCCTAGTGGCCCTTCTGTTTTTGCATCACCGTTTTGTCCCACTTCTTGTCACATGGAGCAGGGTTTTGCTACTTCAGAGTCTTTGTCAGTTGTGAAGTCACTGCTAGGTGTAGTTCATTTAGATGAAAATCTTTTACAGAATGGAAGTTTGTCCTTTCTATGGCAGTGCCAGCATTTATTTCTTTCTTCCAATTCTGGATAAAGAGTTTTGCTGTAGCACTCTCTGGTATTGCCACTGGCTTCACTAAGGCTTCACTGCCTTGGCTTCCCTTTTTAATGTTTGTTATGTTCAAGTGTGATTTGTTTTTAAAATGCTTGTTGTTATCCCTGTTACTAGAACCAAATATGAAGTGCCCTGTATGAGGAGATAATGAGATTTTTGATGGTTCCCAGTTACTCAAGGAATTATTTTAATCTTAGATGGAACTTTCAGAACACTAAAAGTTTTTGTTTGTACACGTAAGATTTTGTTAGTTGTAAGTGGATGATATAGGGCAAGATGGAAATCAGTGATAAAGATCATGATGAATTCACTGAGTCACGAATTTTACTGCAGGATAGTGAAACAGAAATGAGCAATGTATTGCACAATCCTCCTTGGGCTGGGAAGGGAGATCTTTCGTATGAAGACTGGATCTCAGCAAAGCACTGCTACTGAAGTGGGAGCTGTAGCGTGCGTGAAGATGAATCCACATGGTGCTACCCATTTTTTTGGGGCTGATTGATATTTTCTTGGCAATAATACACAAGGAAGGGAGAGGTGAGTCTGTAAACATTTGTCCTCTATCAGTAGATGACAATGATGTGTTTAAAAATTTGGCTGATTTGCCTCAATTTCTTTCCTGTCAAACAATCTAATCTATTTATTACACGTTACTCAATGATGGATCAGAATCTAGCAGAACATTTCGGTTCCCTTTTGACAATAGCTGGTTCATTCCTAGCAGTTTCCATTGAACTGGAGGGTCATTAGGGACAGTCAGCATGGCTTTACAAAGGGAAAGTCCTGCTTGACCACCCTGACAGCCTGACAGGGCGTAACCAGATGGATGGATGATGGCAGAGGAGTGGATGTGGTCTATCTTGACTTGAGTAAGGCATTTGACAGAGTCTCCCACAGCATCCTCGCAGCCAAAATGAGGCAGTGTGGTCTAGATGATGGGGTAGTGAGGTGCATCATGACGTGACTGCAGAATAGAAGCCAGAGAGTAGTGGTCAATGGCACAGAGTCTAGTTGGAGGCCTGTATCTAGTGGAGTGCCCTATGTGTCAATGCTGGGACCAGTCCTATTCAATCTATTCATTAATGACTTGGATGAGGGATTAAGGTGCACTGTCAGCAAGTTTGCTGATGACACAAAGCTGGGTGGTGTCGCCGACACCCCAGCAGACTGTGCTGCCATTCAGCGAGACCTGGACAGGCTGGAGAGCTGGGCAGGCAGAAATGTAATGAACTATAACGAGGGTGAGTGTAGAGTCTTACATCTGGGCAAGAACAACCCCAGGTACCAGTATAGGCTGGGGACTGACCTGTTGGAGAGAAGTGTAGGAGAAAGGGACGCAGGGGTCCTGGTGGACAGCAGGATGACCATGAGCCGTCACTGTGCTCTTGTGGCCAAGAGGGCCACCTGGGGTGGATCAGAATGAGGGTGGTTATCAGATGGAGAGAGGTTCTTCTCCCCCTCTACTCTGCCCTCATGAGACCACATCTGGAGTATTGTGTCCAGTTCTGGGCCCCTCAGTTCAAGAGGGATATGGAACTGCTGGAGGGAGTCCATGGTAGGGCAACAAGGATGATGAAGGAGGTGGAGCACCTCCCTTATGAGGAGAGGCTGAGGGAGCTGGGTCTCTTTAGCTTGGAGAAGAGGAGACTGAGGGATGACCTCATTAATGTCTACGAATATGTGAAGGGTAGGTGTGAGGAGGCTGGAGCCAGGCTCTTCTCAATGTCATCTAGTGATAGGACGAGGGGCAATGGTTGTAAGCTGGAACATAGGAGGTTCCATATCAATATGAGAAGGAACTTCTTCACAGTGAGAGTGACAGAGCACTGGAACAGGCTGCCCAGGAGGGCTCTGGAGTCTCCTTCTCTGGAGATGTTTAAAGCCCATCTGGATGTGTTCCTGTGTGACTTGGTCTAGGTGATCCTGCTGTGTCAGGGGGATTGGTCTAGGTGATCTTTTGAGGTCCCTTCCAATACCTAATGATTCTATGATTCTATTGAGAACCCATCTTGGATCAGGTAGTTTCTGGAGCCTCCTGATGCTTTCTGTTAGTTGTATGAGAATAAGTAGACAGAATTCTAATTTTCAGTGGAAAAAAAAGGGGTTATAAAGACTACAAGGTTTTACAGAATGATCTAAGTTTAATTACATTGTCATCTAATTGAAAAAAAAACCCACTATAAATTTTTCTCTACTTTGTTCTATGGTTTATGTTGCAAAAAGGTGATGCATTGGCATTGGCATGGGCACTGCGTTTGGCAGAAAAATCATGGTATTCTGAGCCCTATCCTGCGATGATGCCAATGCATCTTTATCCCATCTTCTGCTACCTTCCACGTGCCTCTAGATAAAGGACCTGAATCAGAGCACTGTGCTCATCAAATTTTTCTTATCTCATCCTTTGCTGTCACTGTTTACTGTCTACATTTTGGCAGGTAGTGATGATGTACATGTCTACATGGACATACTATTTTATAGCAGTGGTGAAGACAGGATCTGAAGATGCTCTGAATACATATTCTAGAGAGTACTTACAAGATTGCAGCACAGTTGGAGGATTTGTTTCACATAGATAAATGTGAAAAGAGAATAAAAGCAATCATTTGAGGGCAGGAAAGTCTGGGAGCCTAGAAGCCATTAAACGTTGCAGTTTTGCACATCAACTGGGAAGGGAAAGAACAAAGAAATACCCAACTCTGGAGACCTGAGCATGAAGTAGCTTCATGGTAGAACACTAACAGCCAGGAAAGCTGCTTGCCCATTTGTAAGAAGAATGCTGATGACAGTGCTGTCAGTGGTCACACTACGTGCTAACCATCTACTGAGTGACCATCTACTACTACTGACCATCTGAGAGTGGGAGATGGCATGGAAGCATGCAGCTTCAAGAGAACACTTCCAAGAGAAGAGAAAGTGGTTGCTAGAGAACTCTCCCATTTTCCTTCTGACAAAGCTCTCTGCACCTCCGTCCTGCTCTTTTCAGTGAAAGGATCCACCCAACTTTTCCATGATGGCAGAAGTAATTAAAAGGGGGATTAAGTACAGAGGAAAATAAAACACACACCAACAGTCTGTCTCTTTAACGATACCCCCTCCATACTTCACTGGCAGAGATTCTGCTAATCTAATACCTGTTAATTTTCTTTCTAGTTAGGGCTATAGCTCACCAGAGGCTGTTTTATATTTAATATAGTTATGGGTAATGGCCTGATCCTCAGTCAGGGAAAGAATCTGGAGTTATGGAAAGAGATTTTAGAAGACAGTGTACAATCTGGTACACAGGATGATAGAAGATCGGTATCTTGTTTTATTTTGACTTGAAACCACCATAGAAGGTCCATGGATCCTAGCTTATGTACCCATGGATCTATTACCTTTCTTTACAGATATGTTGTATGAAGTATTAGAGAACTCAGCAAACTAGGGCCACTGTGGTGTTAGTGGTGTCCTTCCAGCACTGAGGCAAGGAGAACAACTGGATGCTGGGGAAAGACCACCTTTGAGAAGGTGTACTTTATATGTTGTCTCTTTTACAATCAAATGTTCCATTGTAAATGCTAGACTGGTATTCTTAATGAAATATATTCTGATCAATTAAGTTGCTGTTGAGCCTGTGTATTTTACAACATTTTTCATCACTTTATAGTATGAATGTTGAATTCTAAGTCCCTGCATTCCTGGTGAAGCAGGTGTTTCCTATCTTGGCTTTAGAGGAGATGCAAGAGGCACACTGTCATGCCCTGGGTTCCCAAGCATGTGCACAGTCTGAAGTTTCTCAAAGCAAAGGCCAAAAGCTCTGGGAGGGAGGAGGCTCTTACAGCAGCAAATCTCCTCATCCCAGAACTGAGATCTAGATTATGAAAGTCCTGCAGTAGGCTTCCCGGCACTGTTGCTGGAGCACTTACTGTATGGTGAAGTTGTCACAGAACTATGATTCACAGAAGCTGCCCAGACCCTAAAGAAAGTAGCAAATATAGATTTTGTGTGGGAACAAGATGAGTGTGTATTTTGTGGTGACTATACCTATATTATTTTGAAAACCAGGTCATTCTAGAATGCTGGAATGCTGGCTTAATGTGTCTTCAGAAATCTTCTTGCCAACAGAAAAACCACTATTTTTATCACTGGTTTGTGTAGCCAGTCAGAGTCCTTGTCTACAGTTCTGCATGAGCAAAACTCTCAGGTTCAAGTATTACATGAATCACCAGAGTTTCAGGAATTGTAGCTGTACTGTGGAACACATTCCATCTACAGCATCCTCAGCTTGTATTGAAGGAGAAGAGATGACTGTCTTGTCAAGATATTTCCCACAACTTTTCAGAGACGGAATGAAACTACATTTAGGAAGAAGCAATCAAGATATTCAGTCTCAAATACATATATGTACCCTCTTATTTGCAGAGACTGTTCTTTACCATATCTAGAGCTTGATCCAGTGGAAGTTAGTATTTGGGGCTTTCATGATTGTTCTGTTCCTTAAAAGGTCACACTGGACTGGTTTGCAAAACATGAGGAATAAGCTTCAGGGATTCACTTGAAGAATATGCACTTGAAAAAAATTTGCAAGTACTGTCATGCTGGAGTTGGCTTCTGCAAGGAACTGGATACAAGTGGAAGGTGTCTGGTAAGTCTTTGAATTCTGTGGGAGCTTATGGCCACCTTGCAATAACATAAGGCATCGGTTAGAAGGAAATGAGGTTCTGTGTTTGCTTTCCAAACTTCCATTTATTCCTAATAACAACCCTTCTGCCATGGCAATTCTGTTCCCTTCTGACAGTTTGTGTTGCAGTTTTTAATTTGGTGCCTTTTTTATCTTCAAATATGTGTGTCCTTGCAGAGCTTGCTCAAAGCTAAACCAAAAGAAACCATCTGAAGAAGTCAAGATATGGGTGAATGGAAGTCTCGGTTGGAGTGTTCCATGTTGTTTTGTCAACCTTACTTCAAGAAAACATGTGGCCAAATGTGTGCACTCTGCAGAAATTAAAGAGGAACTGGAAACTGTGATCAGCAAGGAACACAACAGCAGAATTTGACTTATTTAGTTTAAAAAAGTGGACTACAAGGGAAGACTGAAGAAATATTTCTAAGGTATGTAGGTGGTTGCTGGAAAGGAATAGTTCTCAGAGCATTCACAATGCATAAGACAATAGATAATGAGGCAAAACTTCGATAAAGGACATTCTTGGACAAATCAAGGGAAAAAAGATGTTAAGGGATGTTCCAGTACTCAGTTATCTCATCTAGCAAAGCTGTAAAATCTCTATCATTAAGGGAGATTCTTGTCACTGCTTTAGGCAAGTATTTCTCAGGTGTGGTTGAATGTGGGTTAAAAGGAGGAACTAGGTTGATTTTTGAGGACACTTCCAGCAATACTTTCTGTAATATGCTTCCAAACAAGTAGTGAAGATGAGGACTATCACAGCTTGGAGGTGAAGCATAAGAATATGATATTTTAATTGGCAAATACCACATATAGGGAATGACTTGTATCTTCCCCTATACAAATGAGCTGGCCATTCATTTGTTTTGCCAAAGGTGATGAAGATATACCTGTTGTTAACTCTTCTTGCTTGTTATTGAAAGAGCAATAGAATAAAGATATAATTTTTACACTGTAGTAACTTTAGGCTTTAGAGCTCAACATTGTTGTCAACCCTGCAATGGCTTCTCTCTCTCTGTTCTTGCGTAAGACTCAAAACCTCTACACTACTCCATTTTATAAACGACATTACTCTTTTGCCTTACAAAGGAGGCCTATGTTATTCAATACCTGCAGACAGTTTGATCTATGCATTTGAAGGACATATATTAGTGTAATTAATTAATAATTATTATTTTTGTATATCCCCAGCTTTTACAATGTCTGTGAAAATCAATTAAAGAGTGATTGCTATGTGATTTTTTTCTTTTATCTAGCTTTCTGAAGAAATCACATTAATGCAATCTCACTTTTCCCCCCTTTTCTTTGTGTAGCCAGTTTCAGTGTGATCTGACAGAGGGCCAGAGATCTTGGACATCCTTGATGCTTCATGAAATTAGGCTCAGAGTAGAAAAGGGTGATAGTCTTGATCCTCAAAGGGGGAAAATACATGTCTGTGTTATCTGCCAGAAATGCTCTTGGAAAAAAGTTGTTCCACATGACCAAGTGCTGTGTCCTGCACTTGGGCTGTAACAACCCTTCAGTAGGCTACAGACTTGGGGATGTGTGGGAGGACAGCTAGCTGCATGTCAGCAAAGGACCTGAAGGTACTGATAGACAGTCACCTGAATGTGAACCAGCGGTGTGCCCAGGTGGCCAAGAAGGCCAGTGGCATCCTGGCTTGTATTAGTTATAATATGGCCAGCAGGAGTAGATAGGTGATCTTCTCCCTGTTCTCAGCACCAGTGAGGCCGCACCTCACATATTGTCTTCAAATGGGCTGCCCAGGGCAGTGCTGGAGTCAGTATCCCTGGACATATTTAAATGATGTGTGGACCTGGTGCTTAGGAACATGGTTTGGTGGTGACCTGGCAGTGCTGGGTCAAAGGTTGGACTTGATGATCTAAAAGGTCTCTTCCAACTAAAGATATTCTGTGGTTCAGTGATTCTGTGAATGACCAGGGAATACTTTCTGAGTCTATGGCTGCAGGAAGCAGGGAATCTACTCCTCAGCAAAGTTTTAATTCCTGTGTAGACTATCATTCTCTGGTTTTTAATAATAGGGTTAAGAAGTTTGTCAGTCTGTTATGACAAACCCAAAAGCCATTCAGAATTAGGCTGCATTAGTTTATGTGCTCACCCAGCTACTTGTTTTCTTCATAAAGAAATCCAATTAAAGGAAAAAAGATCAGAATCCTAAGGGTGAATTTGAAAACAAAAGCCGAGAATTCCAAAGGTAAGGCTCTGTGCTCTTGCATATAAACCATACATTATGAAAACCCTCTATTAATACAGTACTTTGTGCTAAATTGTACAGTGATTGTTTTAAAGTCTATTGCATTGCATTGCAAAACCTTTAATACTCCTCCTAGCCCACCCCTTCGCCCTCCCCCCCCCACCCCTTAAGAATTTGCTGCTGGCTTTACTGGGTGTGAGGAAAGCAAATGTCACACTGGCTGGCTGCCTCTTCTCTTGGGCATGGTCACTGCAGATTGGCCCTAACCATTATTTGTTTGTATTTTACATGTTCTGGGGCAAAACAATGGGACAGGAAATGTCTGAGCCTGTCTGACACTCCTGCAGTCTGAGCCCTGCTGGAACAGCTGTGGCTTGTTATTTTGCTGGGTATTACTTGGCTCAGACCAAAGTTTCTTGGCACTCTTTCACCTCTCTTGTCGCACGGCTCTGTGCTGGTTTGGCCCTGGCTGGGGGCCAGGTGCCCACCAAAGCTGCTCTACCACTGCCCCTTCTTGGATGGACAGGGGAGAGAAAAATATAACAAGAGGCTGATGGATCAAGACAACAACAGTTAGTTTAGTAAAGCAGAAAAGCAAAAGCACATACAGAAACAAAGATTGTTCTCTGCTTCCCATCAGCAGAAGTTGTTTAGCCACCATTGTAGGAAGCAGGACCCGAAACGTGTAGCGGTTGCTCTGGAGGACAAAATACCATCAATGAATGCCTTCCCTTCCTTCGTTCCTCTTGCTTTTGTGTCTGGGCTGACATCGTATGGTCTGGAATAGTCCTTTGGTCAGTTTGAGTTAGCTGGCCCAGCCCATCTCTCAGCCTGTGGCTGAGGAGAATCTTAGGAAAGAGAACAATCCAACCCACAGCCTTGGTGCTGTGTGAGCACCTGCTCAGCAGCAGCCAAAACACCAACGTGTTATCAACACCCCTCCAACTAGCACCACAAACACAGCAGCATGACAGTTATCATGGGGAGATTCAGCTCCATCCCAGCTAAATCAAATACGAGCTCCTAAAAGAACTCTGTCAGGGTTCTGAAGACATTAAGAGGATTTAGTTGTTTTGACCAGCCTCAGCCTGGGATCTCCAATGTCACCTGGGACCACCGCCATACCTTCTGCTTATGGGCTCCACTGCAGCCCAGTCCCTGCCTGAGTTGTGGTATTGTGAGTGTGCCTGTCTCACTCCTTTGAAAGATAGAGTCTGCTGTGTTGCAGTCATGCCTGGCCATGGGCTTTGCTGACCTGACTGGATCCTGACTTGTAGATGCTGCTCCTAGTTTGACATTGGACCTGCCTTGTCGCTATGGGCTTGCCTGATGATGATGAGAATGTGCATGACTGGCTAGCACAGTCAGATTTGGCCTGACCCTAGTTTGATGATTTACATGATGGCATTGACCTTGAACCTTGTCACCACAAACTCCTTGAACTTGCAGGAGGCCTCATACCTCAGAGGTTCAAGGCTGAAATTTTTCTTAAAAGGGCAAAGGTGTTTCCACTACGACCTTCTCTTTGTTCCTTCTGCAAGGAAAATGACCAAGATGGAGTAAAACATTGTTGGTTTGACCAACCATGTATGTGAATTTGTTCTTACTCTTTAATCTTGCACACACCCAAAAAGTCCTAGCTAAGATCAGGTGTTTAATGCACATAGAGATATTTGCACTTGTGGTTGGACATGCTGCTGGGACGGTGCCACTAAGGCAGAGCTTGCCCTTTCTAACCCCTTCTCCAAGGAATGGAAATACTCTTCGAGCAGGAGAATTGGTGGGACTGAGATTTCTTGAATTTCAATTACAGGTGAGGGAAGGGAGAGTGGGAAGGAAAGCTTGGTATTGTTTGTGCCTGCTTCCCTGTGCACAGCACGTATTTCTGCATGGATTTCCAGCAGCAGTCATTGATGATCGCATCAGCAGTAATGTCCCCTGATGCTTGCAGTCCCTCTTTAGGAGGCTGGGAACTGGAGCACTGCATAGAAATGGGGATGAAAGCAGAGAGAAATACTGGTGACAAGTGAGTAGAGAGCAGAAGAGCTGCTTTCTGCATGGAGAAGTTCCATCCAGCCCAGCATCTTTCTTTGGATAGGAGACAGTTGCAGATAGGGCAGCAGAACAGAAGAGCTGGCTGTTTTTGTAGAGGCTCCTCCCTTGTTATATTCTTCCTCCGTGTCTCCAGCAGTCTCTGCGTTAGAGACTTTCTGGTCAGGAATCCAGGTCCTTTTATCTGAAGACTACCACAGACCTTGCGTGTGTTCACTGTCTGTCAGAGAAGTCTATTCGGCTGCCTGAGCAGCAGGTGACACCGAGATGCATGATTTCACCCTATATTGGGCAAACCAACCTTTTCTATTGTTCCTTTTGAGCCAGGATTTCTGTTCCATAGAACCACCTAGGCCTACCAAGGTGTGTTCACGTGTCCACTGACATCTGAAGCTACTTCAGTTCTGTGAGTCTTACACTAGTGGATTTTGGATTGTCTTCTTTTGCTGTTCCATGGGAAGAAACTTCTCAGCTGATCTATGTTGTTTCAGCTGAGCATGATTTTTTTTGGTGGGTGTAAAAGAAAAAAAAACCACATTGCTTTGTGCTCTGGTATTTTTGTTCCTGAAACAAATGGTCTTCCATGACCGATGGAGGGTAAGTCAACTGCACTTCAAGATGTCAACTGCACAAGATGTTGTTGCATCTTGTATGTCCATATGCCCAGTAGGTAGAAGCACAGTTTGTTTTTTCTACTTTGCCATGAACTTCAAAATCCAGGAACAATAATTCCTGTAGTTTTCTCATCAAAATACCACTGGAAATTGTCTGACTAGCCACGGTTCTGTAGACAAAATTGGATCCAGAGCAAATGCTCTTCTTTTGAGCTATCTGGAGCTAGTTTATGTATTGAAAACTATTAGATGCATGGCTAAACAGGCTGATGAGGTTATTTGGCCACATGAACGAATTTGTATTTCTTTTTATTGTTTTACTTATTTTTGTGCAATTTGTTATTTGTGAATATTTTTGGCAACAACCACTGTTATCTTGACCTTGCACTCTCTATCTCTTTCAGTAAAACCCTACAAGGTGACTGTGGAGAAAGCTGGAATTTACTGAGGTTTATTTCTGCCTGCAGAGACAGGCAAGAGTTTCCATTATCCTCTTTCTGTTAGAGCTGCAATGACGAAGTCGTGGGAGTGGCTTGCATGAAAATGAAGACCCTTATGGATTCAGGTAAGCGAGATGGTGGTTCTCTCATTTCATGTGTTGTTTTGGGATGACATGACAAGTGCTACCATCATGCTCAGCGTGTGACCAAACGGCTGTTAGGTGTCACCCTTGCTGACATCCACAGAGATGAAGTTTACTATTTAACAGCTGTTGGTGACCTCCTTTGCTCACCAATTTGGAGTCAATGATGTACTAATACCCTTGTTTACCTGGAAGCTGACATCCTAGAGGCAAAACAAAGATTGGTTAGTCCCCTGGGCTGGCTTATAGTGACTTAATAAAATGTTCTTTCATTGGCTTGTATTATGTTCAGGTCACTAAAGCACCACAGACTTTGCGTATCTGCGATCTACTCTCTTATTTTTCTCCTGACAATTTCAAATCTAATTGTTAAACGGCTGCATAATTTGCTTGCAAACCTTTCTGGCAAAATCACAATTAATGAAGATCTCAGGTGTGCTTCAGGCAAATAAAATCTGCCTCAGACCTTAACTTTATTTCAAAGTTCTGAAAGCAAATATTTTTTAACTGACAGAAATACAAGGAAAACAGTTAAGAAAATCAGTTTTCTTGTTGGTAACAGCAAAGAATGCTTTTGGTTTTGATATTTTTCCTTTGCCTAGTCCTCTACATTATCATTGGAAAATGGTCGAACTGGGGATATTTCTTATCAATTAAAAGATGTTTGAGTTGAATTTAATTGACACATAGAATTCCACCTTAAATTCTCCAAAGAGATGGCACTTGCTTAAGGTTCTGAAGATGGGAATATGATCTGCTAAAAATCAGACAAGTGAGCAGAAACAAACTATGACTTCTGCCCCAGGGGTAATGGAGATGGAGATGAATCCTGACAAGCACACACATGACAAGACCTAGGCAGAGCAAGAACGGGTGACTCACAAATTGTAGTGGCACGTTCTCTCCAAGGGCCTCAGTGTGCAGCAATGCCTGAAAGATCTCAACCAGGATCACATGATGCATACAGTGGTTGGCTGACTGTTGAGCCATATTAAAAACCCCAACAAATTAAGGATAAAACAGCCTCTGGTGAGCTATAGCCTTAACTAGAAAGAAAATTAACAGGTATTAGATTAGCAGAATCCCTGCCAGTGAAGTATGGAGGGGATATCATTAAAGAGACAGACTGTTGGTGTGTGTTTTATGTTCCTCTGTACTTGATCCACCTTTTTAACCACTTCTGCCATTATGGGAAAGCTGGCTGGATCCTTTCACTGAAAAGAGCAGGCTGTCCAGAAAAGAGCAGAGAGATATTTGTCAGAAGGAAAATGGGAGAGTCCTCTAGCAACCACTTTCTCTTCTCTTGGAAGTGTTCTCTTGAAGCTGTTTGCATCCTTCCATGCCATCTCCCACTCCCACATGGTCAGTGCATGTAGTGTGGCCACTGACAGCACTGTCATCAGCGTCCCTCTGACAAAGGGGCACAGTTTTCCTGACTGTTACTTTCTGCTGTGAGGTGTGCTTGCATCTGGTCTCAGCCCAGGTCTTTGGAGCGGGGCATTCTTTTCTCTCCCTGGTAAATTCAGTTATGAAAATCAGTCTGATCCCTTTGTACCAGCTGATGTGCAAAATGAGTATTTAATGGTTTTTCAGGATCCCAAGGAGCTGTCATTGCTTTTCTTCCTTTTCAGCTGTTTCTGTTTGTTCTCTCTTGTCTTTCTTTTCTCTGCCCAGTCTCATCTTCTTATACCCTTTGTGGGTTGTCTGATTTAAGCCGTTCTGCCCACAATGCAGGTTCCCATGGCTTATTTCTCAACTTGCCAAATAAGACCACGATCCCTTTATGCCATACGAATAAGGTTAATTCTGGAAACACAGATACTGCTTGTGAATTGCTGTGCAAGCTCAGATCAGGCAAATACTTAGAGCAGAACAAACAGCAGTGGGGGCAATCAGAGTTTGTCTCATTTTTATTTTATCAATGACCTCCTTCTAGCGTATCATGCTGAGATTCTGAGCTGTGAAGAGACACAAGAACTGTATCCCCCAAGTCTACCAGACCCTGTGGAAAGCCATCTCCCATGCAGTCTGCTGCACCTCTACGCTTACTGTTGGTGTCTGATCCTGTCAGCTCTATTAGGTAACATAAAGACCATCAAAGTCCAGATCTAAAATCACAAGAGTTCTTGTCTCCTGCCTGATTACTGCAAACCCACTGTCCCTGTACAATACAGATCAACTGTCCCAGATCTAGAGGGCTTGTTGTGTTTACAGTGTAGATCTTCTCTGTGCACTTGTACTGGTTATCTGATTATGATGAAATTATGACCAGGTCTGTGACTTTCAAAGTCTGCAGTTCTTGCAGTGTCCCTACCCAGAACATCAAGCTTTTGATGAAAAATTGAATGTGTTTGATTGAAAAGCCTCTGAGGAGAGTCCTTCTGCCAGAGCAGTCGTGTTGGGGGAACATATTGTCTGGACAGTGGTGTCAGAAAGGAGATGGGTTTTACAGTGTGATAA
Organism: Rhinopomastus cyanomelas; assembly: GCA_013400115.1. Lineage (NCBI taxonomy): Eukaryota > Metazoa > Chordata > Aves > Bucerotiformes > Rhinopomastidae > Rhinopomastus > Rhinopomastus cyanomelas. Next base: position 192,967 of record VXBP01006396.1, on the reverse strand, counting down.
ACGTCCTTTGAGAAAATCAGGTATGGATTTCAGTTCATTGGCTGAATGCCCAGAAACAGTAGTTGGCTCCTAGGTCTCAGGATAAGTGCAATTCATAGAAAGTGTTTTATTTAAAAGTATTATTTCAGGATGCAATTATGCATCTGAGCCTGGGTAGTCCCATTCTGCTAGCACAAAGTGGTCCCATTCAGGGATTAAAGGCATTCTTCACTTCCTCCTTGGTGTGCTCTGTACTGATGACTGTTGTGGATTTCCTTCCTGTTAGATGTGACTACATTTCATGAGTGATGGAGAGGATTCCAGCTGAAAAGATGGATAGATTTTGGCAAATCTGTTGTCCTTTTGAAGCCATGACCCTACAAGGCACACATGGTATGAGTTGGCCGACAGTATTCTGGCAGACTCTGTAGACAGCTATTGAAGTTTGGCAAGGATTTAGGCAGCTGGGTTGCCACCACACTTTTTTTATAGCTTCTGTAGTTTCACATGGAAGGAGTGATGCAGCACACATGCAAAAGCTTAGGTTGCTACCACTTTAATACGAAGACTCCAGCCATTAAAAGGTCACAGCTTGATGAGTTACTGTTTATCATCTCAGGTCAGCTGAGGACTGTTGGCTGGTTAAGCCCTGGTGACCTGATTGTTTGTAATCTTCTTGTTAGAAGATTACAAAATTACCTTGTCATTGATCAGCTTTGAGCATGTTGGGGTGTGCATCAGACATCCTGAAGTGTGAAGTGAAAGCTGTGTGTCTCTAAAAAGCCTGTTTCCCTAGCCCAGTCTCATTTTCTTTTTCAGTCCCGTGCAATGACTGTACCTACTTGTTTGCTCGTGTCCCTGTTTGCTAACTGTGTCTCAGCCAGGAAATGCATTAGAGGTTTCCTTGTTCTCCATGTGCTCCGAGTAATAACCTTTCATCAGAAGGTAAGGATGTGCTTGGATTTTACTGAATTAAAATGCTAGATTGGGTCATAAAGGGGAAAATGAATTTGCTATCGTAAGATAGTTTCTGTTTATCTCTTCTGTTCCACATGTACACACACACACACACACACACAGAGTTGCACAGTTTGTCACAATTCAGTGCGGGTGGTAATTCTCAGAAGCTCAGAATAGCAGAGAAATTGCTCAGTCAGGCTTGATGTGGAGAACAAGTGTTTGCACACACTCCCTGCTCTCTTTCTGTGAGGAAACCATCAAAAGAGGTTTAAAAAAGGAATGCCAGGGAGAAGAGGGTCAATATGATTGCCTGTTCTTCTTGACATGCTTATTGCTGATATACAGCTGTGGGGCTGACATGATGTAGCTGTGAAGTGAAGCAGTTTAGATGCAGCCTTGCTGTAACTGGAAAGGTGGACAGGGGCAAACCAGCTAGAATTTCACTACTGGGAATCTTGTGCTGAGTGTGCCATGTAAACAGAAAAAGATGGGGATGCCTTTCTTGGGAAATACATTACTTCTCTCTTTCCTGCCCAAAAGAGTGGAAAATTCAGTGCTCTGAAGAGGCAGAGACATACAAACCAGAAAAGTTTTTTAGCTCAGGAAATACACCAAAACAGGATAAGCAGAATTTGATGGCTCTTCACCCTCCCACCTATCAGATTATGTCCCACAGCACAAAGTCTTTTGATTCCATCACTTCAGTCATCCACAAGCACCAGAGAGAAGGCTCTTTCGGACTGTGTGTTTCATGCAAGAAGGGCTGGCTTCTACCAAGTGTCACCAGTAGATTCAGCTGTACTACAAAAATAAGCTGGAGTTACGTAGCACTTAAACCCAAATGCTCCAATTTCCTTTCCTCCTTTCTCTCAAGGCCAAAATAGTTCCTCGGATATACATATTAATCTTCATTGAGGACAGTGGGAACTAAACAAGACTCAAGGCAACCACACACAAGCCAACTGTTGTTTTCTGCAGTAAAATAAACCTCCTATAGACTAAAATATGTCTCTTTTGAAAAATGCAAACTCCAGATATAAACTCCTCTTGACATTTTACCAGTGTGTCTAAAGGATCTCTCTCTTCCTGCTAGATTAACTGAGCAATCTATTAAGTGGCCTTTTATGACTTAGAAAAATGAATCCATTTTGGCCGTAACACTAACATCGAGTTGTAAAAACTGAAACATATTTGTCTTAGTGAAAAACATTTGACATGTTGTTTTCAGCTATGTGCAGTACAGCTACACCCAGGACCAGCAGTTTACTGAAACCCATCGTTCTCTGGCGATACGACAGAAGGAAGTCCTACCTGTAACATGAAGTGTGAAAATTAACACATTACAAATATAGATAAGTATGTTGTAAACACAGAAATGTTGAAGAGGCACGGCAACCAGTTAAGTTCCTTTGAAAATGGCCAAACCAGTCATTGAACTGCTGCATGGAGTTGTAGGCAACTATCCTAGTGAGCTGGTCACAAAGTGTGAGCTTTTGCTCGCTCATATTATGCAGTGAAGACAGACCAAATCTGTTTTTACCATAACTTGTGTGCATCCTTAAATCTTAGAGCTTACAGAGATTCCACTAGGAGGTGATTGGCCTTGCTCCTCTGTGGTGTACATGCTGTCCAGCTAAGCAGAAGACAGTTCTGGCTGAGCAGACTATGCAGCGCAATGTGTCTTCCAGTAAGTACTGTCAGTCCTGCTGAATGTGGTTGGCCCAAACTACCTTTGTCAGTACTAAAGATAGTGAGGATGGTTCAATTATTTGCACAAAAATAGCTCCTGTTTTATTACGTGAGAATCAATCACAAACATTCATCTGCAACACGTAAATGAAAACAGTTCATGATGTTTTTTCACAGTTTGAGAGGTAGTTCATGTGAACGCTTTGGGTCTTGTGATACTTTTGCTCTGAGTGTTGGAGAATCAGTTCTAGTTTACTTTTTAGGTGACTGTTTTGCAAATCATTGAAACCAGAATAAAGTTTTAATGGAGAAAACCATTAAATAATGAATGAAAAAGACTCAACAATTAGAAATTATCCTTTTTGTGGACAAATACCATCATCCACCTAAGAAATTACCTGTGAACTGTGTGAGTGCCACTCAGGCATCAGAAAACAGAGGGGTGCAAAGGACCCTCTAGACAATATTTGGCTTCTGAATGAACTAAGAGCCTCCCAACACCTGCGCAGACCTGCATCACTGCTGTTCTGTTTTCATCCTAATACTGTCAATAGTATCATCAGGGGCCACTCATAACAGTGAATCACTAGGAGTTATCTTGAATAATTGCAGTGCATTCATCTGGACAGAGATGTGAGTATGGTGTTAGCCCATTTTGCAGACTCAGAATGGAAAAGGAAAGTAGGATCAGTTATTACAACAATATGGATGTCTGGGCTGGGTCTACTCAAATTATACGTGAGCAGATAAGTCACATCATTCTTATACAAAGCACAACCTGGAAAGTGATGTATCTGAAAAAGACACAAACGGAAAGTGGGTGAACAGCTTGAATGTGAACTTCTGTGGTCTCTGGCTAAGAAAGCCCGAGCTTTTCTGTAAAAAGCAGGGCTGTCAAGCAGCAGTGGAAGGTGCTATTGCCTTGCTGAAGCTGCCGCTAAAATCCTACCCAGTCTCTACACACCAGAGAGTCTGTCATTAGGAAAGAGTTCAGAAAAGACTTATAAGTCTGCAGCACCTATGTTGTGACTGATGCAATATGCTATTCAGCTTCTACAAAAAGAGCTAAAAGAAGACTCATTTACAGCACACGAGCTCTGGAACACCAAAGCAAATGGCAGAAATGAGCCTTACAGGAATTAGATACAGATAGCCCAAGCTAGAAGTGACGTGCCTACTTCCAGGGTTAGCTCATCCCTGGAAACAACTTATGTAGACGTGAACCTTGTTCCTGTCACTTGAAATCCGTAAACCAACACTAGATATCTTACAGAAGTTGTATTCCATCTGAGTCAGGAACTGTGTGTTTTCAGCTGTTGAATCACAAAGTTCAGCGCTTAAGTAAGCTCAAAGACCCAGTTACAGAAGAGGAAATGGTTTCATGTAACCTTGAAGTGGAAAGCACTTAAGTGAAAATACTAGTCATGGACCAGAGCACACAGATTTATACAATGCTATATATGAAAGCAGAAGGATGCTATAAACTTAACAGTGAGGGAGTTATCAATACTGAATTTCTGAGCATTTTACCACAATAAGAAACAATAACTGTCAGCTCGGCTGTAACAGAGGAATCTCCAAGTCTCTGTGAGGAAGCAAGGGACTTCTAGCACTTGCAGATGAGTTGCAATGCATCTCTGGCATAAGCATAATTTGATAACCATTAAGCTTTCTAATCACTTTCTAATTAAGCTGCATTATTACAAATATGATGTGGTGCTGTACTTTATTTCTCATACTCTTCCTTGGATTTATTAGCTCCAAAAACAATCACCCTTTCTACAGTCTATTTCCCTCCCTGTCTTTCTCCATACTTGCCTCCCTCCCTGTCTCCCTCCCTCCCTGTCTCCCTCCTTCCTTGAGCCAAGGAGTTCAGAGAGATAATTTAGTTTACCAGGATAAGCACATACTTCCTCAGGCATTTAGATGTATTAATGTGTTTTTATGGCACGTAGGCTATAAATATGGTGAAAAAAACTTTTGGCAATGGGAGCTTCTATAGCTTCCATCTGGACCTGTGTCTCCCTTGCTGCTTCTTAAAGCAGTGAGTGTGCAGTGAGCCAGTATAAAATCACTGAACTGCTATTTCATGGATCTCATGGCTAAGGAATACAAGGTAAAGAGGGGTTTTTTGGGGAAAGCCAAATAAAGACAGCTTTTGGGTAGAATATTGTATCTGAGCATCTCGCATCTCTTTGAATGACAATTATATCTTCAGCTTCTCACTTAAAAATACAATGCATTCACATCATTGTTTCTGATCGCATTCATAGGACTCGTTGACGTCTTTCATGTTTTGCACTGCTTGCTGCTTTTATTTAGTGTAAAAAGAAATGTACTAAAATGGACTTCAGTGATGCTAAGATGTAGTGTTCAAAAATGAGGGGGTTTGCTACCATAAAAAGCCTCCAAAAGCCCAAATGCCTTTTCTCTCTGTGAGTGAGATCCCTACAACACTGCTGGGTTGTAAATGAAGTTAATAAAATTCTACTGACTTCACTGTCCATGTTGCAAGGCTTCAGTACCAAACCCCCACACAAGCTTTTGGAGATTTAGTAAAATTTTCTGTGTCTAGGTTTCTAAAGAGCAATTGTATGTTTGATCAGGTCCTGCACCATCCATTAACCAAGAGGGAACAAAAAAAGAGATCATACTTGTGTTTGTTACTACTTTTGGTTACTACCATGGTATTTCTGTCTTATGTCACGGATACTACAGCATGTGTGTGATGAGCACTGTAATATTTCCATTGTAAGGTTTAATTCCAAGAAATTAAGACGTGTAAAACGTCTATTAACTACAAATCTAATGTTTTATCACCCCCTTAATTTGGCCATAAAGCAAACACAGAAATGGAAAGATGTATCTCCATGTTCTCACGCTGTACAAGCAGCGTTAATTAATTCAACATGACAAGCTTTGTGAAGTATCTGGGTAAGTCAATCTCGTATCATTTTGTTCACAAAGCCCAAAATGTGGACTGACAAAGCACAAGTATGAAATGCATTTCAATCAGTTTAATCAAATAGAGTCAATGTAAAGCAAAGGGGCATTGTCAAGATGTGTCAGTGAACATTTGACCTGCCTCGCAGTTAATACTGTCTTGTGCAGATTTCTCTTGGGGGGATACCCTTTCTCTTGTGCATCTCAATTGGAAAAAAAATGATGATTTTATTTTTGGTCTGGTGAATGACAATCTGTAGTAAGAATGATATGGGAAAGCTGTCACTTGCAGACCCACACAGAATCTGAACACGTGAAATCAGACTCACCAGGCAAATTAGAGCATTCCGTGTGACTTTTGCCTGGACTGCAGGAAATTCTGCAGGAATTTTCTGAAGAAGATTTTGGCTGGTCCTTGGATAAAGGCAAAAAATGGGATTATAGAGCACCATATCAAAAATTTGCTAGAGATTTTAGCTCATTCTCTTCTCTAATGCACCAAGGGAATTAGGGCAAGAGAGAGATGTGGGCACTCAATGAATCTATAGCAGGGGGAAGTGGCCACAGGGCCTGGCAAACTTGGCAATGGGGGGTGTGTTTGCCCTAGACAGCTTCAGTGAGACTTCAAGAGGGATTCCGTGGTCAGATAATTCAGGATTTTACCAGGAGTTCCCAGAGATGCACTATGTCTCCCAAGTCTCCCTTTGTTACTTACCACTTCTTTCAGTGACAAGCAAAGCAGAATGCAGGTCAGATTTCTTTCTGAAAATCTCTTTGCAGACCACTTTTCACAGTATTTGATCTAGTGCTGCAGTTTCTGATCACGTTGGATATGCAAGGTGACGTCAATGGTCAAATCATGGTGCAATGAAATTCTGGTTTGCCTTGACTCCTCTGCCAAGAAGTAACAGGTTTTTTTTAAGGGCTTTAAAAACTGACTGTTACTCTTTCTGAAAAGAGTGAGTTGGGCAGGATTGGGTGTGAATACACATGGGAATCCATACCAGAAACTAGCAAAACAGCTGTTAACTTTCTTTCTCAGGTGACGACAAAGTTGTGGGGTGACAAAGACCTGCAGAACACTTTCAAAAGCCCTCTTGTGACAACAGCATTTATTTGAAGGCTCTGCTTCTTTTCCTACAGTCTTGACTTTTGCTATGTGAAAAAATCATCACCATCTAGATGCTGTTATGACCTCAGACACATGAACCATGTTTGCCAAGATATGAAGAAATTAATGCCTGAGCAAGCTGCTCAATCCACAAGTGTCGAATTCTACACCCAGGAACGAAGACTGAATTGTCAGTGCTAAATTTCATGCCTCTCTCGAGAAATGAGAAAAGGAAACCCACAGATTTTCTGGATTTCAGCCCTACTGCTGGTTGCCATTTGTGCCTCTCCCCTGATTCCTGGTCTCTCGCCTTCCACAAGCCTAGATGGAGTCATGTCTGGAGCTCGACAGAGACTTTGGACATCCTGAGGGCATGTTTGGAGGACAGTCAAGCTCTGGAGTCACGCTGGAACCAGTAATACTTTAAATACGAGCACTAAATCCGAGAAGGGTCCTTTTCAGCCACTCATGTGCAGGGCACATTTTCCAGGCAACACTCCAAAGATCATGACTGCATTTCCCCCAACCTGTTAGTGGGTGAACCTCAAGAAGTTCACGGATCTGGAGAGCTCTTCATACAGTTCAGTGTTTCTCCCGGATGTTTTGGAACCGCAATTCTGTGATGAAGTATTGCACTTTCTCTTATGTGATTTTTGAATGCTTCCTTCTTCAAACTTTGCTGGATTGAGTTTAAAGCTTTAGAGCTACACGGTAAGAATTATTAACTACAGTTTAATATATGACAGGAAAAGCTGGTGACTGGTTCCAGCTCTGGAGATGCACCAGTGTTATCAGTCTCATTTATTTGAATAACTTGCCCCGTGGTTTTATGGTCAGCAAACTAGAGTAACCAGAGCGGGCTGATGTACCTTACTATAACAACCGGAACGGGCTGATGTGTCATGTTTTGATATTTGCAGCATTTTCACCCCAAGATGTCTTTTACACTTTTTTTTTTCATGGATATGTGCTGCTTGGTTCTTGCCTAAAACATCTGAAAACGCAAGAGTGGAGTATTTTCCTGCTACAGACGTAGACCTTCTGAAGAGCCTAATCAAACCCAGATTTCTTTTCTTTAATTGGAAAAGAAATGAGCGCTCTGCACTATGCACTAGCTAGTTAGTGCTAGCATGAGCAGCCCCCTATTAATCACGTACCATTTTCTGCTGCTGTATACAGCTGACCTGCCTAGATACACTATAACTGAAGCAATTAAGGATCTTTTGTATTTTTTATGTAATTACCACTTCTTAGCCAGGTTGCTAAATACTTGGGACATTTGGGGGTATAATTTCAAGGTCATTATATTTTTGTTCATCTCATTTCCTAGGAAACCTATTTGCAGACTTGCCTAAAGCATCCCAGATAGTGTACGTTGAAGTATGGCAAATTAATGTAGTCCTACCTCCTTCCACTCAGAAGGTGCATGTCCATTTTTCTCAGGTACAATACACAGTATATTTTTAAACTGTAAACAATTTCTGGTTTTAATGATGCAAACAATGGAGAGACCAAACAAGCTAAAGGAGCTAACACATTTATCTCTACATTCTGCCATCTGTTTGAAACTGCTGATGTAATTCCAGTTTTAAATTACATTAGATCCTGCCTTCTGGACCCCTTTGCCTATTTTTTTTATTTGAGGCTTTAGAGAAAGCAGTGCCTTCAGGTTGTTGACTACTTAATAAGAAAGCGTGTCTTTGACTGTTTTCAATCTGGACTGAAATGCAGGTTTCCTGGACAAAGAGGTACAATGAAAGCAATAGCTGTGTTTCCAAAAGACAAAACTTGTTCTCTGTGTACAATTTGATGGGATCTGTTTTCAGCAATAATGTTAGGAACCAGCAGATTTGTTTATACTGAAGAAATGGCAGAGATTAAGGACTGTGCGACTGCATACTCTGTTGTCTAATGATGGAATTTCCAGCTCTATCTCTGCCATTATACTTCAGAATTAGTTTAATTACTTCTGCGTAACCTCTCCACCTTTTTTACTGGCTTAATTAACAACATTATTTATTTTTCTTAGGACCTCCTCTGCCTTTTGAATCCACAGTGATAATTCTCCATTCCCTTTTCTTTTGGTGTCTTGTGGCTGGAATCACTTATTTGTCTGGATCAGATACTAATGTTGATCTTTTAAGGATTTGCTTAAAGGGATATTGGTCAAGCTTCAGCAAATCTATCAAACAGCCTGATTTATACACAGGCACATTGAAGTGTTGAAATCATGATTCAGATTTTTAAAAAAAAACACACATTTTTATAACAGAAATGAAATCAATGTATTATGCTTTACTTCTAAACCTTTTTAAAAAAACTTTGATTACATTCATTTTGTAACTACAGAATAGTCAGAATCATAAGACCCTAGAAAAGAGATGGAGTCCTAAACCGAAGTTTGTCAACTACTAATTTGTATTAATTTTAAAAAGAGAGAACACATAATTAAAACCTAAGGAAAATTCTACATTTTACTCATTATAGCACAAAAAGTTTTTTACTAGCATTTTTTCAAAAGTCATTAGAACATTTTACAAAACTCTATGAATTTTAAGAAGTTTGGAGCAACTTATTAATTTACAGTTTCTGAACTGTAACCCAGAAAAAGTCTGAAGAAAATGCAGAAATAGATTTTTATTTTTATACAATATTTAGGTTTTCAATGAAAATCAAAATATTTGCATAAATTTAATTTGGAAAAGTCTGTAAACGTACAATAGAAACCCCCAAAACAAAATCATTTTTATTTGCTGTAGAAGGAAAAAAGCCCTTGTGTTCATTTGGAATTTAAACAGATTGTTTTTTCTCTCACTGTCTAATAGATTTTTGTTACTAATTAATTTTAATTGAATATAGAAATTGTAATTCATATGCAGCTCTGGTCCTTTTACTGAATGGTAGCTAGGAGCTGTGTCTATTGCCAATATTAAGTTTTCTTAGTCGAACCAGCTTCCAGAAAGGTAGCAGTTTGGTAGATCAATCACCGGTCCGTGTAAGTTTCTGGGGAAGGACCTTGATCCAAATGTCAAAGTTTAACCTTCTTAAATCAATACTAGCAATTAAAAAACATATAATCAGTCACTGTGACTGTAACAGTTATTGTGCTTAATCACAACAGAAGTCTGGTGAGTAAATTGTGACAGACTTGGTGTGGGCTTTTGTAATTTCCTCCCCAGCCACTGAAGTCAATGGCTAAAGTGGTGGCCAAGTGTTGGGAATGTGGATGACTCATGGTCTGTATATTTATGCCTGGCCTGGCCACCACCAATGGTGAAAATCTGAAGCAAGAAAGTGTAATGTTCTCTCTACACTCTAGCATCATGATAGGATTTAGTGGTGAACTTGACAGAATAAGGTTAATTGTTGGATGTGATGATCCCAAGGATCTTTTCCAACATGAATGATCCTGCAATTGACAACTCTGGATGGATATATATGGGAAAAGTCAGTAGGTTCCCCTGAGCTGTTGAAGACTAAGCCAAGCAGTCCTATGTTCCACCCTGAGCTGTATTTTCAGAGGCTGGTACAGATCCACGTAAGCCAGGTATGCCAGATGCACTGTTCTGTGGTGATACATTTGTCAGGAAACTGTACCTGCAGAAAAGTTCAATCAGGCATGCTCAGGTAAAGCAAAGTGCACGTGTATTTGACATAGGTCCCAATCTGATATACGTGCTGAAATACTGTTAGTAAAAACTTACTGTGGGAGCTCATATCAGCTTTTCCTGGCTACAGACAGCGATGCAGAGCAGAACAAGCAGACTGTTGATTTTCTGCTTACAAAAATACCATTAACTTACAGAGCCTGAGCAGTGTTTCCCAAACAAAGAATTTCAGACTCCACCCCAGCCTACGAGGGAAAATAATTAAAGTCACATTATTTCTTCAAATACTAAAATTTCAAACCAGCTGCCTGTTGTGGTAATGTTCCTTCTTCTGTAGAAAATGTGTGTTCTAGACCTACAAGAAGTTAGTACACAAAATGAACCGAGTGAATGATTTGTTAGAAGAAGTTTTTTTTGTAGTGAAAATGTAATGAATATTTCATGGTTGAAATTCAAAGCAACTATAAATTTAAAATATCAAGTTGTTCTGTGATGTATAAAAACTATTCATCATAACTGCTAAATACAAACCATATTCACTCCTAGTAAGAACCATAAATATGACAACAAGGCCCAGAAAGTTGTAACTATGGTTAAGAAAGAGTCTACGTAATGAATCCAGTTAAATGCCCCCCAAACATTTTAAGTAACGCTGTCTTTCCTGAGGACAGATTGCAGCTTGTTGGCGTCAAGCTTTGCAGATCAGTCAGGGTCACCAGAACTCAACGATAGGCATTGCATCCCTAGGACAATGTAATAGGCTCTTCTCAGTGTCATCTGGTGATAGAATGAGGGGCAGTGGTTGTAAGCTGGAACATCTCCTATGGTTCCATATCAATATGAGAAGGACTTCTTCACAGTGAGGGTGACAGAGCACTGGAATGGGCTGCCCAGGGGGGTTGTGGAGCCTCCTTCACTGGAGATGTTTAAGACCCACCTGGACGTGTTCCTGTGTGACTTGATCTAGGTGATCCTGCTGTGTCAGGGGGATTGGACTAGATGATCTTTCGAGGTCCCTTCCAATCCCTAATGATTCTATGATTCTGTAATTCTATGATAATACTAAAGTCTTTTTAAAATTTCATTAAAAGAAGAAAGAAGTAGAAGAATACTTCTTACCAAGTCCTGTGCAAGGATCTCCAAACACTCTCCTGTGCACACACCAGGCTTTGCAGCGTCGTTCCTGATTTAAGGATACACTTCTTAAATGTCAGATTTCTTGGTATGCAAAGAGCCTTCAGTAAATAGAGCTCTAGCACCACGGATAGTATTCCCCCCCCACAGTAAAATATGTGTTGTTGTTCTTCAGATCTGTGCAGCTGGAAATATCTGATTCTTCCTAAGCACTACTAAGGGTAGTGTGTGAGTTCATGTCATGGCAAGACTGATTTGTAAATTGATGAGGGAAATTTTATTTGATTGGTTAACTTATTTAGCGATGCTGAGATCTTACGTTTTTCTCCAGTCCTTTTCTTATTATTGATTTTGTAGACCTGCATGAATGGAGGTGTGTGGAGGAGCACTTGGTGCTTTTTCAAGATCTCCTAAGACATGAATTTCAAGAGAAATCCAGTCCAGGTGAGCTGCCTCATAATCAATCCCATCAAGAAATCTGTGCATAGGTTAAATTAGATTCCGTAAATAACAGAAGTCATTACCCTTGATCTGCTGTGGTGCTGTGGGGCCCATCCCATCTGAAAGAGAAGCTCTGCAAGGCGGGTGGAAGGCAGCATGCGATAGGCTCTGCAGGACACTGACACGCTCTTTGATGCTTCACAGAACATTCTCCAGCTGTGGCATCCTTCTGTTGCCAGTGGTGAGGCTGCCTGATCGGACCATACAGACAGCGTCAAATTTTGGACAAAGCAGAAATACTGTGTTTGCTGCAGTGGTTCAGGGATAGAATAGAAGTGAGGCTAGATGGGAGGAATAGTCTTGCACATAGCCAGGACGCCAGTGTAAAACCCCAATTAGAAGCTTTCAGAAAAACCAGCAGAGATTAGGAAGCATGAGCACTAAATATTGTTCATACCACTGCATGTATGTGCTAGTTTTCACATCGCATATGCTTGGTTTGATTTATTTTATATGCTTTCAAAGACACTGCATATGCAGCTTGAATCCAGTCTTAATACAATTTGCAGAGAGCTAGCTAATGGGCTTCTGGTTTTGAACAACTTGACTCCATTTCCAAAAGGTTAGATCTTCGGAGAATCGCGTTATTCTTATTTTCATAAAGTCTTTGAATGTAGTTACTGTAAGGTTGCAAAACACTGCGGAACAGTCAGATTCAGGGATTATTTAATAAGTAATAAAATGTCATTGCAGGCAGCATAGCAGTACTTCCTACCCTTCTCCTTGCACAGTCGGCTTATTTCATTAGTATCTGTGCTGGCCGTTCTCCAAAGACGCAGAACTAATGCTGTTTGCAATTATTGGATTTTGTTAAGCACAGAGAATTTGACAGGTATAGTGTTAATGACTGAGGACTGGCTAAGCGAGTCCCTGATCTATTGCTCATTGCTTAGAAAAAAACAAGAGCCCAGCCCTGTTTTACCTATAGCAGGACTCAGGCGGGCAGCATAAATGGCTCTGTGCCTGTTCTCCCTGTGTGGCACGTGTACGGCGTCGCTTGCTATTTGGCAAAACGATGGCTTCTTTACTGAAAAACCCTTTGCTGAGAAAGGAGTAGGATGCAAACTCATTTCTAACAAGTATGATACCGTCATGGTCATATTCCTGGAAAAATATTTTGTTGATAGGAAAACGGGATCATAATTTCGTCTAACTGCCACTAGAAAAATCAGCGTCTTTTAATTAGCCCTCAGCAATCAGAAGTTATCGTGGTGGGTACTGTACTGTGCTGATAAAGCTGTGAGGGCAACGGACTGCAGCTAATAACCAGTTGCAAGTTCAGAGTTATAGCCAGTGCAGTGAAGCTTCTAGATGCTGACACTTTCCAAGAACAACAAAGACACGGGCCTCTGGCAGAAAGGAAGAGGTGAATTTGGATGTAAATGATTTTCAGCACAGGCTTGAGACTTTGCATTTGTAATTGTATTATTTAGTCTAAATGTATTTGGGATATATTATAAAATTAGAAATGGAAATATTGTTAATTCATATACTTTCATAAAGACAAATCGCTGAAAGCTTTCTATTCCAGAGAATGTAGAGCTAATAGATGAGTTTAAAGTATTTTGGGGCAACAAAAACTCCCACAGGGCAATTATTTCTTACAATGGGTCTCTTAACTGAACATTCAATACTATTATTGATCATTCAAAATGGAATTCTTTTTTTCATTTTAAATTGCATCATCATCATTAGTTCTGACAGTGGCAGCTAGTTTTGGCTTTCTACTGAAGCAGCCTGGTAACCAAACACAGCAGAACACAGCGTGCGTGTCCTGAAAACATCTCCCTGTATCAGTATCTCACCAGTTCTAATTTCCACTGTCTGACTAACAGGATCCACAGAGAATGGTATTAAATGTGTACAGTTTGGTTAGCTTTCCTCTCTGGTGTCTTGGCCTCCAATTAATCTTGCAATTATCTACGAACAGGGAACACTTTAGTGGAAAGTGGAAAAGTGGTCAGAGGAACAGGACAGGGGTACAGCCGGTAAAAGCCAGTAAGTGCAGCCAGCCAGCAGCCACTGGTGCCTGTGGCTTCTGACGTCTCCATCTGCAGCAGGCTTTGGGCAGCTGGAGTTGTCCTGCATTGCCACCAAAGTGTCTGTCACAGAGGCACATTTTGCCAGGGCAATCTGTGTACTGTGTGGAGACCAGTCCCCGTGTGCTCCCAGCACACCACTGCCCTGGAACCAGCACTCCAGAACTTGCCTGAGACCTTGAGCTCCTGTCCCACAGCACCCAGGCAGGACAAGCAGGGCAGGCCAGGGGCTGGTACCTGGCACTGGAGAGGCTGGCCTGAGGTCAAACGTGCAAGACCAGAGGCAACAGGAATCAAATAATCCAATGTTCAGGAAGGACAGCACAGCATTTGCTGTAATTCTGAATGTTGTGGAGCTTGTCTGAGACCCATAAAACACCCATCTGCAAGGCTATTTATTTCCAGACTGTTTTATCTAGTGACTTTGAATTCTTTTAAATACAAATTTTAATTGTTACAGTTCATATTTCAGAATAGTCAGCGTTTTAGGTTTTTTTTCAGAATGCTACTACAAGGAGAAAAGTTCCAGGTACACTTACACTGGAGATGTTCAAGACCCGCCTGGATGTGTTCCTGTGCGGCTTGCTCTAGGTGATCCTGCTGTTGCAGGCAGATTGGACTAGATGATCTTTTGAGGTCCCTTCCAATCCGTAATGCTTCTATGATTCAAACTCTGAAACTCACAAATCTCTTTAGGATGAAGAAGGAAACAACCCTGGCTTCTCACATACATAAGGCATCATAGAATCATAGAACGTTCTAGGCTGGAAGGAATCTCTAGAGGTCATCTAGTCCAACCTCCCTACACAGGGACGACAATACCTAGGTCAGGTTGCTCAGAGCCTCATCTAGCCTGACCTTAAATAACTCCAGGGATGGGGCCCCCACCACCTCCCTGGGAAGCCCATTCCAGAGATCAGCCACACTCACATTGAAGAACTGTTTTCTAATATCCAGCCTAATCCCTCCTTTCTCAGCTTGAACCCATTGCTCCTTGTTCTGTCCATACAAACCCTCTTGAAAAGACCTTCCACTGCCTTCATGTAGAGCCCCCTCAGGTACTGGAAGGTCAAAAGAAGGTCCCTCCAGAGCCTTCTTTTCTCCAGACTCAACAGCCTCAACTCTCTCAGACTGTCCTCATATGAGAGTGAGTCATCAGGTATGTTCTTGTGTGACTTGGTCACCGTGATCCTGCTGTGGCAGGGGGATTGAACTAGATGATCTTTCAAGGTCCCTTCCAATCCCTAATGTTCTGTGATTCTGTGTTTCTTCAGTCGTTAGATCTGTTATTACCAGTTCTGATAATAACATCTATATCATAATAATCTATATAATGTTCTATATCATCAGATTCTTCAGTTTATCATTAGAATTGGCTTGTGATGGGAATCACTTAGATGTCTCAGCCTCAAAGCGCTTTTAGGGCCAAAACATGTAGGAGCTCTTTTCTGAAGACAGGATATATAACCTAGAGCTTTTAGTTGGATCACCTGTCAGTTTGCTTAGGAGAATACTTGTCTTCCTGTTAACCCCTAAATATTGATTGTAGGTTTTTCACAATATTTTCCTAAATTTTTCCTATTATTTTTCCCCCTGGGCTACTCAGGAAGCTAATTCAACGCCCTGAACTCTGCTAAAAAGAAGAGAGGAATTATGGAGCTGACCATTAAAATGGGTCCATTTTTAGCTATTGCCTCTTGGCTCTGAAGCCTGGAAGGACAAGATCAAGGTCTTTATCAAATTTCCTTTAAATTAAATAAATATAATGCTAAACGAGAACTCCCGATGTTGTGTTGTGACATTAGGGGACGTGCGAGGAAATACACAGTTTGAAAGGTACTTGCCCTTCCTCCATTAACTACCTCACAAAAACACAGACAGCTGGTGATACCGGTCTTGCAGTAGTTGGTACCATTCAGGCACAGTTAGAAATGTACTTCTGCCTGTTCAAAAGCTGCAAGAATAAAGGAGACCTCTCTAGTTTCCTCAGAACACCAAGAACTGGGAAGAACAACATGCTTTCAAAGAAAAAGCATCTATTAAAGGTTAATATCCAGTTTTGTCTCTGATCTGATTTAGCAGTCTTGGTGCTTTTGCACAATTTTGGAACCAGACGTCTATATCTCTGATAGTTTGTTCCTTTTTCCCATGTGAGACTGTACACAGAGGTCAGTGACACTGTTCAATACACATTTGTTGTTTCCTACTTCACCACTGAATATTTCTGTATATGGAAAGAACCATGACAAGGTAAAACACCCATTCAAGCTGGTGAAGTCCTATTGAGTTTTCTATCCATTAACGCCAAAGCAAATTCTTTTCAAACTGCCTTAAAGCAGTAGGTTGAATTTAAAGCCTATAAAAGCATTTTCTTGGCTTTTCTGAAAGAGTTTTCATTCTGCATGCTGCTGCTGCAGTTGCATTTTTTGATAGAAAGCTCTTGTGAGACAACAGAAATCACCCCGCTGCTATCAGTCAACATTTACCTCATTCCTGCTCCCTAAAAGTTTTCTGTTTCTCTCCACAAAATTAGCCAACTTTCCACATTTCTTTTTGGAGGTTTATTCTTTGTATAACTAGTAATTTTTATCATTAATGATCCCACTGCTGATTTGAGAACTTCAGACAATTTCCTGGGGAGGCTGCTGTAAACTCTGTCCATCTGTCTAGTTCTTGCTGGAAGTCTATTTACATATATGGGGTTAGGTGAAGTGCAGAAACCTGCTAGGAAGGTCTCTTAATGAACTATGGCCCCAAAATCAGTTCTTCCCAGCATAGGAAATGTTTTTCTGTAAAAGCCTTCATTCTTTTATCTCTGACAGTGGCTGTTAACACCTTGGTCTAGGTGATCCTGCTGTTGCAGGGCGATTGGACTAGATGATCTTTAGAGGTCCCTTCCAATCCATAATGATTCTATGATTCTAAAGCATTAATTCTTCTTTGCTCAACACTCACCACCACCTGAGAGAAAAATTCATGGTATCCTGTTGAGAAAGTTGTGTCTGTCAGTTCTGCCTTCCTCAAAAGCCGAAGCAGCCGGACAGGCAGGCTGTGTCAAGGCGGTTTATTAAGTTCTAACTTAACACTGTCTCCAAGACAGCTTGATTTGTAGCAAACTTTTAGGTCGTACTACTCAAACAAATATGACTCAAAGGCAGAATGAAGCAGGGCAGTAAAAGCACCAGTGTTACAACTCTGCCTTTAACAATACAAACTACTTGATATGACTCGGATGGAGACTGTGAAGTACGCAGCATTTTTCCAGATTTAGAGGATGAGGAATCTGAGCCCTTCAAAATGCTGAAATGCTGCATTTATCTCAGCCTCACAACAGAAGTCATCCAACCGCTGAACTTCGTGTGTGTTTGTGCAACTAAAGGTACAGGATTTACACAGACTATTCTCTATTGAGAATACGTAACTGGAGAATATTAAGAATACTTAACTTTAACTGGGCTTTCAGAGAAGTATGTCGTTTACTCAGAATACAGAGCCTGCCGAGGGAATGATGCCTGACGCGAGGTAGAGCATCACTTAAGGTGGTGACTCAAATATGTGAAACTTTGTGCTGCATTGGGGATCAGTGAGAAAGTATGGTACAGTATCGCAGTATTATCAAGGTTGGAAGAGACCTCATAGATCATCAAGTCCAACCTGTCACCACAGAGCTCAAGGCTAGACCATGGCACCAAGTGCCACGTCCAATCCTGCCTTGAACAGCTCCAGATGTTTAAGCATCCGTGGAGTCTCCTTCACTGGAGGTGTTTAAAACCCACCTGGATGTGTTCCTGTGTGACTTGGTCTGGGTGATCCTGCTGTGGCAGGGGGATTGGACTAGGTGATCTTTGAAGATCCCTTCCAATCCCTAATGATTCTATGATTTTGTGTTAAAATTTGAATGGGTACTAGTGGATCCTAATGTGTAGCAAATTTATTAAGGAATAAAGTCCCACTTAACATGAAGTCCTATGTCATTTACCCCACTTTAGGAAAAAAATCAGGGAAGGTTCTGGTGAAGGGTAAATCGGAAAAAGCATCTCTTGTTTATCTGTGATAAAAATGGTTTATCTCAGGTAAACCATCTCAGAGCAGACACATTCCTTATTATCACCAATATAGAATTACATTGGTCCCATTAAAGTATTTCAGATAATGCTGCTACTTCATACAAAGCACCAGTATTACATTTAGAGCAGCAGCTATATCCATTGTGTTTGCAGGCCACATTATTTTCCATCTGCTTGTGGAATAAATTTCTGAACCCCCTGGTGTTTTTCTAGTCATTGCTAAGGCTAAAACACGTATCTACAACTTCAGCTTCTGTTCAGCTGAGCCATTAAACTACTACTACACTGTACTCTTGCAAACTTCATAGACTAAAAGATGTAAAATTAAATGATCGGTCTAGAAGCCTGAGAAAAATCCCGTAGACATATTGAAAACACTTATTTTCAACAGTCAACTAAGCATCAAGGCTACTTAATGATCAAATCAAGATCTGCAGACACCACAGCCTGCACACTCTTTCTTAGAAGATTTTAATCTTTGTCCTTGTCCTTCAGTGGAGTTTCTTTCCAGAGCATCTTGGCTTAATAAATGTCTTTCAAGGAGGCTTCAACACAAGTGAGAGAGTACTTGTGTAGCAATCTTGAGTTCTTATCAGCTCTATGGTGATCAGGTGAAGGAATAATTGAGTTCAATCAGCAGCACCTGTTTTTATAATTGCTCGAGTGATTGTAATTCAATAATAAAAAGCCAATTTAACTATCTTTACTCAGATGTTAACCTCTGATATACAGCATAAGAGTGACATTGCAATTGGTTAAGTTCCCTTAAGAAGCCAATTGATACCACGCATTTACCCTGTGTTGGTCTGTTTTCTTTCATATTTTTGCCTTGCTATTGCTCGTTTTATCAGAACAAAATATGTTTGCACATTCTCAGTCAGAGCACCTCGATGCCTGTCCGTTTTCTACCTTTGCCCAATGTGCTGCCTCTCTCAGTAAGTTCCATTCATTTTTCCACAGCTGTCTTTTAAAGGTTTGCCATTCTCATGGCCACGTTGCCACGTTGCCACAAAATTCAGCTCGTGATTTCCTGTAACAGATAGATCTATTTTGCACTTAGCCACTTACTCCCTGGCCATGTTTGTGCACGTTGTTGCCCAAGCATAAATATTTGCAGCTGTTCTGACTGACTGGCCCCCAGTCTGTTTTCAGAGCACTCCTCCATTTTGTCAGGATCATTTGTATGCTAAGCCCGTGCTTCTCTGTTCTTGCAGTTATTCCCAGCTTTGTGTCACACACTTGCGAAGTCTGAAGGCTCTCCGGTCCATCTTCCAGATCTCTAACACAAATATGGAATTCCAGGAGGTCCAAGAGATGCTACTGCAGTGCTCAGCTCATTTTACCTGCTCAACTAACTAGTAAGATACTGCATTTCCTTGTTTTTCTTTTTCAAATGAGAAATCGATTCAGAAACAGAAGGGCAAGTCTGTAATTTCCACCCCGATCTTCTTCTCCCTGAACAATTAAACCAGAAGTTTATCTTTTTGGAATCTTCTGACATCTCCCTTGCGTATGTGGATTCTCAAAAAATAAGAGCAAATCTCTTTGACCTAGAGTATCCCACAGAGAATCTGTTTGGGCATAGCTGACTAGAACAGTCGAATAAAGAACCTGGTTTTGTCTTTGATCTGGTAGTCATTGGCTCGCAGTTGTGATGAGTGAAAGAAGAAGAAAAAAGACATTAAACATGTGGAGGTGCTCAGGCTCGTGTGTCCACACCCACCACTGTTCTTCAACAGCCAGAAGAAAATTTTTCTGAGCACCTGCTTAGCCCTGATATAACCAAAGAAAGTATGGCAAGATGTTACTCATGTCCCTCAGCAAGTATCTCACACAGACACTTCTAACTTTATCTGTGTGTACTTAACCTGAGCTGGTTTCTACCTTCTGTGTACTTTTCTCCTGGCTAAACTCTGCATCTCTAAAGCTTCTGTTCTTAACGAGGTAGAGGGTGATGTCGCCCATCTTGGCCACCCAGTAGTGGAAGATACTGACAGCATGTTAATGTTCCTTTTGTTTTGTTATTTATCCAACCAGCAGCCAGGATTAGTGTTTTATGATCCCACTGGAAAACCAGCCCGCGATCGGGTTTTGCTGTGGCTCCAATCAGGAGCAGGAGCACAGATGCCCGGGGACATCTCTGTCTGTGGTATCCCCATGGTGCCACCTTCTGACGCGCTGAGCCAGCCGCATGGCAGCCGGCTCCGAGGGGTTTCTGCGCTGGGACATGGCATCTGCCTGAGCCTGGGGACATGTGTGTGGGGATCAGAAAGGGAAATGACCGGTGTGGGACCTGACATGGACCTGTTTTTCTGTACAAACCGGACCTGGCTTCCTTTCAGCTGAGCGGGTGCTGAGGCAAACGTGCAAGTGCTGGTTGCCGGTTCTGTGTCAAACTGAATGATCAGAAATTAAAGAACTAATGGTGAAACAAATGTTTTAAGATATTTTAGTATCTATTTCACAGAGACAAACTTGTGCAACTCGGCTCTTAGCAGTTCAGAGTTAATGTGTAATATGGTGATAGAAGGACTAACAGACATACTCGCAGAGCGGGGAGAATGGGTCACTACTGAAGGCTTTCTCGGTGATTTGCCACAGCACTTGAGCAGCTTATACAGAGATGAGAGCAAACATGTCACTCTGTCATCAGCATGAAGTGTGTGTGTCCTGTACTCGACTGAATTTCTTGGTCTCTATTTTTCTTTCTCATACCCTGTTTCTTATTTAACACCATGCGTTACATAAGAGGAGAACGTAGACCTGGGATGAAGGTTGGATGTTGACTCCAATTCTGCTGTCGGTACTCGAGTCCTGTGAAAGGAGATACCACGAACACCTCCTGACACAGGTATTGTAAACTAGGGGAATGTTAATTTTTCTTACACATTGAAGTGCTCCTGTGTGCTCCTGGTTGAAGAGGACTCAGAAATAGGTCCCATCCTGTTAATGGGCTATTTTGCTTATTGTTGCCTCAAATCTAAAAAGCATTCTCTCTGGAGAGATGCTTAATGAAAATATGACCCATCTAAATTTATCTTGACTTCTAATACTCCTCAAAGTATTTGGGTTACTGGAGCAACTTCAGTAAAATCATTAGTCCATTAGAGCATATAATGCTTCCAAAAGATCTTCTGAGAAGCTTAAAAATAAATTTAAGCAGAAAAATCAATGATGTGGGGAAAAGACTTTGAGAGAGGAGTCACAGTTTTGAGACACTGTTCCTCTTCAGAGTGTGGCTCTCTTAACTTTCTGCAGTGATGTAAAGCTCCCATACAGAACCGAACAAATCAAAGAAAATTCCTGTCATTGTTAAGTTTTAAAAGATAATTTTTCTCTGCCCTTTCTGTGTAAGGATTAGCTGAAAATGGTTTGCTGTGAGAAGCTGACACCTGATACTCAGAATGTGAATAGTTTTGTTTTGTTGTGACGTTTCAAATAATTGTGCATTGTTGCCCCTTCTATGGGCACAATGCTTACAAGGCAGGAGGACTGCAGAAACCAGGGAGATCGGATTCTCTGTCCAAGAAAACAGTGCTACAGGGAGAGTAGCCTAGCAGTAAGCAGCCTTGGCAAATTCTAGAACCGTAAAACTATTCAAGAGGCTTTTCTTTTTGTTTGTTTGCCTAGTTTTAAAGTGATATTCTCAGTGGAGATATCTGGAATGGTGCCTATTTGCATCAACATGAGGCAAAAATTCTGTCATATTATTTAAAAGAGCTGAATCTGATTGAACAGCAGATATTCTCGGTACATGATTTGATCAAATATAGTTCTTTGGTTTTTAGGAGGCTCTGGTTATACTCTGCCTTCCTCTCTTCCAAACTCCTATCTGTCCAAAGGGGTAGCTGTGTTTTTAGAGCATCGCAACGCATTTGTGCAGAGCTTATGAACACGATGCCTTCTATTGTGTGGAACTCCTCCTTTTGTTTTCTCTGGATCAGCTGGAACTGGATGATCCTGTGGTCCCCTCCAACCCTGACTGACTCTATGACTTGGTCTGGGTGATCCTGCTGTGGCAGGGGGATTGGACTGGATGATCTTTCAAGGTCCTCCCAATCCCTAATGATTCTATGATTCTTTGCTGTTTTACAGACAGCCTGCAGAAAAAGAGACGATGGCCTCTTAGGAAGGTACCTGGAGATGAGTTTGCAGATCTGAAAAGTGCACTTTCTACAAAGCATTCTGGTTTTCTTTTCAGGAGGGTCTTGGACCAAAATGCATTTGTAAGCTTGTCCTAAAGAACAAATTAAAAAACCAGCCCAGAACTGTGACTGTATCTCTTCAGAAAGTTGCTGTTTTCCAGGTCACAGAAGACCATTTCCTGCCAGTACAAGAAGAGAGCTAAACCACTGATTTGTTCATGGGTGAATAAAAGTCCTGTGGCTTCAGAGTGCTTTGTGTCTGGGGAGGGGGAACACAGGGGAAGTTGTTGGGCTTTTTCTCACCCTGTGAAATAATGTTACTTACGTGCTTTTTTCACCAGCAACTGACTGCACTTAGTACCCTTTCCAGCTCTGGAATGAAATCTTTCTGAAACAAGACTTACCCGACCAGAGTGACAAAGCCTGAACAAATACAAGTGGGGTCAGTACCCAAAGTAAACACTTAACTGCTCTGTAACCAGACTGACTCTTCATTTGCTGAGGCCCAAGGTGGCTCTTCTACTTCCCTAGGTAGGGAAAACATAAAATCTTGAGCTTCAGTTTCCTCCACATGCAGATTATGGAAAAGTTGTCACCTTTGGCTTTACAGAGGGCTGTTAGGAAACACACGACTACAACTCTGTGCTCCTAATTGGTTTTCTCTCTTGAAGAAGAAGAAGGAAATGTAGAAATCAGTGGGAATTTGGGGTACACTGGAACCATTCCTTTTCCCATCTCTCATCCAGCCTATCATTTTATCTGTGTGAGCACTACTATTTGGAAGGACTAAACCTACTTGATGGCATGCCCCCATAAACAGGGTGTTAGTGTAGCAGTTGAACCAAGACACCAGCCTGAGTGAGTTTTCTAGGTTCTGCATGTGGGTTTGAATAAGAAAGAAGAGTACTGGAATCCAAGAATGATTAAGGAAGTTAATCCAGGAACACTGCCACACAGCATTCCAAGTAAGGAGAGGACTGATTCAGCCTGTGCAGTTTGTATGCAGATTGATCTTGCACAGGGAGAGAGATTGTTTGTGACAACTTGACTCTAGCAACGCTCCAAGGCACCTAGAATGGTCTTGCTTTTTATTTTCTCCAGTTCCTCATACTCCTTGAGGTGTTGACAATGAAAGACTCCTGCCCAAACTGAACATAGCTCATGCTGACAGAGACAGCAAACACACAGGGTAGCTTTCCTGTTTCTCTGTGACACCTTCTGACTTATTTTCCATAGGGCAAGCTGTGAAGCAACACGGCATTCCTGTCACCTGTGCTGGGATTTGAAAAGATGTCCAGGTCTCTAGCAACCCCATTAGGAAAGTGGTGTTTGGATGATCTTTAGACCCTCTGTAAGCTTCAACGAAGCTGCAACACTTTCTCCTTAACCTTGGTAACTGCAGCTCAAAAGGAAAAAAAGCAGATTTAAAAAAGAAATCATGCAATCTAGAAACACACTTTCCATCTGTGTATTGCGGCTGAAATCCAAAATAGGCCAGCTGGTCATAGCACAGCTCACACATTCGCAGTATCTGTCCTCTGAACAAGTCACTTCATCATAAACAGTGGAAAGCAAAAAGTGGAGCCATAGCTTCTCTATTTCTTCCCCCCACCCTGCACTGGACACTCAAAAGACTAACAGGTACTGAAAGATTCCTCACTGATGTTGAATTTGATATTGTCATTGCATTCTATTTGCTGCTCAAACATGCCTCTTTAAAGCGGTGTGATCCAGGATGTGGAGTGGAATGTTTGTTGTGGCAAATGCTGCTCTTCATTGGAGCAGTTTGGTCTGGCAGTGTTCCCAGTTTGCTGTAGATTTAGCAAGTAAGTTGTGCACAACCCCTTGATTTTTGTTCCTGCTTTTTGTGGCACTCTCTCTGTACCTCGAGAGCTCCTGCAGTTTTACAGGAATGTCTTCCAGTATCTACCTTTTATAGCTAATCGACAGGGAGTGACCACAGCAGAGTAGGGACTCCTCTTTAAAGATGAACGGGAAATTTTCCCTTTTACTGATTTTGCTTTGGGGAGCAACACTCTGCACAGAGGCTGCAGTGCTCCCCTCTCCTTCCTCAGGCTGGAATACTTTGAGCCAGTGGTTTTCACTCCGTGCTTAATCCTTTAAAAGAAAATAACATAGAACTTGTTTGTCAGGTAGGGGATAAAAGGTAAACATCATCGTAACAGCACCCAGGGCTCATGAAGGGGAGATACGAGCATGGAGCCAGTAACCAAGTTCCATCTGAGCTCACATTACCGGTGAAGGAAATACAAATATGCTGCAGTTATGGCTTTGACTAGCAGTCTGCCAGTGTGGGGTCATCAGACTACATAAAACTGAAAGAAGGTTCTGGTGCCGCTTAAAGCTCTTCCCTTCTTCCTCATCTGCAAGTTTAGGGAGTCGCCCCCATCTGCCGTGGTGGCCCTCTACTGAACTTGCTGCAAGTTCATCAGAATTTTTCTTGCAGTGGGGAGAATGATGTTGAGAGTTCATAAAAACTGGAACAAATGACAGCTGAAGTTCTGGTTTTGTGCTTTACACTTTTATCTGGTAAAGTATGAATCTGGACAGACTGTGTTCAAAGTGCTTTGTTTCCCTTGGGGCCAGACTTCTGAATAATTCAATGATGGAAAGCGTGAGGCTACAGTCTGTGTCTTCACCAGATGAATGTTGTGTTTGGAGTGGGGACATAAGCAAAGGAATGGCTTCTCTCACAGAAGTAACCAAAAGCTTGCTGCAGGTGCAGAGTGGTTTCCATGCACGGTCTCCCAGGCACACCTGTCTTACACCTCTGTGGCTAAACAACTGCCAGCACAGCCTTGCCCTGGGCTCTCAGAAGAGGGCTGCTCTGCTTTGGAATGGCAGCTGTGGGTTGATGGGATGCCTCCTTCTTATTACCAGTGTTAATCACTGTAATGGAAAGGCCTCTTGTGTGCACTTTAAGGGGCGTCAGCTTGCTCCATTTACTTTGGGTTTTTTACTTTAATGGCAAAACATCTCCTCTGTTAATTAGTTACGGAGGTGTATTTACTTGGTACAGATTTTACCAGCATTACAGAATCATTTATGGAAAAGCAAACCCCTGGAGGTCTCTCAACACCCAACACGCAGCAGGACCATTTTCCAGCAGGTTGTTTTGGGCCTTCTCCAGTGGGTATCTGAATATCTTCAAGGTTACAGGTTCTACATTTGCTCTAGGCTACCTGATCCAGTGTTTGACTCTCTGCATTGTACAGATTTTTAACTTGGATCTGGTTGGAATTTCCTTTGTTGCAAGTGGTGTCCATTGCCTTTTGCCCTGTTCCTATACATCTCCAGAGAAGTGTGCCTGTCTTCTCTGCAAGGATCCATTACTTATTGATGCTGCAGTTGTTTATTATAAAGCTGTGTGAATGGCTGGTGAAGGAGGATGGGTACTCTGAATAGCTGTCGACTTGAGATAATTAAAACTAGAACCTGCTGGGCAAAGGCTGGAAAGAAGTACAGCTGATGTGAGTAGCCAGACAAAGCTTCACTGGCCATGCCTGGGAATACACAAACAAAGGTGAGGAAGCTACTGAAGAGCCTCTTTGTGGCTCTGCTGGCTCACAATCAGAGAAAATTTCTCTTGTGCAGTTGCATGTGAATTGTTCTCCTTGTACCACATAATCATTTTTCTTAAAGGTAGCTTGGGAAGACTTGGTTCTTAATGAACCCTGTAGGTTGAAAAGGAGACTGAAGGGGTTCCTTCTTCGGTGTGGCTTTGGGGTGGGTTATCGTAGTTACTCAGGCCTATGAGATATGTCTGTCCATGGCATTCCTCTTCAAACCGTGGTGGCAATACTGGAGTGCCTCCTGCTCACTCTGCCTGCACCAGTATGCTCTGTGCTAGATCTAATGTGAAACCTAGAGAAGAGAGTGAGTCCCTCCTGCCTGGAATTTTGCCTTATGAAGTTTCACATAGGGTTGGTCCTGATAAGGGACAACTGATCCCTGAGGTAAGACATGAGGTTTCAGTCTCTCTGGAATGCAAGTGGAACAGAGGTGTCTCTATTCTCCCAGGTCTCTGGTCTCTCTCTGTGGCCTGTCTCACCCTGTGTGTTCATTCCTCTCTTACCTCACAGCAAAGTATGTGCTACTGCACCTCCAGGATTAGTGCCCACATGAACAGCTCAGTGCAAGCGAATCTCAGTGCTTTTGAACTCCCAGTGATGTCAGGTGGACTATTAAGCCAAGCTGGCAGTCTTCTTGTATTTACTTGGACAGAATTATGTACAATAGATTCTGCTTCCTATCCCACAAACTGTTTGTTCAAATCTGGTTTTGTGTGAGTGGCCCAGGCACAGACAATTGTTGCCACTCAAGCAGGATTAGGTGTGGTTTGTATCCTCCCAGATTTGTTTATGTGTGGTACGGCTCCATCCTTAGAGATGCCCGATTGTTGAGGTTTGTGTTCAATTCCTGATCTCGTCGTACGCTTAGCTTTATCCAGGTCAGTGCTGCTGCTCAAGTTCAGCACGAGTCCGTTAGACTGGGATCTGCTGCATTAACTTACTGTAATGAAAATGTAAAATAACCACAGCAAACCCCTATTCTAACCACAGACACAATCAAATATATCCTCCAGTAATTGGACCTGTAGGATAGAAAGCAAAACATTGCAAACGGTACTGGTTTGCAGTAATTCATAATCCTTTAAGCATATAAATCCACCAGACAGCTTAGAAGTGCAATTTCTGCCACCAGCTATGTTGAAAATGCACTTGCAGACTTAGTCCTAAACTATGGCATCAAGCACCAAACCATGCTCCAGGGACAGCGCAGGGCCCCTATCACTCCCGTGCCAGTTCTGGGAGTTGTCACGTCTCAGGGAGGCACAGTGCCTCCAGAGCTGCTCCTGCATCACTATTAATTAGGGTGCAGTTTTTAGTCCTTTCTGCATCTTGTCAGCTTCAGTGGCTGGTGTGCAGGGTGAGATAGTCTCGTCCCCTTAGTGCATGCCATAAGAACTGCTGTAGTGGGTCAGATCGAGAGTCCAGCCAGCCCAACACGCCTTTTCTGACAGTGGCCTGCAGCAGATGTTTAGAGAAAGAGAAGCAGAACAAGGCAATTACAGGGAGATACTTTTCAGTGGTTTGCCGGGAAACCAGAAGTGTGGGGGCTTCTTGAGCCAGATACTGTCTCTACACTTTAGCATATGATGGCTGTATAGGCTGCCAGTGAACTTGCTTTAATCTCCCTTTGAATTATTTTTACTCCTCCTGCCTCCCCAATATCCAATGGCAATACCTTCCAAAATGATCCTCTGATATGTGAAAAGCTGTTTCTTCTGCTGTCTTTTCACCTACCACCTGCTACCTTCACTGGATGTTTCCCTCCATGCTCACCCTTCCATTCTTGCTGTGTAAACAAGACACCCACTCAGCCCCAGTGAGCAGCAGTGTCCTTAGCTGGAGCCAGTCCCGACCTGCCACTGCTGGCACAAGGGCTACAAGTGGGGAAAGGGGTATTTTGTGCCCAGGTTGTGCACAGATGCATTAAAAAGAAAGACATCAATCTGGCAGTCACCCTTAACAATTTCAGAGTGTATTTAAGAGTGGGGAAGGCTCAGTTGTGTAACTTCTTGCCATTGACGATGGCAAGGATCAGGGCAGAGATCCATTTCCATACCAAGATCAGCGAAGACCCTTCAGCGAGAGCGAAGCATGTTCCAAACACACCACACTGGTTCTAAAGCAGAGTGTGGAGGGCATGTTTTTCCTCTAGGAAACATCTGTCCAAGGTAATTGAAACATCTGTGTGAAGTTCGTGACACTGTTTTCTTCAACAAGAAATGACAGTTCAAAGCTTCTGAATTACACTGAAGTTTTTCTGTAATGGAATGTTGTATTTATTCATTTAAAAATTCAGTTTACTGGAGTTTAATTTAAAGAAAACAAAGAAAATGAAGAAAAATGCAGTGACAGCCAGAAAGCCTGCTCTTTTCTCTGTTGTGAACTGCTTCTTTTGAAAAACGTTCCTCATCAAAACTACAAGTCCCCTCCACCTTCTTTAATATGAAGGATGAGACCTGTTAGAAAAGTGCTAGGGACTTTGTGTTTGAACTGGTCTTTGGCAGACTGTGCTTGCTACACAGCCCAGACCTGGCCACATAATATGATCAAAGGACCCTTTTACTGTATTTACATATTTTAAATTGGATTCCAGGTAGATAATTCCAGAAGAACCAGAGAAGGATACTTGCAAAACAGCATTTCATTCTTTCTGCCCTTCCGTGTTTTATTTGATGGGAGTTTAGCACCAAGGAATCAGGATTTTTAACACATCAGGTCTAGCAGCAGCAAAGTGAATGACAAGAAGAATTGAACAGATTAACTTTTTCATTTTTTCAATATTTCAGCTACAGGAAATCTCCTGGTGGCCCAGCTGACATCAAAATCAAAACAGATTACTGTGTTATTCTTAGAGAAGACCAAAATGTGAGCTGATGCTGAGCAATAGACCAACAATTCCTGTCTCCCAACAGGTGCTACAAAAATTCATGTCTTCAGAAGCCTTGTTTGACATTTCCCCCTGATATTTATTTATTTAATTCCACGGTGAAGTGAAATAGGTGTTAGTGCTGTTAGCAGACTAATGGAGAGTCTGCAGATGCAGGAAATAGATCCTGAGAAGCAGCAGCAGAAATTCTGGACAATGATCTTCCTAGCAGTTGACCATTCTGTATTGTAGGAAATGTCTGAAATGCAGGCGCTGTCGATAAACTGCAAAGAAGGGCTCCCCTGTAATTTGGTGTGATTGCCAAAAGGCTACTGCTATGTCCTCCAGAATCTGCTAATTGTTTAGTGTTGCCAAACATTTGACTAGCCTCTGAAACCTGGCACACAGAGCACATCGGTTACTTGTCTGGGAAATGTGATCTTGTTCTCTTGAGTTGTGTGCTGAGATGGAGTGGGCTTCTGCCTTCATCTCATGCTGGGTAGGGCGGGTGAGCTGTGTGATGCCCGGTACACAGCGGTGACTGTGAGAGGTGCAGAGAGCCAGGCAGCTCTCAACAGCAGGTGCAGCTTGGCTCAGCAGCTCTGGGCTTGGTGGGGAACCTCATGCCAGAAGGTGCAGCAGCAGTCTCAGACAAAGGCTCTGCCTGCTGCCCTACAAATCCCAGCTGAAGGGTAGGGTGTGAATGGAGGAAGTTTCTAGGGAAACTCTCACCCATCACAATGTCTGAGTCTTGCTCCCTAAATTGTCTAATAATTAATTTTCATGTAATTAAAAACAGGTGTCATGCAGCTCAGAACATGTTTGCATGGGACACACAGCGCTGTTTCGCCTGGACCTCGTGGAGGAGCCAGTACTATGTTCAGCTGGGAGACATTTCCTGCTGCTCTCACACAAGGACTCCCTCAAGAAGACTGGAATTCCAAGTGGGTGATTTTAGATGCGATTTTTCTGCTCACAGCGTATGTACAAAACTGTCCTCGAGGTCTGCCCAAACTGCCCTCTAGTCACGCCCCAAAATATACTTCATGCACCACGTGTAATTCAAAAGTGCCTGAAAGCAGTCAGAGAGTGGGTTTTGATTGAAATAATTCCTCAGGGACATGTTTGTTGCCAAGAAGTGGCTGAATAACACAGAGATTAATAATCCCAGCACACAACATTTCAAAATATGCTCTTTCATTCCACTTATTTATTTAGAACATGCCAGGAGGCATCAATGTTTAAAAAGCCTCCATCCACATCCATGTACAACGTTCTAGTCGAAAGAGCCCAAGGTAAGTGTAGTCTTCTGAATGTGCAGGTAGGTTCACAAACGTCATTGACCTTCCCTTCTTTCTTTCCCTAAGTGTCCTCTCTACCAAGAGCAGAAGTTTTCTTTCCCAAATGCCCTTAACAGAAGTAATATGGACCCTTATAACCTGTAAACCTTTATTCTTGACTTTATAGTGTGGAAAGAGGGAGAAGGGATATTCCGTGGTATAATTTGCCTGGATTATTCTACATGGCTGCAGCAGGATGAGATTAATCCAGCCTAGAAATGCCTCTTTTGCTTGAAAGCTTTGGTGGCTGGCACAACTACGGATGTGAGAAGCTGGGCAGGGTGAACCCTGACCAGTAACAAGCAATAGGACAAGAAGAAAAGGCCTCATGTTGTGCCAAGGGAAGTTTAGGTTAGGCATTAGGAAATGAAAGGGTGATCCCTCACTGAAAGGTTGATCAAGCACTGGAACAGGCTGCCCAGGGAGAGAGCTGAATCACCATCTCTGGATGTGTTTAAAAGTCATGTAGCTTAGGGACATGGCTTAGTGAAGGGCTTGGTACAGTTGGAATGATGGTTGGACTCAACGATATTGAGAGTCTTTTCCAACCTAAATGATTCTGTGTTGTTCAGATGGTTCACGGCTGCTGGTTTTAGGGGTGGGAGCTGCATGTCTGCTGCATTAGTGTTGTTTCTCCACCAGTGCAAGTGACAGGACAGGATACTGGATACCAGGACAAGTTTCTTGTGTAGTGGGTGTCTCAGATGACACTGGTAAGGAAAGGAGGGTTTCAAAAACTGCTCCTATGTAGAGACCAGTGTGGTGCTGCCCTTCCACGACTGTTTCTACACAGATCCCCCTGCGCCGTCTTTAGCTCAGTGACGGGCAAACGGGGCTGGAGGCAGACAGAACATGAAGAAGGAGAAAACACTTGGCAGACTACACCAATTCTGTGACAAAGTAAAGCAACCTTTTCTGGCCCATTGCTGTTCCTGTTGCTCCTCTGAGTACACACAGCTACAGCAAGAGCAACCATCTGCCGTGGCCCTTTGAAAACCAACGGAAGAAAAAACGGAGATGTGGTTTCACTGAAAAAAGGAAGATCACAAACAAAATGAGACCTTTTGCGGAGAAAGCAGCTCTTTAAAATTACAGTGATAGTCCCTGAGTCAGATCCAGTACTTGGGTGATTGTTGTAATTAGGTCTGACATACATTTGTTTCTAGATGTTTTGGCAAGTAGGCAAGAAGGGAGATCTTGGCAGAAAGTGTGTCTATCAGCAGGCACCTGATGCTGTTGAGCCTGAAGTAAACCTCCCCCAAACTCTTCAGGATGTCATTGAAATACACAGATGTAATTATTTGAAGTTCCTTAAGGAACCGATGTTGCAGTAATTAGGCAACTCATTACATCAAGAAATAAGGAAATAAGACTGACAGAGATAAAAATGAGCACTCTGATCATTTTGCACTATGTGAACACGCGAAATTGTAAGAAACAACTTTCTGAGAGAACTGCCTCAGAGTGAATCAGCAGATCTGGGCTTGGTTTTGTCAGTCCATCCAAGTCACAGATTCCATCAAGAAAAAGAGGTCAAAACAGCAAATAGTAGTACTGTCTGGCCTGGGTTTTTGCCCAGGCCCTTGGTCCCTCCATCCTCTCTGGCCTCTAGACAAACCTTGTTCAACAGTACCTCATCCCACATGAAGGGTAACATGTGTGAGTCCTCCTGAATCAGACTCTGTCATGTTCTCCCAGAGAGGTCAATGGACTATTCCCTGTGATTTCAGCTACCTTTGGATCAGGGGTGCAAGTTGCTTCCACAGACACCCCACCTTGAATGAATACGTCCATGGTGAGTGCTTCCTTTACTGCAGAGCTGCTGCCTCTCTCTGTTCTGAAAGTTGAACTACTGGCCGTGACTTCTAGTGCGCCCTGTTAACATTCTGAGTCAAGTATTCAACATCTTCCTCATGGAAACTTTGGTGGCAATAACATAAGAGGTAGCGTTTACATGCCAGTAAGTATTTTGAGAGTTATGGTGAAGCTGAACTTTCGGACACAGCGTCCTTGCTATTACAGCAGGAAACTGCCCATGTACTCAGTGCTTAACTATCATCCTGACTGATTATGTGATGCTGAACAAAAGATTTTGAACAATAGCATAAGCTACCTGTCTGCAGTGTCTGCGGCCATTAAGAGGAAAAACAGAGTGAAACCACTGTGATGTTCCGTTCAGGACTACACCTCTGCCTCCTTTCATGAGCCTCCTCCTAACTGGGCAGTGCATTTGAATGATCTTCAGATCCACTGATACAATCCTCAGCTGCTCTTCTGGGTTTCCTATGGCATGGCAATACTGTTCACCTCTGTCCTTTCTAATCGTAGATTTTTACTAGGAGGAGCTGCCGCTGGTTTTGCTGAGGACTCACGGGTCACATTTCAACTCTGCAGAAGAGAAGATGTTAACAGGGCCTGGGTAGTTTGGAGGCTGATGGTGCAGAAAGCTCCCATCACCAGTCATTAACCCGAAGCCAAACTTACTTGATCAAAAGTGACCAGAAGTACTTCGTGCAGTCTTCATGGCAGCCTTACATAAATGGAAACCAAGGCTAGAAAAGTTGGCTTTGGTTGGGTTTTGTGGGTTGTTTGGTGGTCTTTTGGTTTCCTTTTGTTTTTTTTTTTTTCTTTCTTAATGCAAGATGGTCTCTGAGAGACTTCTTGGAAGGTCTTCAACAAATCCCTCCCTCCAAAGTGCCTCAGCTGGAGGAAGCAGTGAGAATTTGTCACACCAAGGTTCCTCCTTTTTCTGCTTTATGCTACAGGAATCAGATTCCAGTTTTTGGCAGTAAAAATTGAAACCCCCAACTTAAGCACAGAGGTGGAAAACTGTTTGTATCACAGTATCAGAGTATTACCAAGGTTGAAAGAGACCTCATAGATCATCAAGTCCAATCTGTTACCACAGAGCTCAAGGCTAGACCATGGCACCAAGTGCCACGTCCAAACAAGCAAATCCCAACGGACAGCTGTCCTGAGTGGCAGCTGAACACAGCTCATCTCGGGGTGAGATAAGGTGCTGCCTGTTCTGTTGGCCCTGCTGGCATCCTGTGGCGGCTCCTGTGCCTGACACAGCGGAGGCTGGGAACTCACTCCGCAGGTGTCAAAGACAGCAAAAACTCCATTATCCCCATGTCCTGAATGCTACCTCTTTGGAAAAAGAAACAGCGTGAAGACCTGTTACTGTTCAGCAGCTGCAGTTTGGGAGTGAGATTTCATGCTTAACCCGCCCCTGGTGCTCAGACCTGAGCTCCCCCTCAGAGGTGCCTTTGGAAGGGAGTTTGCACAGCTGCTGCCTGCCCTGTGATGGTCTGACCTAGGAGCCAGAAAGCTGGTCAATTAGAGGCTTGTCATTGACTCCAATGGCCTGCAAATGAGCTCCAGAGTGAATAAAGAGTTTCAGTTCCTGGAGCTGCTCATCTGGCACCTTTCACCAGAAAGGGGCCAATTTTGCTGTTTTAAGTAAATAAAGTTGAAAGTAAACAAAGCTGTTTTTCACCAAAACTCTGGATTCTTTGTATGTGAGAAAGTGGAAGCTGCTATTGCCTCAGAGGAAAGCTCACAGCTAAAAGGAGCGAAAGAAAAGGCATGTGAATGAGGAAAGCTGTGTGATGTGCTGCAGCTCCCCTAGATCACGCACAGCAGCCTCTTGCAGGAATACCTGAGCAAACTCCAAATCCGAGAGGGGTTACAGCTCTGTCAGCATGGCACCCTGCCTGTGCCTCGTAGTCCGGACCTAATGAAGTTGTGCTGCTCCTAGGACACCAGTGAGTGTCTGTGTGGTACTGAACAGAGCCCCTGCACCTTAATGCTCTACAGCTATCCAGTGTCATGCCGTAGCGCACGCTAGCACAGGGACCTGTGCCCACTTGTTGCCACACTTTGAAATGTAAATCTGTGTAAAAATCCCTATACAGGCACTGAAGTTTGGGGGTTTTTCTTTTTCATAGAATCATAGAATCATTAGGGATTGGAAGGGACCTTGAAAGATCATCTAGTCCAATCCCCCTGCCACAGCAGGATCACCTAGACCTAGTCACCTTTTGTTTTAATACTGGAATGAAATGGTGCACTAATGTCACTAAATCAGGCTGAAAATCACCTCTGGCTTATAGTCACAGCAAATACGCCGCCTGGTCTGAAAACCCCCGTTCCCGCGCTTGTGCTGCGCACTGTGGAAAGACTAATATTTGAGTTTCTCTGGGACATTTCTCACAGTTCCGATGTGATTCCTTCATAGGGAAGGTGCAAAAGGGACCCATTTGGAAGTCTGTGATGGTCTTATTTCTTGTGAAAACAATAGTGAAAATTCCTTATGATACGATCCTCCCCTTGTTTGTATGTTACACAGTCAGTAAATAGTCTGGAAAGAGACTCTTTTGAAGATTTCCACTGGTTGCTAGTTACTGTTGTAAGAACTATTTCTAAGTTGTTGTAGTAGTGTGAGCTAAAGGGATTTCACGTAACCGACTTGCTTTTTTTGTGTTTCCTTCCTTTCCCCTCACCCCATTCATTCTCCCTTTTCTGGCCAGAAAACCTCAAACCCCAGAATTCCTCTGAAAACACACTCCGGTAATAATCAGAATGTTGAGTTTCTGACAAATGCCATCTGCTGATTTCTTCTTTTTTCCTCCTGCAAAAGACAAGATTTTGGATACGGCTAGTAATTACTTTAGCTTCTTCTACTTTGTGATACCAAAATAATCACCATGGCAACTCTTTAAGGGCAGTCTTCCAAACAGATTTATTGTGAATGCAGGAACTCAACAGCACTCTCTAGCAAGGAAGAAGACAGCATCCACTTCAGGTTATTTTGGTATGATGCATGGATGATGACTAAGAGACACAGGCATGTCTGTCTGAACTTCTTCAGTTATCCCTAATAGTTTAACTCACCGTATTTATAGGTGGCAGAGGATGCGAGGTGGGGGAAGGAGAAGTGATCAGTGTTAAGCTTGCACAGCTTATCTTGTAATTGCCTTTCCTGCATACACTTGGTGCAGCTCCTGACGGCTGTAAGACAAGAGTTTCAGAGAAGCTGCACAAATACTAGAACAATGATGCACTAGGCTAGGACGAGGTTGAGTTTCTTTTGAGAGAACTAATGAAGCCTTTGGCATATCAGTTTTCTCTTTTCCTTCCTTTCTCATTTCTTTCTTTGTAGCAAGATTAGCAACAGAATGGAAATGAGATTGACACAACTATCCTTTTCTTACTAGAAATGGGGTGGGGGGTGAAGCAGGGGTGGGGAGGGAAGAGACAGGTAAAAAGGAAAGGAAGGGAAAGGGAAGAAAAGGAAGGAAAAGAAATGAAAAGAAAAGGAAAAGGAAGGGAAGGGAAAAAAGATCACTTTGTCCTGGCTGTGAGGAATAGAGACCAGGAGAAACGTGAACCTTTCAGTCCTCAACAGTCATGTTAATATTTTCTATGTAGCTCCTTTCCACCTCAGGTGCTGGTTGGAATCAGCAGATGTAATTTGTATATAAAGCAGAATTTTGGAAAACAGCCAGCATTGCTGTTCTGTGTAGTTGTGTAAGAGGTTATATATGGTTCTTGCTTTGCATTGAGCAAATGGTTCTCACTTAAACATTCATTTAGCATGAATACTTAAGTGAACCATATAAGGCTATTCCTTGGAGCTGCGAAATTAACTTGTTAGAGTGATGCACCATGCCAAAAGCTAATTTAGGCTCTACTTAGGAAATTATAGCACTCATTTACCATGTCATTGAGTAAGGCAACTTTGATGGCATCTCTTAGCTAGCCACAACTTTTGTATCATGCTGCATCTCATCTAGTGCTCTCAAACATTTATTTTTCTGTTATGTGCTGTCACCCCATTATTCTCAATGTGAAGGAAGAAGAAAACAAGCCCTTCACAGAAGCAGAAGCATGCTGAACCCCAAGAAAAGTGTCCTGTCTGAATGAGTAGAGGACCTGGAGTTTTGAGGACTTTTGCTTTAATTGACTTGAGCACTGAGAGAAACAAAAAGGATCTTTCTCAGCCTCACATCTCCAATTTGAGAGGACCTGAGACACAGAACAGGTACAGTTTTTCTCCTTTTGTCAATTCAGTTGAAAAAGGCCGTTAAAAGTACTGAAGGATGCTGTGCCTGCAGTGCCATGCTTGGGGATGGTGCCCTGAGTATGGCACTTCATGTTTAACTGCATTCCACAGCAGGCACTCCTCCTCTGGTGTAGACATCCCACAGGTTTTGTTTGTGGGCTTTCCCAGCCTCGACAACATCGCAAACAGTTAGAGAAGAGAAACACCAGGTAAAGCACAAACGCTGATTGAGTTGAAGCAAATAGCACAGTCACCAGAAACTCATGAGATTTCCTTGAAAGCAGGGAGCCAACAGAGGTGGGGCAAAGAATTGATGCCTCTTTCTTTTCAGTCAACTCAAAAGTTGGCTCTCTGGCTTATGTTCAGTGAAACAAGTGCATGGAAACCCAGGATTGCTCCCTCTAGCCAGGTTACTGTGCTCCTTATTTGTCTCTGGGCGACCAAGACCGAGATCTGTCCTGTCATCTCTTTGCCCACCCCATTTTCTGTGCAACCAGCCTTTGTGCAGAAAGCTCTCTGGGTTGCTCTCTGGTGCTGGTTTCAGCTTTCCCCTCAACCCCAGCTCTTCTGAGCCGTAACAATTCACGGGCGCTCTTTCCTTCGTCCATTTCTCAAACAACAAGAAAAATAACGAGGGGAAAAGTTAATTTGTGTCTCATTGTAGATACTAATTCCAGAGTGCGTCGCCTTTCTTTTCTCCCTTTTCTCCCCTTTGCTGACGCACATGCTCTATAATAAGCTCCGTTACTTGGAGCCCGTGAGCCTCTATAGTAAGCTGAAACTGCTACTATATTTACTCACTTTCCACATTTAGACAAAGGCTATTTTTAACTGGAGTTCTATTTGCGGGGGCTGCCAACGTCACTTAATGTTCACATGCATCTTGGGCATCATATGCTTGTTATTTTTATTTACTGTGCCGGTGCCAGGTCTGCTTTTTTGTGAGAAGAAAGAATGAGAATGCTTCTTCAGGCCAGTTCTTGAAAGCTCTTTTGTACAACAGCAGATACACAGATAAGCAAAGAAAAAGCAGCTCAGCGGTAGATCTGGCAAACCTGCTCCTTCGTGGCTGGCATCTTTTCTCTTGCGGGCTAGCCGCAAAGCTGTGCTCTTAGTCCCACAGGCTTTGTTAAAGGTGGAGGTGTTTCTGAGGTATGTTGATTATGCTGGAGGCTCCTGGAGAAGGCAATGACTCCTTGTTGTGTGACGAGGGATGCAGAGATCAGGAAATTATTATGATTTCAGTAACTAGCACCAGGTAGTTAAAATAGCTGATGTGTAAATATTCAGAGCTTCTCCGATCCTTCTGGCTAACGGGTGCATGCTGTGGGACTGGGATGCAACAGATGTTATTGTCACATGATTAGTTCAGACTTTCTCCATGTAAGAACCCCCTGAAAATGCTGGAGAATACTGTGCTGCAGCCATAAATCAAGTTAGCTGGGGCCCCCACACAGTGTTTTCAGTATGGGCGTCCCTGCATTGCTCCAGTGACCTCAGGCTGACCTGAGGGAAGTGCCCTTTGCAGAGGTTAGAAACACTCCATCCAGAGGGCTGACTCAGGATGCCTGATTCATTTGACGTTGCCATCATCATGTGCCCTGGATTTCGAGATGCGCACATGCTTCTGTAGGGAAGAGATCATTCTCTGCACACATAGCAACATCCTTATTTGCACCAAAGAATGGATTCCTAGAAAGGAGTGAAGTTAGGGAGCAGTCCTGTAATGCTTTGCTGTCAGCATGCTTCACTGGAAAGTTTCAGCAGGAAGCCAAGTTAAGGAAAAGCTGAAATGGAACCTCCTAGAAGCGGATTTTGTTTAAGTTTGAAATGTTTTGGAAAGCTTACAGGTTTTTTTTTTAAATCTCTTTCTGTGCTTCCTACTCTTAACACTAATTCCCTTTTGAGACCGATTCCAACATGAGAGAGACTGAATAAGCTTCACACGAGTCAAGACTTCTGTAGCTGATCACAACAGAATTAAATCTCTTACATTTCCCTGTTACTAGTTTCGCCCGTGATGTTTCCTTCCCCGCTCCAGCAAATGCCTTCATTTTCTTTAAAAAAAACTCCACAACCTCCTGGTTGTCTGTAAAGTGAGGTTTGGGCTTTAAAAATAAGCCCACTGTTTTCACATTTCTCCTTCCAAAGCTGGGCAATGAAATCTCTGCTAAGTCATGGACAGGTGTGGGCGAATCGGTGAGAGCTGCACACAGTGCCCTGTAGGTTGATCCATTCTGTTAGACAGCAAAACGTGAATGAATCTACATACCTGGCTTTAGATGGTTTTATTTAACAACAGGTCACCTGGATGTTATTGCACTATGTGGGAGTGTTCCATGTGACATCATCTTTCACCTGTAGCTGATGCATACTTTATTGTGGTTTAGAAACTACAAACTGCAGCTAAAAGTGATGGAAAGGGAAGTGTGTCTGCAAAAACCCCACAACTCTCTACCTTTGATTTTAAACTGGTAAAAAACCTTGTCTTTTCCAGTCCCTGCCAGTTCCCACTAGGCCTCGGGTTGATCACTAGAGAATGAAATGCAGCAGGACCTAAGGATCACCCCAGGCCACACAGTGTGTGGCATCCGTGTGGCTGTTGCTCTGGATGTGGCTCACGCTGGTGGGGCACAGCAGCACAGATTACTCTGGTGTCACTTGGTGAGCTGCGGACTCACCATTTAATTCTGCTGCTACAGCTTCTGGTCCTGACAGAAGTGTATCTGCACACATTCCATCCCGTGTGCAGTGTCTCTGATATCCACTGCCATGTGACGGCTAGAACTGTACGAGAAAAAACATAAATACCCTCCTGGAGGCCGGACCCGTCTTCTTTTTGTCATGCCACAAGCAGGTGACCTGCACATGGCTCAGCAGCGACATCCAGCCAGTAGCCGTGCGCATGGGGAACGGAGGTGAGCTCATCTGTGTTTTCAAGGTAAACCTTACACCGATAAGGAATGAGTATATCACAAGCACGGCTCATGAGCAGAGACATTTGTTTCCTGTCACGACTAGAAATAATTTGGTTTCAGCTGCACTGGCAGGATTTTCAGCTGTCTCCTACAAAGGTTCATTCTGAAATGTTCTGACCGCAGTGTCCCGGCCAGTTTCCGTGGTGTATGCGTGTGTTTCGTGTGGTGTGGTGGCTGATGGATGGCATGAGAGCCTCTGCCTTTACAAATGGCTGCTCTCCTGTTGGCTCCCCATGTGATGGAGTCCGTAAGGTTTGGGAGGATTCAGTAACGGTCTCGCGCTGCTCGGTCTGATGCAGGTAGCAAACGGTGTGATTTGTAGTCATTTATATGGCATTAGACCTCCTCAGGAGCTGCAGTGGCAGGCAGGTTGCTAAAAGATAAAGAGCCCACAAATAAAAGAGCCCAAACGATAAGAGAGCTGCCAGCAGAAGTAATTTTCCACTGTATCTAATATTTGTGCTAGACTGTGGCAGGAGGAGATGCAGCAAAAGCAAAGGGAACCCTTTGAATCTGAAGAGCCACTGTGGAGGGGAGGAGAAGGGTTAAGTATCACAAAAGTTCAAGCTGCCAGCCAGCCTTTGCGCTCTGCTGCTTCGCAGAGGTTTCCCTTTGATGGAAAGTATTTCAGTGGCACAAGGCACTGGCAGCTGAGGCAATGCCTTGTGCTGCGGGAGCCTTGTGCCTGCCAGGGAAAGCCAACGTGCAAGACAGTTCTAAGAACAGCGGTGGCCGGCCTCTGGCCCTCCTCATGCGCTGCCTGTGTGTGAGAGCATGCGGCAGCAGCGCGGGGAGGTTGCCCTGGGAAATGCACCAGCTCAGGACAAACTGCGATGGTTTACCTGTTGCTATGGTGAGGAGCCTTTCTGAGGCATGAGGAGCAGTCCCAGACATTGCAGTGTTACTCATTATGGAGATGAGCACCGTGACGATCCTTGGGGATCACTGCAATCAAACCTGAGCCTCCAGAGTAGTCCCTGTACTGCCTTTGCCATTGATCCTTGAACGTGTATGTTCTGGAAGGAGGATATTGCGGCTTCATGCTTGAGGCGTTGGGACGACACTCAAAACCAGTAGCACCAGTTCCATTTCACGTGACCGATCAAACTTGTCACCTTGTCAACAACATCCGTTGTTGTAAAAAGAGTGTTGACTCTTAATGTGAAACCATTTCTGTAGTAGTTTGTACTGTTTGAAATGTTGATTGTGGCTTAGCAGAGCGTCCCAACGGAGCCATGGACCTGAATGCAGGTGGCCCCTAAATACTTCTGGTTTGTTCTGAGTTGTGAAGCTGTGCTGGTGGAGCAGTGTGAGGAATGTTGCTGGCAGTGCAGGAATATGCACACAAGTTCACCCTTGGTGCCCTGGTATATCTGGATACCCTGAAGATTTAGGGGCGAGAGTAGGAGGGAAGGTGATGTAAGGCTTTCTCTCCTCCCCCAGCCCCCTCCAATAATCTCTCACTAGCTAAAAAGAAATCACAGAACCACATAACATTAGGGATTGGAAGGGACCTTGACACATCATCTAGTCCAACACCCCTGCCAGAGCAGGGTCACCTAGACCAAGTCGCACGTGAACATATCCAGGCGGGTTTCAAACTTCTGCAGAGGAGAGGACTCCACAACCCCCCTGGGAAGCCTGATCCAGTGCTCTGTCACCCTCGCTGTGAAGAAATTCCTTCTCATATTGCTGTGGAACCTCCTTTTTTGATGCAAAAAGAGGAGATGAAGTTGTCGGTAGACACATTAACAGACTGAAAATTTTCAATACATACATCTACATTCACTAGAATTCCTGGAATTTTTTTAATTAGTAAAAACAAGTTTTCCTTTCCCATTAAATTCCAGTGTTTGGTGGTTTTGAGGTAGCACTAAGGTCCAGGCTGTGAATTCAGAAGCCATTTTACTTCCCAAGGACAAGCAGTGATTTTTCAGTTGTTGTTGAAGAACTCACGGCAGCACTTGCAGAAGACTTGACAGGGAAGAAACAATTTTAGACAGACATCCTCAGAGAGTTTAAAGATGGGTTTTAAGTCGAGATGGTCTTATTTAAAACAGACTCCATAGTTCACATACAACAGAAATGAAAGTGGTCTGGACCTAAGGTTAGCAAGTTCTAAAGAAAGAGATTATTTGCACTATTCAGATTTGGACTGGATCTGGAGTTTGCATGAATGTTTGGATCTAGGCGTAGAGGCAGGGCAAGACAGCGTGAGCTGCCTGGAAGGAAGTTGTGAATAAGGCCCCTCGTTTCCAGGCATTTCCAGGCATTGCTTTTCTTTGGAGAGGGAGAAAGAGGAAGCTGGCATTCAGCCCTCAGTCTTCA
This sequence comes from Rhinopomastus cyanomelas, assembly GCA_013400115.1. Taxonomy (NCBI): domain Eukaryota; kingdom Metazoa; phylum Chordata; class Aves; order Bucerotiformes; family Rhinopomastidae; genus Rhinopomastus; species Rhinopomastus cyanomelas. The sequence goes on along the minus strand of VXBP01006396.1, from coordinate 151,619 downwards.
TTCAAACCAAATTCCAGTTGCAATTTTGCCAAATCTAAGTGTTAAAAATCAGGAGATTAAAAAAAAAAAAACTTGTGTATTTCTGTTTGCCGTCTGGTGTTTGAGATTTAATGTGGGTTATGTTTTCAGGCTTTTCTCTGCGATCAGAACAGATAGAAACTCGGGGGGTAAGAGGCTGAGGGCAGGATGAGATCCTCACAAAGCTTTTGACTCCAAAAGCAGTGCTGGAATTGAAACCCCAAATGCTAGGAGATCGATCCACTCTGTAAAATCCCACGAGTCAAAAGATGCTACCAGGCAAGCTGTGGGGATTTTGTCGAGTGAGGACTGTGTGCGGGCTCCATGGACAGTTTTGTTATCGTCCGTATTACTGGACGTGCTCTCAACAGAAGTCAACAAGATAATTTTAAATAATTAGAAGCTGCACAGAAAGCTTTTGTTCTCTGAGCTGGCTTTTCCAGAGACCTGTCAATGCACACACTAGATTTCAGTGTCCCTTATGCTGGACCACGTTCTCTCGATGCCATGGAATAGGCTAGAGGAACAGGATAAACGAGGACATTTGTTATAGCCGGCGAATCCATCCAGCCCAGATCTCCCGGTGCATAAACAACACCCGATCCAAACATCTTGTCACATCTGTTTCGTACACCAAACAGCTGGCTGCACAGATGCTCTGGTCTAACTAGAGCCTCTCAGGCTGTGTGCGGTCTTCTGTGCGCTTAGTTATTTGTTTGAGTGGATTTTGATGACCGGACTTCAGACGCTTCTGATGTTGCTGGAATCCAGGTACTTTGGTGGCTGATGGTGACAGCTGCCGCAGGCGCATGAGAGGCACCTTCAGTAACCTAAAACTTCTGGGTGAGAGATCACCACGAGCAGATCCTGAATTTACAGAAACTGACTTCAGAAGCAGGAACATAGCTCTCTAAGCCAGCAAAGACTCTTCTTCACGTGTAATGTGGCCCTGCCATCTCAAAACTAGTAGAAAAACTTGCTTACAAATGTATGAACAGCTTCTGGGAAAGGAAGTGAAAGTTAGACAGCTGAATAACATATCTTTGAATGAATTATGTATAGATCATAGATATATATGCACAATTACATACATTATATATTTATCACAAATGACAGAGCATCCTGATGTCTCCCTGCCCTTTCTTCCTAAATGCATTCGGATTGTCTTGCTATCCTACCATACATGACATTATATATTTACTTTTATAAAGCTGTTTAAAGGCCAAATCAGGTCTCTCTCATCCCTGTGGTTAAACAGACAGCATGGCTGTGAGAAGTGTAAATAATAGATAGTATTTCTTCTGAAAGGGGTTAAGCCCAGTGGCTCAGCGATTTCTCATGCTACTCAATCTTTTCATGATCCACTTTGGACTCGTGGGGAAGAGCCTCTTGTAAATGGCACCTCCCTGAGCACCCAGCACGTGGGTCAGTTCTCTCAGTGGAAGTATTCAACCAGTCCAGTGTTCCTCAGCTAACAAAAGCAGAAGCAATCACAGACCAAAATGCTCTGGTTTCTGGCCAACTGTAATTAATTGAGTTCCAAGAAGCATCACACATTTACCTCCAGAAAACCAAAAAATTCTCTTTGGGAGAGTGTCTCCTGGAGGAATGGATCACCAAATCCCCACCAGAACCCAATCCCAGCTTCTCACAGTGTGAACAATACATCTTGACAGCCATTTCAACCTCAGGCTTGCTTCTGCACCGTGCTGATCTGGGCAGCTTGTTCTGATCTCCCTCACAGAGTGCTTCTCCATGTCCTTCCCTTTGGGCTGTCTGTGTGCAGACTGCCTGTTGCACACAGCTCAGGAGTCCAGGGGCTTCCCTGCTCACTCGCCCCATTTCATCTTTGTTCTCTGCACCCCTTTGGGAAGCTTCATCCTTGAGGATGTAGCACACAAGTCCTCTGAGCCACAAGCATAGAATCATAGAGTCATTAGAGATTGGAAGGGACCTCGAAAGATCATCTAGTCCAATCCCCCTGCCAGACCAAGTTGCACAGGAACATATCCAGGCAGGCTTAAAAGCATCTCCAGAGAAGGAGGCTCCACAACCTCCCTGGGCAGCTTGTTCCAGTGCTCTGTCACCCTCACTGTGAAGAAATTCCTTCTCGTATTTATATGGAACCTTCTACGCTCCAGCTAACACCCACTGCTCCTCAGCCTATCACTAGATGACATTGAGAAGAGCCTAGCTCCATCCTCCTGAAACCCATTATAGATATTAATGAGGTCATCTACACAGAAATAGCCCAGGTGAGCTTTCCTGCAAGCCTCAGAAACTCTTGAACACTTCTTTGCTCATCTGACATGTTTTATTTCAAAAGGAATAAAACACAGAGAAAGGGGATAATGCTGATACGGTGGGGGGGGTGTGTGTGTGTGTGGAATTTTCCTCAACCAGTGCTTTGTGTCTGCTGCTGGTAAACAGGCAAGAGGGAATCCTGTCCTCGGAGTCACCATTGGGACGTTGGCTCACCTTTGGTCATTCTATACGCGCCATGACATTTGCTAAGTCAGACATCTCTTGGGTCTCCGAGGACTTTCCACAAGGCACCAAATTACTCGCTTCTCCCTCCTGGGAACACCTCCCTGTCATCCCTCCTGTGCTACAGTGACATGGCATCACGAGTCGCTCAAGATTAATTACAATTGCTCCACGTTTACTGAACCTTGGAGACTCAGATATCGCTCTTCCTCCCCACGCCTTCCTGGGATAGGGGATTTACACCCTCTGAGTGCACCGCAGCTGTTCACCAGTCTTTAAGTTACCTGCAGTTCTTTAGAACCATTGAGATCTTGGTGTGACACAAGCAGCTACGTACAACTGAATTTTAATTTGACTCTATTTTCCATTAACCTCCTTCTCCCTGACCTCTGACCCAAATCACCAGAAAAACATCAGTCTGCTTTCATTCAGTGGCAGAACTAGGTAAAGAAACCACAATGTCCCTTGATGTAGATGACTGAAAACTGCCTTTGCATTCAGCACTGCTTGTGTAATGAGTTTTTCTTAAACACCAGGGTAATCACTTAATTGTCAAGCTCCCCGTGTCACAGGAGCTCGCAATGTGCCACCAAATTAGAAAGGTTGACAAACATTTTTGCCTCAGGTAAATAATTTGCAACAAGAAGCCTATTCCGTGACTGCAGTTTCTTTTCTGCTCAAGGAGTATCTCTGGGAACGCTGCTGTTTCCCGGAGATGGCTGTAATAAAAGCTAAAATTAACAAACTAGGCGTTCCCGTAGGCACCGCTAATAATCTTCCAGGAAATGAATTAAAAAACCCCCAATCTATGCATATTTGTGCATGTAAAGTTGTAGTTTGATTTCCTCCCGTTGCTGAGGGTAGTTAACCTCCATCACCTGAATAATCATGCAAATCCAACAGGAGCCCTACGCTAGGAAAACATCTTGAATCAGTTCACCGCAGGCTTCGCGGTATCCACTGCAAGGCTGTGTCTTGTGAGGCTGGGACTGTGCTAAATGGCAAAATTTCTGCTTCACGGGGGTTCGGGTGCCAAGTAAAGGTAATGCACAAGGATGAATGTTTGCTATTTCCCGCTGTGGAAGGGAGATGACTACATTTGCAGTGCTGGAGGTTCAGATGGGAATGGCAGCGAACGTATGGTTGATACTGTATATTATCATCTTGTGTCAACGATTTGGAACGCCATCGCATGGGTGATGGGGTGGGCAGAAGGGTGAAGACAGAAGAGTGTTAATAAACAACCTTATTGCTTCCTACTCCTTGTAATTTGTTTGCTTTTTTTCACAGAAGAAATCCTCTTTGTACCTTATGTCAATCAGAGCTGAGAATACGAACTATTTTTCATGCGAATAAATGAATGTGAATGTATGTGAATAAAGTAACATGCCATTTCCTATCGGCAAATTATGCATACGGTTCATATGGTGAAAATCCGCTTTCTCCTGAAGCCCACACTGGTGTTTCGAATGACGGCGTTCTTGGGGAAAGGAGGAGAGAAACTGCTAGTTTGAGTCAGCTTCAAGGAAAACAGTCGAGATTTGCAAGACCATCGTTTGGATTGAGCAAAGTCCTTTTCTCCTTTCCTCTTTAGTTGTATTCAAACAGCCTGTCAGTTTTTAGCCTTCTTTCAAAAGTAACAGTCAACAGGCGTAGCTCTGCCATGCCCAGGGACCAGCAGCTCTGAGCCGTCTGTTGGCCGGGACGGAAACAAACCTGGGGCTGGTACAAGTGTGAAAATTCTCAGTAGGGAAGCAGCTGTGTTTTGATCCTCCCAGAGCATCTTGGAAACTAGCAAGGGGAATGAATATTATGAATTTGATATTATAATATTCACATTTAAATATATAGGTTTTATAGTTGCTTCCTTTTCAATATGCATTTGCTTAGGAACAAAAGGTCGCAGGCATACTGTCTGCATCTGCTCTGCCCCGTGCTGCAACATCTACGAGAGTCACAGGGATTGTACATGAACACAGCTGTGACAAAATAAGCTGTCCAGCACGGGGCTTTGGGCAGAGTTGTTTTCCCCTTTTCTTTGTAAGTGCCACAGAGGTATCAAAATTCAGTCAGTAGGTACCATTTCTGATGCTGTGGAGCACTTCAGAACTTGCTTACTGCAGGGAGGATGGTTCTGGTCGTTCTGCACCACCCAGCCTATTTGAATCATAGAATCACTGAGGTTGGGATCATCGAGCCCAACCATCAACCCTACTCTATGAGTTCACCCCTAAATCAGAGCCCCTAACTACATCTAAGCAACTTTTAAGCACATTTAGGGATGGGGACTCAACCCCCACCCTGTGCAGCCCATTCCAGCACCTGACCACTCTGCCCAGGAAGAATTTCTTCCCGATGTCCAGTCTAACCCTCCCTATCCTGTCCCCACAGTTGAATTGGAATAACTGGCTTGTACCAAGAAAGGAGAAGGGAAATTGCAGCAGTGGGGAGAGGACATTTTGTAGGCCCTGTGGACTACTGAATCAGATGTTACTGAATCAGATCTTACTGATACAGTAGTCCACTGATTACTAAATCAGATCAGATCCTTTACTTTACTGGGCTTTGGGACCACCTGTTTAGAAAGGCAGTGATGTTGCAGGTTGCCTGCTGAACTACATGAAGCAGAAACACGCAAACATCTTGCAATTCATGTGCCTATGGGCAGTATTTTCACAGGCAACAAGCAAATGTGTGGTAGGGCTGCCCTGGAGGGGTAGGGAAAAAGAGTGGACAAGAAGGGCCGACGCACTCAGCTTGAGTAGCTCCTATGGAGACGTTTCATTCCACTTCACCCAGTGGATCTATGGCTACTTGCAGGAGTAGATTGGCCCCAGTGTTTCTCCCAGCTTGCATTCCTCTTTTTGACTTTACAGTGTGTTAGTCTTTGGTGCCTGAATTTTTACACCTGCTGTTTACACGCGGAGTCCTAACACAATGCTCCTAGATGTGTCTGCCTTTAAAGGTTTGTGTTGCCATTAAGCTATTTTTCTTTCTTTTTGTGAGAGACGGACAATTAAAAACATTCCCACTATTTGTAAATTCTCCTTGTGAGGAACACAGCAGATTGCCTGGATCTTCTGCTTGTTGTTCTGGCTTCGGTTTCAGAACTGAATGCACTCCTTCTGCTCCGTCTGTTTGAGTTTTGACAATGCAATGGATGAAGCTGGAGGAAGTCCCATATATAAGCGAGGTCTATGCTTCTGCTTTATCTCATTTTTAATTGAAATTCAATTGGATTCAGCTCGCTTTTATGTAATGTGGTGCAGGAGGACACAGAGTTTTTGTAGTGCACTTTCTGCAGCTACAAGTTTTCTCCAGTCACGAAATGATCACGTATAATGGGTGTTATATTTAAGCACAGCTGATGTTTTCAACTAGTACCCTTTCCCTGCAAAATAAGTGATTTTGCACGCATCCAGTTGCTAAAACATATATAGGAGTAGCTAAAAACTTCACTCTTGCCTACCTCAGCATATCTTTTTCCTCTTAATTAAATGCTTGTTAATTACTCATCAAGCAGGAAACAAACCAGTGCATTTCCTGCAGCTGATCGTGCCACGCGCACTTGTGCAGTGTAATGCTCTTTCGTTTAGTTGGACAAGGGCACAAATCCACGCTTGGGCAAGGCGTGGAGGTGTTCCCTTCACCGCCATGTCTTGCTAGAAGCCTTCTCTTTCAACTGCATTTTCTTTGAAGAACATCTCATTCGACACTGTCTCTTCAGCCTAGCTTTGGCTCGTAGGTGAGAATTCAGCAATCCTGAGGTCCAACCTCCTTTGCAGGGGTAGCACGCTGGTAACACAGCGCTGCAGTGTGTTCTTTCAGCACCAGTTCCTGCGAGGAGGCACATCCACATGGATCTGCTCAACTGCCTGTGTGGTACCTTCATGACAACTTATTCCGACGAATTTATGAAACCTGGGTCTGTGTGCTAAGTCTCTTAGTTGCTAAGTATGTCTAGCATGACTTTGTAGCTTCATGTGTGTGAAGCGCGTTCTCTAAGGTGTTCTTCAACGACTGCAGATGAAGGGAGGAACAAAAGCCATCAGGCTGCAGTGTGAGCTTGGATTTGCTCTTGTAGCCCAGCCACGCACTTGTGTCTGTACTGTGAAACAAACTTCCGTTAGCAAACTTCCTTAACTGCTAAAAGCTTGCTCAAAGAACTCGTGTCGTCGTACAGCCTCCTTACAACCAAAAGAGGCAATGCTCATCTTGCAGCTCCTGTCAGCGCAGGGTTTAGCAGTTTGCAGGATTGAGTACTGTAAAAGAGTTTAGATAGTCAGAGCAGAGCCTCGTGAGATCATCAGACACGAAGTTACTGCACTGCGTTAACAGAACGATTCTGCTGCTTTGGGCTGTTGTGACAGAGGGCACGGTAACGCCTGCTGCTGGCGCTGGGTGGACCTGCGAGTGAGAAGGCAGCTCTCTGCCTGGGACATTCAGAAGGTCTGCTCTGCTGGAAACACAGAAGACTGAAGTGTGTGTGCATGCATTGCACATTCACACGGGTTAATGAATGTGTACCATTTATAAGAACCACTAACAAAAAGCCCTGCAAAAATTCTGCCGCCAAGCCACGTTAGCTTATCATCTCGAGACCAAAAACTTCTCCGTAGAATCTTGGATTCAAGAGGAAGAAGGGGAAGGGTTGAAGGATCCATCTCTCCACCTGATCCAAACCGCAGTCTGAACCAGACACTGGCAAGTAAGTCACTTCTGGAAAGCTGAATCACCCAACCCTTGGAGAAGCGGTCTGTGTGTGGTGGGTCACCCCACAATGCTGGGGCTCGGTCCTTGGCAGCTGCATACTTGGTCTTGGCTGCTGGCTTTGGTGGAAAGATGAGCTTTCCTGTGGTTAATGTGTGGGGGGATTCACCTGTCCTTGGACCCAGCTGCCCTGCTGACTCTCTCTTGTGGAGGTACAGTAGTTTCATTAGGTTGTAAAGCTTTAATTTCAATTTAATAATTGTGAACATCCTCAGGAAGGATACGAATTGTCAGTGAGATTTCTTGTGTGTTCGTGTACAGGTGTCTCGATCTGTTGGCTCTGTGTTTCAGGTGGAAGGTCTGCACTCGGAACATGTGCTCACACAGCAGTGTCATGCAGTCAGGCCCGGCTTGTATCACCGCAGCAGTTTCCAAACAGTTGCATTATGCAACCAAAAGGGAGGTCGTGCCAAGCCCTTTGGCACAGTTCTACTGAGAAAGTCCCCCTTTTCCAGGACAGACACGGGCAGGGCTGGGTTACAATGGCCCATTCACCCTCTCTGCTGCACGAGGCTTTGCAGCGATGCCGTCTGCACGGAAGGGAGCAGAGAGAACTGCTTATCTCCCCACGGATCCCAGCCTGCCGTGCATTTCAGGGTGGACAGATGGAAGCCCCATTGGATCTAGCTGTGGAGGGAGTGCAGATTAATTGCTATCTGACTGTCGCAGAATGGTACCAATTTCACTTGCCTGGGAAGCGGTGTCTGTTCCAAGGCAGAGGAAGAATAACATTTGCCTGATGCTATTGCAAGAGGAAGAAAGGGGCACGGTGCTGCATGGAAGTCTGTTTCCCTGCTGAGGAGAAATACAGCACCTCGTCCTGCAGGCACATAATTTGCTTAGTCTGCTTTGCCAATTACCTGTTTTTAAAGCACTTTAAATTAGATTCAACTTAATTCTGTTTCACTTGCAGGTCATAATATTGTTTAGAAGCATTATGGAAACGCAGACACGATGAAAGTTCTCTGTGCTGGAAAAAACCAAGAGGTTTGATGTTTCCCTGCTTGCTGCTCACTGCTGGCTAGCTTGGCTTCAAAGGAAATTCAGCACATCAGCCCCGAGTGCCTCTTAGCACCTTGGCCTCTGGCACCTGCGCTGTGATTCCATGGGGTGGATGCAGTGCTCAACACACTGAGGTGGCAGGGAAGGAGACCTCTGAGTCATAGTTCCAAATAGTGATAAGACTTGGTAAACACGAAGAGAAAGAGCACATGAAGCAAGAAGGGAGGTCTGTGCCTCTTGCTGCTGCAGCTCTCGCTGGGTGGTGATGCCAGCAGGTCTCAGCTGGGCTGTGCCAGAGGAACATGCTGGTACCTGCTGTCCCCAAGGGCAAGCTGTGTTACAGCAGTGACGCCTGGCAGCTGGGGTCCTGCAGTGAGAGCAAAGCTGTGCAGAGCAGACATGAGGCACAGTGCTAGCAGCTGAGCAGAGAGAGCAAAGACCCAGTTGTGTGACTTTCCCCATCTCTGAGACCTCTCAGGTCAGCAACTATTGAAAACTGGGTTGCTTATTATTCTGGCTCCCAGGCTCCTTTACTGAATGTCTTGGAGACAGGGCTTCACAACACTACAACAACACTATTTGCACTGTAAACAACTATATTTGCACTATTTGCAACACTTCACAACACTAATATTTGCCCGGCGCAGGCTAAAATTTGGAACGCAGTTCCCTGGACAAGCCCGAGCTTACACGACCGCTCTGCAGGGTCTCCATTTTATCGATGTGTGCAATTACTCTACTAAAACTTACTCTAATCTAGATCCAGTTACACCAACACAGAACTGCTGCAAAACCCACAGTCAGGTCCCAAATGCTTGCCTGAGTTTTGAGGTTGCTGCACACGGGCGTGCAAGCCACACCAGTTTATTTTTACCGTCGTCTAACGCGATTAAGCACTTCTTTGAATTTTTCTCCTTGTAGAGGCATGCAGTGTGCTTGAGTGAAGTCAATCATGTGCAGCCTCAGGTGACTACTGCTTGTATTTCTAGTTTATTTTCTAGCCTTCTTTTCATTCTCCCTTATTAATAGATGTGCTGAGGTTTCAGAGGAAGCTTAACTTTCTAGAAGCCATTTCTCTTCGACTGGCTGTGACACATGTCCTCCTGATAGATGTGCAGCACCCGCTCGCTCTGCAGACGTGTATCTGGTTTCATTGGGAGTCCTCGCCGACTCTCATTTTGCTGAGGCAGCTGCTCCTCTTTCTTTTTTTTCTCCGGCGAGGAAGCACCATGTACTCGCTCTGATTACAAACCCCGTGGTGTGGCCATTCTTCAGCTTTCACAGCCCGCCTGTAATTCTCCCTGTTGAGGTTTTAGAGATGATCTTGACAAAACACCTGATCCTGCGTGTCCCCCCACCGCCAAAATACTCCATGTCATGTGTTGCTTAGTTTCGCACTGATCCCACTTGGGGTCTTCACTGCAGGCAGGGCCGCAAGAAAGGAAAAGGTTATTTGTTGATTTCTATTTTGATTGTATTGAAAAGGGACTGAGAAAGCAGAACTGACATTCCCTGGTCACGGTTTCGTGTGTGAGGAGGCACTACATGGTTTGCTTTGTGGCTGCTACTGATGGCCACCGTTTCGTGTGTGAGGAGGCACTACATGGTTTGCTTTGTGGCTGGTCCTGATGGCCACCATTTCGTGTGTGAGGAGGCACTACATGGTTTGCTTTTTGGCTGGTCCTGATGGCTTTACAGAGCCTCCTCATTTTTGATGGTGGGAGGAACTTGGTGGTTTTGATGCAGTAGGACTTTCATGGTTGCTGGTGGCTGTGGCCCACAGTGACTCCTGTAGATGGTGCCCACAGGCACCTTGTTAAGGATGAACGTGCAGGAACAATTAGTGACTTTTCTACACTGTTGCTGTTTGATGACCTAATTAAAATTCTTAAATAGATTGTGTCAAATGCCATTGGAAATCCTGTCCCAAGTAGATTTAGATTATCAGCATAATTATAAAGATTGATAGAGGTCTGCAAAGCTCCACTGAGCTCTCAACCAGCAGCCTCCCATCTGGGGCTGGGTGTTCTAGTCTACACAACTGCACCGGGCACCTGCCTCCTTAGCAAAGCTCTTGCTAGACCCTCAGTGGGGACTATAAAATACTTGAACTTCAGGAATTATTGCCTTTGTGCGTTACCATGTTCTGATCAACATATTTGGTCTGGAGAGGACAGTACATCAACGTTTGAGGGACTTCAACCTACTGTCTCAGTGGAGATAAGGGATGTGGATTCATGTGGCAGCAAAGACACAAGGATTGTTGATGTGTTAGAAACCGTGACAGTGCCTGAGAATGGTCACGAAGGAATTAGCACGTCTACCTCCAAAGAGGCAGCAGGTTCAATAGCCCAGCTGAAGTGCATTCCCACCAATGCAGGGTGCATGGGCAGCAAACAGGAGGGGCTGGAGGCCATTTTGCAGTAGGAAAACTGTGCTGACATCATGGAAGCATGGTGGGATGGCTCACACTGCTGCAATGGATGGCCAGAAACTCTTCAGAATGGATAGGCAAGGTAGCCTTGTACTTGAGGAAGTGTTTTGGTTGTCTAGAGCTAATGACAGTGATCATAGGGTTGAGTGTCTATGGGTAAGATTCAAGGGAAATGACAAGGCAGACATGGTGGGAGTCTGTTACAGATGACTGAGCCAGCCGGGAGAAATCTCACTGACCCTGTAAGCTGACTTCACCCTTGCTGGCTCACAGAGGAGTCCCGGAGCTACAAAGAAATCGAATACTAAAGGTGTAACTTAAAAGATGTAGTAATCCCTACACCAACATTTACCAGATGTTTACAGACCTGAGTAAAAGCTGGGTCATCTTTCCCCAGTGACCAATGCTCCGCTCTTGCAGGCTAGTCTGTTTACACAATCACTGGGACAAACATAGAGGAGACAAAGAGGTAAGAGCGCCCATGTCCATGCAACAAGGCAGATTTTCATTTGAAGAGGATCACAGAAATCACAGAATGTTACAGGTTGGAAGGGACCTCGAAAGATCATCTAAGTCCAACCCCCCTGCTGGAGCAGGGTAAGCCTACAGTACTGTCTCAAGATGTCCTACATGGAGCTTGAACCCATGACCCCAGGAATTCAGAGTCCCATGCTCTACCAACTGAGCCAACCAGGTGCCCCCTAGGTTGCATGCATGTGTGAACTTTTATGTACAGTTATCAGCTCTGCCTCCAAGGAACTCTGTCAATCGGTCTTCTAAGCAGGCCACTGTCTCCCCTCTGGAAGTCCAAGGTGGTAGTTCTGTTGATCCCCTTTCCTTACTTCTCCACAATTGCAGAGCTTTGTGCAGTGTTTGTATGCTTTCACCACATGAGATCGTGGCATTTCTTACAATGTTTTTGGCCATATGGAAGCCAAAGGATCCTCTTTCCTGCTCACACCTGGACCTCATCTCTCTGAAATTTGACATGATTCTTTTCCTGGAATCATAGACTCATTAGGGATTGGCAGAGACTATTCAGAAGTTCTTTGGGGTCCTTCTCCACAGCTCTGTGCTTACTTAGAGCCCAACAAAGTATGAGTTGGGAGTGTTGTGCCAGTCTGTCCTCTGACAGTAAGATCCATGTTTGTTTTCCAGGAGGTAGCATTGACTGCCCACCTGAGCATGTGCAGCAGAGCACACTCCAAAGCAAAGATCTACTCCATTAGCTGGACCATCCCTGGTTTTCTGTTTGAGATGGCCTTGTTAGCCACAGAGCCCATACTTCTACAAAACCTCAGCCCTGTGGCTCAACACTTTGAAGGCTGCACTAAAAAAATAACCAAATAACTGGCTTTTTCACCCCCTGCTTCCTTTTTCCCCAGCCAAGAAGGGCAGCTCAGGGAAAGCAGAGGAGACCCATGGGCTGAGATTCAGGGAAACAACCCAAACAATACCAAATGCCAGTGCAAAGTATACAGGGTTGTCACAATGAACAGGAACACGGTCCTCATGAAAAGGCAGAGAAGCAGAGCCAGGAGGAGCCCCATGCAGATGAGATACCCAAGCAAGACTTACCCCACCTCAGCAAACTTTATACTGAGTGTGATGTTTATGGTCTGGGCTACGCCTGCAGCCAAGCTCTGGCAGCTGCCCTGGCTGACTCCGGAGTGCTAATGGCCTGCAGACCATGGGAGGTCTATCACTTTATCCCAGTGAAACCAGGACAACTTGGGAACAGCCTGGTGTGGATTCTCCCCTCCTTGACCCCTATCTGTTAAGCATGCGTGACACCCAGAGACACACAGTTGTAGCTGCTCCCTCAAGTAGTCTGAGTAAATGAAATTGTGTAATGTAAGTCCATTGCACAAAAATCAGGTGGTTGAGTGAAATCCTCACCTCGCTGAAGCCTACAGCAAAGCTCTTTCTATAGAAGAGCAAGGCTGCTTTATTTGTTTTGGACTGGGAGCTTTATTTTGGCACTTTTGAGTTACAGGAAAGCGTTTTGGTTTGACATCGCTCTATCAAAAGCAAGTACTGTGTCAACAACAGTGATGTATTTGCATAGTGGTTGACAGGGTTACTGTTTCTGCCTTGTTAGGTGAAGTTCATGTTGAGTTTGCAAGGTGTTCCACAAGTCTTGGTGAAGTCATGCTGTTAGGGAAATACTGATGTGCCCAGTTTAAATGTGCATTGACTTTCACAATGAACATAATAGCTCATCCAGAGAAGCAGAGAGAGTTGCAGCTGCACACGTAGGTGTCCTCTAAGACTAGAATAAGTGGGGACTGTAAACTGGTCCGTGTGAGTTCTGCCTGTTATTGGTTTGAATGTCTTTCCATCTGAACTGAGAAGCACACAAAACCCCACCAAGTTTGCATTGGCACTTTGTTATTCTCTGGTAGTGTCACTAGCCCCCCCGCCCAAGGGGAGTGTTTGAGAGTATTTCCCAGATGTTGGGCTGGCTGAAGCGCTGCACGTTTGTTGGCTCCATTTGGTATTTTTACATTTCTCTGAGATCCAAAACACTATCAAACCCCAACAGCTCTTTTTCTCTCCGCATCTTCAATCCATGCTGCGTGGCACTCATTCCTCTTGTGTGATGCCAGAGCAGGGACTGAATGATCAGACACTCTGGCACTTTGGTACATTTTCTGAAGCTACAGAAAAAAAATACTGTGCTCTGAGCACAGTCTTCAGCACCTCTGGTAAAACCCTTGGCCAGTGTTATTGTTCCCCCTGGTCTGTTAAGGGGTTAAAAAGAACATACTCGCCCTGTTCCTCTTCCTTGTGAGCCACACACCAATTTTTCTGCTCGTCCTGCTCTGGATCCTCAATGTTTTCCACCTCCACCTACTCTGTCTCCTCTCATGTAAGACACAAAAGAATGACAGTCTTCCCCTGGACACCACAAGGCTGAACTAGAAAGCCCGTGCACAGCACAAGCAAAGAGGACTCCTGCTTCCTACGTGGAGCATGTTCTGAAATTCAGCAGAAGCGGTTGTTTCTTCATTAACGCACCAATGCAAAGCCCTGCATCTCCTTTCAGATTAATCTTTCCCATGTTCCCACCCTTCTCCTCCCTCACTCTCCGGACTTCTCCGTCAGGCTGTTCCTTGCACTGGACTGCAACGCAACATCCAACCATCTCCTTCCAGCTCAAGAGCGTATCTCCAGCCTCAGGCACACGGCAGCGCTTGGCTCCTGTGCCGCTTGCTGTGAGCGTTAAGTGGCTGATCAGATCACCTTGTTGTGTCGCTAGGAAGTGCCTGGTGCCTGCGAGAGAACAGCCACAGCTCCAGGCAGCCTGCAGCGGTGTAGTCAAAAGGCTAAGTGACAACTGGGAGCTTCAGCGAGGAGAAGTTCCTCCCCACCACGCAGGTCCCTCTGAACCAGCATGGGAGGTGTTTTCTCTGCTATTTCCAGCTTTGGTGTGAGGAGTCTCCCGAGTTATTTTTACAGGAGGTTTTTTTTAAAACCTCTGCATATCCCTCCCGTACACGCTGTGCTGGCTGCCCAAGGGCTGTCGAGTGATGGACAGAAGGAGGGATGGTGGCCAGGGTGGTGGCATGAGCCAGTGGGACATGTGATCCTCACAGAGCCTGTGTCACCAAGCGAAGCATGCCTTGGCAGGCTCACTTTGTTGCTGACCCCACACTGGATTAGACCACTTCTTGTTAGAGCGCTCCTTTCTGGGAAGGTTTTCTGAAGATCCAGGCTATCTGCATGTTGTACTTTGATACCCTGTCAAATTAGAGCTGCTATTTGCAAGGCAGGTCTTCATGTCTTTTCAATGTCTTAGTTAAATGCTGACAGGTGGTTCTTCCATGCATGCTCCAAGGCTGGGACTGCTGGTCGGAGCAATGTGGCACCTGAATTCTGTCTCCTTACATCAGAGTTCATGAGTTGAAATGGCTTTGACAGGAAGTGTCCAGTACAATGAGGAACCCTACTCGTCAAAATAAGGGAGCTATAAGATCATTAAAACAGAAAAATTTACGACAGAAGAAGGAATCTTTGCTAGTCCAGCCTCCAGCTCAGACCAGGGATGGCCTCACAGACAGCAGGTCGCTTTGGCCTTTATGCAGTCAAGTTCTGAAAAATTCCAAAACCAGAGATCATGCAGCTTCTCTGAATGCATTTTATCAAATCCATGGGCAATTTCAAAATGTATCTCGAGTATCTGGGCAAGATTTACCCCTTGGGTAAGATTTGCCTCTCTGCCTGGACAATCATGCGATGCCTCAGCTGCAAGTGTTCAGGCCAGGAGTGACTCCGGAGACTACAGCAGATGTATGTGGCTAAATGCCAGAGGGTTTTCCTGGAGCCTTTTTCAAGGTCAGAGGATATAAAGGTACCGGTTACGAGCACAGTGTGAAGAGCATGGCCTAGCTTTACTTCTTGGATGCCCACCATCCTGCTGTATGAGAATCCAGGCACTGGATATTTCCCTTTGATTGTATGGACTATGAACGGAGTTCAGGCAAATTCCAGTTTGCTTCCTCTACCTACTCCCCAACAACTATTTTTGAGACCTTGTGTCTTGACACCTTGGTCTTGGTCCAGTGCTGACTTTTCTCGTATCCTTATTTCCACTTTAAAAGTTAGTATTTAATTTAACAGAATCACAGAACATTAGGGATTGGAAGGGACCTCAGAAGATCATCTAGTCCAATTCCCCTGCCACACAAGGATCACCTAGACCGAGTTGCACAGGAACACATCCAGGCGGGTTTAAAACATCTCCAGAGAAGGAGACTCCATAACTCCCCTGGGCAGCCTGTTCCAGTGCTCCGTCATTCTCACTGTGAAGAAGCTCCTTCTGACATTCATAGGGAACTTCCTGTGTTCCAGCTCACACCCACTGCCCCTTGTCCTATCACTAGATGACATTGAGAAGAGCCTGGCTCCAGCCTCCTGACACGCACCCTTCACATATTTAACGGGGTCACCCCTCAGTCTCCTCCAAGCTAAAGAGACCCAGCTCCCTCAGCCTCTCCTCATAAGGGAGGAGCTCCACTTCCTTCATCATCCTCATTGCCCTACGCTGGACTCCCTCCAGCAGCTCCATGTCC
The DNA here is from genome assembly GCA_013400115.1 of Rhinopomastus cyanomelas. NCBI lineage: Eukaryota > Metazoa > Chordata > Aves > Bucerotiformes > Rhinopomastidae > Rhinopomastus > Rhinopomastus cyanomelas. Next base: position 135,833 of record VXBP01006396.1, on the reverse strand, counting down.
TTCTTGAAACTGAGGGACCCAGAACTGGACGCAGTACTCCAGATATGGTCTCACCAGGGCAGAGTAGAGGGGGAAAAGAATTTCCACATCATTCTTCAAGAGTTAGGTACCTGGTAGTGGAAAATACATAGATGTGGGTGCACAGAGCCTCTGTGTAGAGTTTCTGAATGTAACAAGGTCAATTACTTAACATAGATCACAGAAAAGTCTTCTTGTTCTTCCGGACTTTAAAAGCTCCACAGACTGGTGAGCACTGCCTTTCCTCTGGAGCTCATCTCAGAGTTAAAGCGTGAGGAAAGCAGGACCTACCATTGCCCCATGAGTCTCCTGAACTGGCTCCATGACTGGGGGGTTCTGAATCCAACCTTGAACTGAGAGCTCAGTTTGAAGCCTATCATGGAATTCAGAGCCAATCCTCCACCTTGTCACAGGTGAGGGTCTGGCTTGCAAAACTACCCAGTGGCACCACACAGCTCTGTTACAGTTCTAAGCTGGAATATTAATTGAGCAGGTCTACGAAGAATTTGGTAAGAGAGGAATGGGAGTGACACTTTCACGTAGCAAGTGCTCAGCACAGTTAGAGTGCAAATGGTTCGTGCCACGATTTCGAGGTGAGATGTTTGTGCATCTGTAGAACTGTGAAGTCAAGAGATGTCTCAACACCAGGGAAAGCCCAAAACAGTGAAGGCTGAGCTCACTGCCAAGTGCATGTTACTCTAGTGGAAAGAGGCCAGATGCACTGTGGCTAGTGAGTTGCCAGCTGCAGTGGGTGCTCAATATCAGGAAGTGTGGTGACGTTCCTCAGCCTGTGGTCCATTTCCTCACACAGAATTGTTTAGGTTGGAAAAGACACTTATTTCAAGCATTGACCCAACTGTATCCAAACCACCATTAAACCCTGTCCCTAAGCTCCAGATCTCCATGACTTTCAAACACACCCAGGAATGGCGACTCAACCCCCTCCCTGAGCAGTCTGTTCCAAGGCCTGATGACCCCATGACCCCTTCAGTGAAGAAGGTTTTCCTAATGTCTAATCTAAACTTTCCTTGGTACAGCTTGAGGCCATTTCCACTTGTCCCATCACGTGTTACTTGCAGAGCTGCACCCTAAGGCACAAAACCCAATCCCTTGGCTTTGAACGTGAGTTAATGTAAAGGGTCAATCCTTTACATCCTTTGGTCAGGAATTGTTATGTGCGGTAGCTCCGTGTTCCCAGTTCGAGTAGGGTGAGTAAGCAGCTGGATCCACTATAGTCATTTGCACTGTGGTTCCTAGGACGAAAGGATTAAGAGTCTTATTTGATGCAAAATATCTTAGTTGTCATTAATTTTATTTTTTTATCAGAAAGGCAGAGGAGATAAAGCCCACGACCCCTCACTGCTTGTCAAATACACAAAACAAGAGCACGGAACGTACGTTCTGATTTCAGGTGATCTGTGACATCTGCAAACATAAGGACTCCGAGTCAGCCCCCTTTAAACCAAGCTTAGAGTTAATCAGAAGAACCCAGGACACTATCCCGCTCATCCTAAGGTAAGTGTCTGAGCTTGGACAGATGAATCATCCACTCAACTCCAGTTGCTACATTGGCTCTACCTTCACTGATGATCAGGGATGGACATGGGAAGTCCACCTAGTCAGTGAACTGTGCAGACAACGTTGGGAGCCCTACTTCTAGTTTCAGAATATTAACAGCTGTCAGGTCAGTGTCCACTGTGGCAAACTGTGGAGTGCGGATCCATTGAGGAATCAGAAAAGCTAAGTTTCCCCACTAATTCTCTAGATAAGAGTAATAGCCAGAGGGAGAGAACATTGACCCCCATGATGATAGGATACTTTCATTATTCTTACTAAAACAACAATAGTAAAATGCAAAGAGGTAGAACTAAGAATCTGCAGAGATATTCATTAGATGAGCTTCACATGCGTGGAACTGGGCTTTGTTTTTGTTGGAAAATAGAATGGAAGCAGTATCTTAGAAGGCTCTAAGAGAAGCACAAACAGCTCTCAGTGTGGTTGGGTTTTTTTCTTGGTAGGTGATCAATTTAAATGTCAAAGGAGACCAATTGGAAAATGCTTCAAAAAAGTTAAATCGAACATACTCAAGTGGAAATTGTTCCCTTTATATATTCATGTGGTTCATATTCTGGCATAATTATTTTAAAACATGACTAAAATACAATGAGTTTGATTAAGGTGGTTTTAATAAGGAGCACAGAAAATGTGTCTGTATGTAATAATAACAGTGAGCCTCATATTTTACAGTTTAATTTGCTGGGTCAACAGCTAATGCTTTTCCCATTAGCATGGGTGTGATTTGATGTGGAAAATAATCCCCTTTCCCAACAAACTTTAGGAGATAACAAATATTTAATGACACCCTACGTAGAAACAATAAATAAATTTGAGTCGCTCTTGGACTCCTGTGGAAAGAGGTTGTGAAAATTTTATAAGTTGGGAATTAATAAATTATAACCTGGCTGTTAAAGTGTGAATCACTAAAGACTCTTGACACCCTTTTCCTTTCTCTAATTAGAATTTAAAAATAAATAAATGAACAAATAAACTTGTCATGTTTGGAGGGTAACTTACCTCTCTGCACAAGTTATGAAAGTAAGAAAAGTCGAACGCACGTAGTTTGCAGACTTTCTTTTACAAATTAGAATTTCTGGAAAGGACAGGAGTGAGAAGAAGGACCAGCAGCACACAACACACCCCACTTACAGGAGCGCGTTGTAGCACACAAAACAGTTGCCCACAACAGTTCTTAGGGCTTCCACATTCTTTACAATGCTCTGTGCACTAACAGTGATAAGAATTATCGATGCAGTTCTTACTTAGTGCAGCACAGTTGCCTCAAAGCACTCCCGTGTGGACCTTTGTCTATCAATATTTTGCTTTCCAATTCAGAATGAGCAGAAATGATGACACAGGGACACTGGTCCTGTACAAACACTGTAGGTACTGATGGTTCTGTGGAGCTTACACTTGTCTGGGGAAGATGGGAAGTATGGGTCTGCCTGGCTCTGTCAAGCCCAAGACTCTTCACAAACATTCCTCGATGTTGAAGGCCCTGTGCCTTCGGTCTCCTCCTGTGCAGTTGGTCTTTTCGTGGCCGTATGAAATTCAGGGGTGGACAGAGGGAAAGGGGTGACAGCAGCCCCCTGTTCCTTAGGACAGAGTGAAGGTAAGCATGAAGTGTGACCCAGTCTGCTTTCAAGTCTGTTATGAACAGCCTGGCTTTCTCTGTGGACCACTGAGAGTTTCTGAGCAAGGGGTAGCAGGCAGAGCCAGTGTGCTGGGAGGATGCTGAGAGGAGCCCTGATGCCTACTGAAGTCTTAGTGCTCTTACAGAAGACTCTGCCTGCTTGCTAACCTCCCTGAGATATCTTGGCATAGAGCCTTACCTCTTACTTAACTTTGTGGTCTTCTCCCTTCCTACAGCATCTTATCTCAAGATGACACGGGAATTCCACGAGGGGCAATTTAGATTTCCCATCTTCTGAGCACATACTCATCTCAAGCCTGGGGATCTGGTTTTTTCAGAACTGAGTACATTAGTTCACTGAAATGTCCCTGCTAAATGCAAATCCATCATCTCGCCTTCCTGATTCCCCTTTATTGGTAGTGTTGGGTGAGATATCAAGAAATGTCATCGTAGACAATCTCAGAATCATGGAATGGTCTCGATTGGAACAGACCTTAAAGATAATGACCCACCCCCTCCCTGCCATGAGCACAGACACCTCTCACCAGACCAGGTAGCTCAAAGCCCCACCCAACCTGGCCTTGAATACTTCCAGGGAGGGAGCATCCACAAGCTCCTGGAGCAGCCTGTTCCAGTGCCTCTGTGTCCTCACAGAGAGGAATTTCTTCCCAATATCAAATCAAAATCTACCCTCCTTCAGTTTAAAGCCATCATCCCTTGTTCTATCACTATATGCTTGTGTAAGATGTGCTTCTCCAGCTTCCTTATAGGCCCCCTTTAGATACTGAAAGTTCTTCCCAGACCCTTCTCTCCTCCAGGCTGAACAAGCCCAACTCTCTCAGCCTGTCTTCACAGAAGTGCTCTGGCTCTCTGATCACCCTAAAGGATGAGTGGCCAGGCCTTGTATCTTCCACTTAAAATTTTTTCTGCTATTTTTTATGATCTGGCTGATCCTCATGGCTGTTTCATTATCTCCTCTTCCTTTTTCCTCAGAACTTATGACTCATGATGTCATCGTGTGTAAAATCGGTTGAGCTTAGATTGGCTGAGCTGGAATTAAGTCTTTTGCTGATACCATGTAGAGAAGACTATTGCCTAATCTGATTTGGCTAATGACTCCTAGTATTGGCTTTTGCTGACATACCTTTTCTATTCACCTCAGCAAGTATCTCCTCCAGATTTTGGTGACTCATCATACTTCAACTCCTGTTTCAGATCTCTACATCTACAAACCACAGTCCTCTTCACTTTGGTAATGTTCACTCTCTGGCTCTGTCAGAAAATCAGTGTCAAAATCAGAGAGCATCATTCCTTCACCTAAAGAATTGTGGAATTTCTGACAGGTCTGATAACAGTATTGGAAGCCACCTGTACACGAGGTTACTGGCTGCAATCTTTTTAGTAGGGGTTGTGCAGGTGCTACAGCTAGAGTTTTACAGCTCCTGTCACGTAGTGCTTATTTGTTTATGGAATGACGCTGTCTGAAAAATAGCTAATTGCCTCACATTGTCGCTGTGACTTCTTCCTTCTCAGCAGCACAAGCCCAAGTGCTCAGATGGGTGTGCACTGAGGAGAGGACCTCAGGAATTCTCCTCCAGAGTGTCTGCCCTTCCAAAGTCCTGATCTGGCTCAGGAACAGCAGATCTCCCCCTTGCACGGCTCATCATGAGGCAAAGCATATCCAAGAACCAGGACAGAAGCTGTAGGCCATGTAGGTGTTCCCTGACATCAGCTCTGCTTATGGAAACCTGCTCTACATCTGCACAGGCTTTATCCAGTGTTGCTCTCCTTGCACGTCACAGTATTTGAAACAGTGGGTACAAGTCTTTTGGCTCCAGTCACCCTCCATGAAAGTGGTGTGGGTCAGGCCACGCTTGAGCGGTGGACCCTTTTCTGATCTTCCTCTGTTGGCTCTCTGCGTGGCAGTCCTTAGGTCAAGGAGCCCATCTGGGGCCTGTGAGAAAAAAAGGGGCAACTGAATGTGAATAAAACATCTAAACCTTCCCAAAACGTGAAGTGTTTTGATCTGATACTTGCATCAGGTCCATCCTTCTTGGAGACATGTAGTCTGTCCCAGATACATGGTTCTGTAGTGGAACTACAAGAGGAGAAAATATTTCCCCATGGATTTATCCTGCTTCTGATACTGTCTCATTAAGGTCCTAGGGATTGCCTGATGAGCTGTACTTGATTGTTCAGGTCTGGACGAGACAAGCTCTCTGTTTTAAGTCACAGCAGCCCGGAAAGAAACTGAGGCTCTGTTGTTGCTGAAGCAATTGCACAAGTCGTGGTTGTTACTCTTAGTCATGTATTTAGCATGTTTTTGTAACGTACCAGAGCATTTTCTGCTGTTGCAGGCATGAGTCCTAGCGAGGAGCTGAGTTAATATTGTTTTCTTTAGAAAACAGATCGGTTTCCAAAGACTACTTGGTTGGCTCAAAAAGTTTTCAATGTAGTCGGTAAATGAAATGAAAATAGACACCTGTTTATTTCAACCAGACTGTAAATAATGTGGGCATTTTGCATCCATCTCTGTTTCTATTCCCAGAAAATGCAAAAAAAAAATAAATTTAAACTTAAAATTTCCAATAACGGTTAATTTCACATGTGGGGAAAAAACAGGGGGCTTATTCTTGATTAACCTGGGTAGTTTCACTTGCCCTTTTGCTAAAAATGAAAGCATCACATTAACTTTCACACTTGACTACAAACACCTTGTTTATTATATCTTCTTAGCAAACAGTCTGTCTGCCCAGCAAAAATCTGGCCACCCACTCCTTGTAATAGTACTGGGCATACTGGAATGGCCCAGGATATGTCTAGTGCAAGGCTGACAGGAAGCAACGTTACTCTGGCTCATTTGCCACCATTTCTTTAGCCAGTTAAGCATGCACACCACCAGCTTGCCAGCAGCTAGCCATTGGCTCAGGAACAGGCACCGTTCATCTGAGCTGGTGATCATTTGGATCCCACAGCATTTCACAAGGCAGGCCAAGACAGAAGGAGCCTCGGAGCACAGCGAGTTCCTGTGCTTGAGCCCCGTTACTGCCCTCTTGATGCCAGCACTCCCTCTTACAGACACACATCTTCTGAAGCCAGCAGGAAGGTTAAAGCAAGTCATGGCTCCTGAGAGCTTAATTTCTCAGTAGCAACACAATGGCAGATGTAGTTGTAGGCCACTGGAACGGTCTTTAGCACTGGAGAATGCCTGTACGCTTCTCCACAGCCCTAGCTGGTGGGGTGCTGAGCAGAGCTCACAGTGTGGGCAGCTTTCATTTCTGATGCCTGTGACATTGCCTGTAAAGGATAAGCAGACATCCCCCCAAAAATGTTAACAGCTCTTTTCACAAAAAGCCCTCGGTGACTGATAAAACTACGATGCAGACATTCTGGCATCTCCTGTAGTGATTTAAGGAGCAACAGTGCTGCCCAGGATCATTTTTAAAAGGCTATTTAAGCCTTACTAGTGTATTTCAATTCAAAGATTAATTTGCTTCTCACTAGAGTTTTGGTACCACCATCTCTGCAAAGAGTAATTACAAAAAATTCATTAGTGGGGATGGTAACCTCTTCTGCCATTTCAGTCAATGTTGTGAGGCAACGTAGCCTGGAGCTCTGCACAGCTTGACACTTGTTATAAAAGAGGATATTTCTAATAAGATTTACATTTATTAAGACTACTGTGGCTGCCCCAATCATGATCTTCTTCAAGTCAAAGGGAGAATTCTTCCTGACTTGACAGCATCTGACCAGAGCAGCAGGACATCTTGAAACAAAAAGCAGCCTGATAGCATCCCTCACTTTAAGGGGATAAGAAATACCTTCCAAGCAGCCTTTATCAAGACAGTTTGCTCTTACCTGGATACACAGTGCATGTTCTCATTCACTCGTGGCACGGGCATTTTAAAATGTCACCTCTGTGCAAAGCACATATGACACAAGGCGCAGATGAAGGCACTTTTGCTCCCAAGGATACATATATGACCTTCTGAAGACACTAAGTTCCAGCAGGAAGGTATAAGCAGGCTCAGCAGACCTCCACCATTTTTTGTTTCAGATCATAGAATCATAGAATCATAGAATCATAGAATCATTACCTATAGGAAGGGACCTCGAAAGATCATCTAGTCCAATCTGCCTGCAACAGCAGGATCACCTAAACCAAGTCACACAGGAACCCGTCCAGTCGGGTCTTGAACATCTCCAGAGAAGGAGACTCCACAACCCCCCTGGGCAGCCTGTTCCAGTGCTCTGTCACTCTCACCGTGAAGAAGTTCCTTCTCAGGTTGATGTGGAACCTCCTATGTTCCAGCTTACAACCATTGCCCCTTGTCCTATCACTACATGACACCGAGAACAGC